>NW_020716823.1:149959-162749 GCF_900518725.1 Notechis scutatus | reverse complement strand
GACTTGTGGACGTCAACTCCCAGAATTCCCGAGCCATCCATGCTCAGGAATTCTGGGAGCTAAGTCCACAAGTCATAAAGGGGCCCTTGTCCCCCACCCCTGATTTAAATGGTTGCTTCTTATGATCAAGCAGAGTAACCCATACAGAAGAATATGTGTTGTGCTTCGCCGGCAGCAGGTGCGGAGGGCTGAGGTCTCGGAGAGCGAGGACTCGGATGAGGGGCCTGTGTGTGATGCAGGGATGGGGCCAGGACTATTGGAGATTGGGGTGCTGCCTTTAGAGATTGTGGAGGCTGGCAGCAGTGAGGAAGAGGCCCCCGAGGAGCCTGTGCCCAGTGCTTGTGTGTGCAGGGCTGCTCGAAGGAAAGAGCAGCTGCAGCAGCACAGGCGACTCGGGAGTAAGGCTGCAAGGTAATGGCCCCTTCCTTAAGGGATAAAAGCCAGCTGAGAAACCCGAGTTCTTTGCAGGAAGCAAAGACGTTTTTGCATTCGAGCCTTGTGGACGTTCGGAATATCTTAGTTTGTGTTTGGAGACTCTTTGTGTTTGAAATACTTCTTGGCAACTTTATCTGGTGTTCTTGGCAGCCTTGCACCACCTTGGCCAGGCTCGTTCTTATCAGAGACCATTAGTTTGAAACAGCCTTTTCACCGGGAAGGAACGGAATTCGTTGAGAACCATTAAAAGGTTTTGCCGTTACCTCCATCTGTTGTTTGTTTCCTTGGAACGAGGTTTGGGTCAGAACACTATTGAAGAACTACAGGCGGTCCTCAACTCACACTAGCTCAGTTAGTGACAGTTCAAAGTTACAGCAACACGGAAATATTTGACTTAGGGAAGTTTTTCACACTTACGATCATTGTAACAGCCTCATGGTCACGTGATCAAAATTCAGACGCTTGGCCACCGGCTCATGGTTATGGCGGTCGCAGCCCCCTGGGGTCGTGGGATCCCCTTTCCCGACCTTCTGACGAGCAAAGCCGATGGGGGAAGCTGGATTCTGTATACAATTGGGCTGGGAACTTAACGGCTGCAGTGATTAACGATGGGCGCAAGAAGAGTCGTAAAAAGGGGCAAGGCTGATTTAACAAATGTCTTGCTTAGCAATGGAAAGGTTGGGCTCAACTGTGGACGTAAGTCGAGGACTACCCGTATAGAGTCTTTTTTTTCCTTAAAGGAGTCGTGTCCCCCCCCCCGAGGTGTAATTTAGCCCTTTGGAAGGGATCAAGCAGATCAATCGACACGGGAAGATTCACTTCGAGGTTCCCGTTGGGCCTCTTTGAGCTGCCCAGAAAGTGTTTCCCAGGAGGAGGAGGAGACTGAAGCCAAGGATTTCCGTGACTGCTGCTGGGGATCAAATGCCGTTTATTCTGCAGCCAGCCTTTCACTGTCTTGCCTCTTTTCCCCCCACCGCCCATATCCTCCAAGGGCTAGAAGTAACTCTTTGGGGCAGAAAATATACCCTTTTTGAGTTTGGCAACTCAACTGAAACAGGAGGATAAAGGAACCGCCAAAATTGTTTGCCTGATGAAAAGGGGGGGGGGAAGTGACCACTGCTTGATCTCAGCATGGTCACTTGGTTAAAATCAGCAGGGTAGCTAAGGGAGAACAGAGGGAGAGAGAAAGAGACAGAAAAAGGAGGAGTGAGGAAGAGCGAAGGAAAGAAGGAAAGAAAGAGGGCAAAGGAGGGAGAGAGAAAGAAGAAGAGAGGGAGGGGAAGATAAAAGGGCTGGGAGGAGAAGAGAGAGAGGGAGGGAGAAATAGAGAAACAGAGTGAGGAAAGGGGAAAGAGAAATAGAAAGAGGGGGAGGGAGGAAGGGAGAGAAAGAGAGGGAGGGAGGGAAGGACAAAGAGGGAGAAAAATGGAGAGAGAAAGTGAGGAAATGAGAAGGAGAGAAAGGGAAAGGTGAGAAGGGTGCGTAGGAGAGAAAGAAAGAGAAACAGGGAGAGAGACCGGAAGAAAGAAAGAGGGAAAGGTAGAAAGAGAGAGAGAAAATAAAAAAAGGGGAGAGAGAGAAAAAGAGAGAGAGAGAATACAGACTTAAGGCACTTAAAAGGCCGCATCCTTCGCCTTTGTCTCTCCTTGTCCTGCACCTTCCCTCCTCCTGGCTCAGCGGCTCCTCCAGGGAGAGAGCAACCGATGCTGTCCCTGTTTCTCAAAATAACACCAAATGGACATGCAGACGTGAGATAATGATTCTTTTAAAAAGGGACAGGCCAACAAAAGGAAAAGAAGGGAACTCAGACCTAATCTATTTTGTGGTCTGGAAATAGATCCAACTACCTTACAGGATCTGCAGTTATTAGTTTTAAAATAAGCCTTTCTCCATCCTCCAGCTGGCATTGGTCAGGTGTTGAATTTCCTTTGTAAGGAAAAGAGAAACAACGTTGGAAAGGGAGCTACTGCAAATAGCAACAAACTCAAGGAGTTTACGGAGGCCACAAGGTGAACCCTCCCTCTCCATGTCTTCATTTCTGAAATTATTACGGGAGGAAGAATGAAAGAACAGGGCATTTTATTTCGCTTGCAGTTGTTTGTCAAAGGCTCTTTCTAGGAGGACTGTAAATTTCGTGTCAGAAGATTCTGAATATTTCATGGAAGTTTTATTATATCTGACTCCAATATAAAAACGCTTCATGCTGCATAATTTCTGTCTTGTTGGATCCGGCTGTTCCAGACATAATTAAAAGACAGCAAGCTTTGCAGGGAATCATAAAGGTATATAAGTTGACACAGGCAATTAAACAAGCATATCTTCCACATTCACAGATAGAGAGATCAAAAATGCTGTAAACCTGGCCAATTGGTACACTGGTTTTTAATCTCCATAAATATTAGCACACGCAGATTATTCTAACAAAAGGTGCTTTTTCAAAGGGCAACTGGGCTTTGTTTTTCTTGAAGACGTTTTGCTTCTCATCCAAGAAGCTTCTTCAGTTCTGACTAAATGGTGGAGAATGGAAGGATTCATATTCCTTGCAGTCCTCTGGTCTTTAGCACTCTTTCTGAGAGTCATTGAGGCTACTTGGAAGATTTATCTGTGTCCTCAGGGTCACCTCAATAGTGCTATTATTAAGTGTTGGACCTGATGATCCTTGACTCTTGACTGATGTCTCTTTTCTTCTATGGACACTGAGAGCTTATGCACCAAAGACAAATTCCTTGTGTGTCCAATCACCCTTGGCCAATAAAGAATTCTGTTCTGTTCCATTCCGTTCCGTTCCATTCCGTTCCATTCCATTCCATTCCATTCCATTCCATTCCATTCCATTCCATTCTATTCTATTCTATTCTATTCTATTCTATTCTATTCTATTCCTATATTATCCTATTATCCTATCCTATCCGGTGAGGAACCTTCCTGGAACTGCTGAAAGGACTGTGAGGTAAACGGGAGATAGGTGTTGTTGTTGTATCCCTGTTGAGAGAGGGCTGTTCAAACGTAACGTAGGCGGCCTTTTTGACCCCTCTTTCAAACTAGCGGTCCAGCAAAGTCCAGAATGTGGACGTTGCTGTCTTCCAAAGAGCGGCCTTTGTCTTTCAAAGGCAGAGAGACTGCTGAATGTTGCCCCGATGGCTTTGCTCTCCTATGTTGTGCCATGCGCTTGTGAAGTGGCTGTTTTGTTTCTCCAGATCTGTACAGATCTCACCGCATTGTACTGCATATATCACATTGCTCAGTTTGTGGGATGGATAAGGATAATTAGCAATAGCACCTAGACTTATATACCTCTTCAAAGAGCTTTCCAGCCCTCTCTAAGCGGTTTGCAGAGTCAGCCTCTTGCCCCCAACAACCTGGGCCCTCCTTTGACCCACCTCGGAAGGATGGAAGGCTGAGTCAACCTTGAGCTGGTCAGGATTGAACTGCTGGCAGTGGGCAGAGTCAGCCTGCAATACCTCATTCTCACCACTGCGCCACCACAACTCCTATGCCAGATGACTGTCTGCAAGGAATATAAATCCTTCTGTTCCATCCAGTCAGAGCTGAAGAAGCTTCTTGGATGAGAAGCGAAACGTCTCCAAAGCAAAACCAGAAAGTCCAGTTGCCTCTTGAAAAAACACCTTTAAGACAACCAGGACCTGGATGACGGAGAATCTCCATAGACATTAAGATTATTACTCTGTGCTTGGGATTGAATAAGTATATCCGGATCTGGTTTAATTTGCATTTGTGTTTTAGTTAGTCTGCTCCCCCCCCCTTTTTTTCTGATGAGGCAGTTTTCTGATTCAGAAATGCCTACATAGACACAGAAAAATGACATATACAAACACACAGTTCTGAACTTTGCTTGAAATGCTTACGTTAGAGAAAACTGAGTACATTTTAAAAAAACGTGTACATAGGAACTGTATTACAGAAAACTGCAGGCATTTCAGATTTGTATTAAAATATTTAACCACCAATGCCAAAAGGAGATGAAAGGAATAAGGGATACGGGATTTAAAATAGTTTAAAAGTTACAGAAAGTAACACAGCTGTATCCTTCCTTAACAGGCCCAATTCGTGGAGATAGCTTTTGGCAAAATTGACAATATGGGCCACTTCCACCAAATTGTCTATATAGGATTGAAATGAAAGTTTACAAATTTTTTTTCTGCCAGAAATCTGTGGGTGATACAAATGAAATTCACTGCAAATAGTTTCAGGATCAACAATATAAAATGCTACTTTACATAATGAAAAGAACTTGCAGGATTTAACAGATTCTGTTGCTGCTCAAATTTCTAGTTGGGTTTAGATTTTTAGACAGAATCCTAGAATTGGCAGTGGTGATTTGAAGTCTCTGTTGCTTGCTCAGTAAATTTTCCCCCAAATTAGCTAGTAACGAAGAACTGGGCTTGTGGGCCATAGACTACTGAGCTGCTTTTGGTCAGTGCGGGAGCTGGGTCATTTCCAAGGCTGGATGGTTCACCTTTCATAACAGAATCCAGTCTCTGCTCAATAACTGACACTCAACCTGAAACCACGTTGATCAAGTAAAAATAACAAACAGAGAAATATCTTATACTCAAAATCCCTTGAACCCACAAATGAGTTACCCAGACTTAATCCACTCATCACACGCTTAAAATAAACCAAATCCTTTTTGCGCAGTAGTTGTCTGGCGTCTTTCTTGAGAAACCCCGGCTCGGCTCGGGACTCTCAAATTCCTCGCCCGCAAAAAAACAAAGGACTCTGCATTTTAACAAGCTAACATCATGCAACCCAGCAATTAACCTAGTTGGTTTGAAAGCAGTGCAATGCCTTTGTGTATAAGCACCATTAATTAATTGTCCTCGATCAATTACTGCTATTAATTATGCCATCAGTCTGTCTAGTTTTGCACCGAGGAATCGTAAATTCTTTGTAATGAAGCTTACAAACTAAAGGTTGACAAGAAGGGGAAAGCCAGAAAGAGAGTAATCGCCTATTCTTTCCTGAAATCCAAGATAGTCTGCAGTGCTTCAGAAGAAGACAGCATTTTGGAAAGAGAAACAAGTATGGAGACTTGGAGTTTTTTGTGATCAGGACATCAGGAAATCCTTGGGAGAAGCTTACTTATTTAAGGGAAACTGGATTTTCTGATTTTTCTTTAAGACATTTCACTTCTCACCCCAGAAGTTTCTTCTGTTCAAACTTTTGTTGCTGTTGTTTACTTGCTAAGTCATGCCCAACTTTTTGCGAGCCCATGGATCACAGCACACCAAGCCACCACCCTCCTTCACTCTCTCCCAGACTTTGTCCAAATTCATGTTCATTGCTTCGACAGGGAGAATATTTCATCAGTGGGACGGCTTGGTTTAGATTAACAGAGTTGGAAGGGTCCTTATAGGTCATCTAGTCCAGGAGTCTCCAACCTTGGCAACTTTAAGACTTGTGGACTTCAACTCCCAGAGTTCCTCAGCCAGCTTTTACTCAGCAAAGCTGGCTGAGGAATTCTGGGAGTTGAAGTCCACAAGTCTTAAAGTGGTCAAGGTTGGAGACTCTTGATCTAGTCCATCCCCATGCCCTACACCATTTCTGACAGATGGGAGTCCAGTCTCTTCTTGAAGGTCTCCAGTGATGAAGCTCCCACAACTTCTGAGGGCAACTTCTGTTCCATGGGTTGATTGTTCTCGCCGTCAGAAAGTTTCTTCTTATTTCCAGGTTGAATCTCTCCTTGGTCAGTTTCCATCCTTTATTCCTTGTCTGGCCTTCAGGTCCTTTGGAGAATAGCTTGACCCCCTTCCTCCTCCCTGTGGCAGCCCCTCAAATATTGAAAGACTGCCATCCTGTCTCCCCTGGTCCTTCTCTTCACCAGACTAGCCAGGCCCAGTTCCTGCAACCGTTCATCGTAGATTTTAGCCTCCAGTCCCCTCATCATCCTGGTTCATCTTCTCTGTACTCTTTCTGGAGTCTTTCTAGAGTAGCTTCCAGAAATTGTGAGTTCTCCAACACTGGAGGAGGCTTTTAAGAAGAGATTGGAGAACCGATTGTCTGAAACGGTTTAGGGTCTCCTACTTGAGCAGGAGGGGCTGGACTGGAAGACCTCTGAGGTCCCATCCAACTCTATTACCCTGTAAAGTCTTATCCCGTCGCTTCCCATTTCAATCCAATTATAAAAAGCTTGAGGCGAATCTCCACCGTTCTTCCCAAGGCTGCTTTTTTTTCACCTGGGGAATTCTGGGAGTTGAAGTCCACAGGTCTTAAAGTGGCCAAGATTGGACACCCCTGCATTAGATCTTTCTGCAATGTTTTTGTATTCACTGCGTGGATGAATATGTTATTTAGACAAACCCATTTTGATGCATCTGTTTAATCAATTATGATATATGATATTAGCTATTTTATCAATTTCCAGAATGTTTGAAGATGGGGCCATTTCCTATTTGTTTATTTGTTCAATTGGCAGTTAAAATTTTACATTCCAGAACAGGTTCCATGAAAACCCATTTGTGTTGGGCAATATATTATATATATATAAAAAAACCCTCATAACCTTACATTTGTCTTTTATAGTTCTGTTTCTGTTTACTCTGCAATATTTCTGGCTGTTACCAAAAGCATGTTTTGACCTTCAGAATGCATGCTAAGTTTTTCTTTTCTTAAGACACTCAGTGTTGTATTAAATGGGAATTTTGTTGCTGAATTAAACGTTTTTCTGACTTTGTGCTTCTTTACACTATAATTGGGGACTACCAAACAACGACACACAGCAATACAATGGCTCTTCAGAAGGATATGTTGGATAATTTAGCCAGTTGCCAGGCTGGGTGCATTTTTAAGCTGGAATTCACCAAATGAATAAACCATACATTAGGTTAATGCACTGGTCCTCTCCTCAGGTTTCAGCTGCTTTCAAAATGGCTTGTACTGTATGGATGTGTTTTGCATTCAGTGATTCCAGATTTTTTTTATATATTATTCACTAAAGTTGTCTTCTAAGTAATTTCTCACCTTCTGCAGGTAGCAATCTCCCCCAGTGACCAAATGAGATGCTTTAATTTCATTAATTAATGCATTATTTGAACTTTGAGGCCACCTGAATCTATAGCAACTCTGGGCAGCTTGCAATTAAAAAATAAATAAACATAAAACAAAGAATATCCAAGAAAAAGCACACAGCTGACTGGCAGACAGAACCAACAAAGACACTCAACCGTCATCCGAATGCAAAGCCTTTAACCAGATCTTGAACAATTTGCAGAAAAATCAGAGCGCCTGTTGGGTCTAGTCATTAGGGTGCCAAGTTAAAAACCTGGAGACCATGAGTTCTAGTTCCACCCTAGGCATGAAAGCTGGGTGGGTGATTTGGGGTCAATCATCAGGAGACAAGTGAGTTCTAGTGCTGCCTTAGGCGTGAAAGCTGACTGGGTGACCTTGGATCAGTTGCTGTCTCTCAGCTCACCTCATAGGGTTGTTGTTGTGGGGGAAATAGGAGGAAGGAGTATTATGTGTGTTTGCTGCCTTGAGTTATTTATAAACATATATACATAAAGGTGGGAGAGCTATCTACCTGTCCGTCCATCTCTCTCTCTCTCTCTCTCCCTACCTACTTACCTACCTATCTATCTACCTATCTATCTACACTATCTATCTATTTATCTTGACAGACAAGCATGGAAGGTGACCTGGCTAGTCACTACTTCTCACCTTATTAACCTTGCCACTTCTGCTGTGAAAAGAAAGGTTAATAAGAATGTTGTGAATTCTCGTACATGAAATAAGGAATGCAAAATTGCAGAGACAAATTACTTGTTTCATTAACTGACCAACCATGAGCAATGCAGTCTTGCCTGCTGGAATGCATAAGATGCATTTACAAAAAAACAAAAAAACAAAAACACCTTGAAGCTTTGGAAGAAGTGCAGAGAAGAGCAACTAGGAGGATTAAAGAGTAAAACCTACGAAGAACAGTTGCAGAGACTGGGTGTGGCCGGTCTGGAGAAAAGAAGGACTGGCGGGAGATGATATCAGTCTTCCAGTATTTGAGGGGCTGCCCCAAAGAAGAGGAAGGCCAACTTATTCCCCAAAGCCCCTGAAGAGAGGCAGGACAAGAAGCAACAGATGGAAGCCTTTCCCACAGGGGGATGGACTAGAAGACCTCCAAGCTCCCTTCCTGCTCTACTGTGATTGAAATATCAAGACCTTTAGTGGGGCAAAGCCAGGTCCACCTGAGCTGCCTCTTGTAATTCAAATAAAACCACCTGTAATTTGCCCTGCATATAATGACAGGGATAACATCCGCTAGGTGTTCGAGAGCCAGGGTTTTACTGCGACTCATTAACTGGGCACATTTTAGCCTCACAGAAATGCACAAACCGCGGAGTTTAGGCCTCTTTGGCATGAAGCGATCAGTGAGGGCCAAGAGCTATTCCTTCCAAAGAAGAGCCGCAATGAGACAACGGCCACTGAAGAAGGAAACCATGCTTAGCCACCACAGAGGCATTAATGCTGATGTTGCCCCCCTCACCCCACCCCACCCCACCCCAAAATATACATGCAGCCAGAGGTGGCCCAAGGCTGTGCAAAGCACAAGAGGGGAGTTCATTCATTCATAGCTAGGAGAAAGAAACCACCGACATGCAGATAAATTGTCTTCACCCAATTGACCTCTGTAGGTTTTGTTCACTCTGGGAAATGTTCAGGGTAATAAGGGCGCATTTATTTATTTAGTTTATATTCTGCCTTGTATCGGCAGATGTCTATCAAGCAGTTTTCAAACAGAAAAGAAGAAAAAAAACCACAAACACAGCTAGTCCTCGGCTTGCGACCACAACTGAGCCCAGCATTTGTGCTGCTAAGTGAGACATTTGTTAAATGAGCTTTGCCCCACTTTACGACCTTCCTTGCTACTGTTGTTAAGTGAACCGCTGCAGTTGCTAAGTGAGTAACACAGTTGTTAAATGAACCCTAGCTTCCCCACTGTCTTTGTTCATCAGGAAGTTGCAAAAGAGGATCATAGGACCCCGGGACACTGCGACCTGTCAGGATTCCAGCAATCACCCTAATTAAATCATGATTCTCCAGCCAAACTTCAACCAACTTCCCCCTTTATCAATTAACTCTGTGTCCTTTGGGGAATTTGCCCCCTGCATCCCATCCTCCAGGTTGAAAGAGGTGAATCTTTTTGATGGACTTTTGTTTTCCTATTTCTATATCTGGGGGTTGCATATTTTATGCTCAGGTGTATCAACATAGGGGAAGTAACTGCCAGGTTATTTATCCTACGCTCGACAGCAAAGCAAGTATATTACCCACTCCTTCATGTCTGGGAACGCGAAGATGATAAACAGAAGACTGATTGATTTTTTCATGCCATCCCGCATCCCAGTTTATGTGTCTATCTCATGCTAGCACACTGCCTGTTCGAAGGAAGGATAGTCGAACGTGGTCAAGTTTGTCTTGCGCAAGTTGCGCAAAGTCAAAAATGGTGTAAATCGGGTGTCAACATTCCAGCCACCCTCCACTCCGCCCAACAACTCCGAGACAGACCATTTTCTCAAAGGTCCCTTTTATTTGGACAGTAACTGGCACGTCTGTGGAATCCCAAATCGGAAACTTCCGGGCTTCCTTACAACAAGTAAAAAACTACAAATCCATCCCCTGCACCCATCACCGCATCCCATGGCCCAAACACCATCCGTCCCAAAGTAAGACTTCCTTTTCACTATGCGCCACACTACGTGACCTTGAACCAGCAAAAGAATTTTATTTTGTCTAACTAGATCTACTCCAATGAATTCCTCCCTCCCACTTTCCCAGGCTCAAATGGGGCAGCATCGGGTCCCAATATGGATTCCAAAGCTGACATCGGGTTTCTCAAATGCAAAAAAAAACCAACCACCACCACCAACTGGAATTCAGATCCTATCCCATGAAATGGTCAGATCTGGTGGTGGGATTTATAGCACCGGTATTTATTGTTCCATATGATTAACTGCTCTCCAATTCGTGGTCCTTGATGATCTGTGAGGTTGGCTGTTTTCTTGCAGACATTTCATTACCGAACTAGGCAACAACATCAGGGCTATAGTAACAGAATAACAAAAAGATGTCCCTTAACAACAGAAATGTTGGTTCAATTGCGATCGTAAGTCAAGGACTCCCTGAAAAATTTGTTTTTCTCCCAATTTGGAGGCGGCCCTTTTCTGATTGGAGAGCCGGTCATTTTCCAGACTAAACTGCCTTCAATCTGGTCCTTCGGTCTAATCTCTGCGTAATCCAAGCCACTTGACAGGGACTTCCATCCCCACCTATGGACTGGACGTGCTTTCCGCAGCCCATCGAGCGAATAGTAGAGCAAGCAAATAGTGTAAGTTATAGAAAGGCGAGTTCATCTGAATGCCTGGTTTTATGCATAGCTGTGCATCTCGATCTATCGGCTTGGAATATTAGGCCAGATTACACTTTTTATGTTTTACGTTTCACCGTTCCACATTTACTCCGAAGAGCAGAGTGGGAGTAGATATGAACCCACTTTTTGTCTTTAACTCAGGGAGCTC
This sequence comes from Notechis scutatus, assembly GCF_900518725.1. Next base: position 151,785 of record NW_020716823.1, on the reverse strand, counting down.
CTTCTCTGAAAATGCAACGGAAAATGCAGCCTATATATAATGTCAAGAAGGGCAAACTTGGAGCTGCTCTGGAAGAAGGGAAAAATGATGTTTACTGGCACGGCTTTCTTTCATATAATTTTATTTTTCTTTTACGGGGGAAGGAAGAACACTTCCTGTTTGGAAGAGGCCGGGAGGAAGGAAGGGGGGAAAAAACTCCAATTAAAGCTGACAGCAGCAGCAGCTCACAATTTAATTTCCAGCCCACTACTGAATTTCAGAGGTGGCTACAGAAATGCTTTGGGATGAACATTACAGATTGGAGGAGGCCAGGCCTTCTCTGGGTTTTTCTTTAAGCAGGTGGACCCACAGTTGATGTAGGTTCAAGTATTATTCCTGGTTTTAATCTAGGTAGTGGCCAACAGGTCCAATGGTGAATCAGTTGGCAGCAACATTAAGTATTTGTGGACATACAGGTAAGTTGTATGCCAGACATGTCTTTAACCTAAGTTGCATTAACAGAGGGAGACAATCGAGATCAAGGGAGGTACTAATACCGCTCTATAAAGCCTTAGTAACGCCACACCTAGAGTCCTGCACCCAGTTTTGGTCACCACACTATAAAAAAGATGTTGAGACTCTAGAAAAAGTGCAGAGAAGAGCAACCAGGATGATGAGGGGACTGGAGGATAAAACATACAATGAACGGTTGCAGGAACCGGGCCTGGCTAGTCTAGGGAAGAGAAGGACCAGGGGAGACAGGAGAGCATCTTCCAATATTTGAGGGGCTGCCCCAGAGAGGAGGAGGGGGTCAAGCTATTCTCCAAAGCACCTTTGAAGGCCAGACAAGGAATAAAGGATGGAAGCTGAACAAGGAGAGATTCAACCTGGAAATAAGGAGAAACTTTCTGACAGGGAGAACAATCAACCCATGGAACAGGAGTTGCCCTCGGAAGTTGTGGGAGCTTCATCCCTGGAGGCTTTCAAGAAGAGACTGGACTGCCATTCGTCAGGAATGGTGTAGGGACTCCTGCTTGGGCAGGGGGTTGGACTAGATGACCTACAAGGCCCCTTCCAACTTTGATGATCCGTTATCTGTTAACCATACAGGTGTTCCTCTATTTACAACCACAACTGAGCCCCAAATTTCTAACTATTGTTAAAGAATTGCCCTCTCTCAGCAGTTTACAGAGTCAGCCTCTTGCGCCCCAACAATCTGGGTCCTCATTTGACCCACCACGGAAGGACGGAAGGCTGAGTCAACCTTGAGCCGGTCAGGATCGAACTGCCGGCCGCTGGCAGTCAGCAGAAATGAGCCTGCAGTGCTGCCCTCCAACCACTGCGCCACCATGGCTGAAGTGAATTCAGTCCCATTTTATGTCTTTAGTGAAGGGAACCTGGGCTTCCCCTTTGACTAAGCTTGTCAAAAAGTCGCAAGAGGGGATCGCACGCCACCTGGATATGGCCACCGTCATAAATACGGGTCCATGGCCAAGCGCCTGAATTTTGATCACGGGACGGGGGCGGACACACGGATGTGGGGGTGAACAACGGTCATTGGTCACTTCTTTCCACGCCACTTCGAAAGGTCACTAAATGAACCATGCACCTGTACCTCGGTAGGTGGGCAGGCTGAGACACCCCCCCTTGCCTCCCCTCCAGGTGATATGGTGTGTGTGAGATGCACAAACACCTTCAGGGGTATAGCCTACATAGACACAACTCCAAGGAGGGTGCAGAGTGGAGCCACAAAGAGGATCAAGGTATCTGGAGGCTAAATCAAGGCTCTCCAACCTTGGCCACTTTAAGCCTTGGCGGACTTCAACTCCCAGAATTCCCCAGCCAGC
>NW_020716823.1:133293-149448 GCF_900518725.1 Notechis scutatus | reverse complement strand
ATCTATCTATCTATCTATCTATCTATCTATCTATCTATCTATCTATCATCCGGGGCTTCTGTGCCATTCTAAGCCTACATGGTACTGATCAGTTTATATTCCCTCCATAGAGTAAGAAAATAATAAAGCAGCATATCAGAATAACAGAATTACAATTCCAGAAGCGACAAGACAACATGGTAAAATGAACTATGGAGCTCAGGGACAGTCACATCCCAGCATGACCAAGGATAGAGTCTTCCAGCTTATACTGGATCCCCGTAGGGTCCTGGGTGCTCTCTGAGCTTGGTTGTTTTACTGAAGACTAGCCGATAATCCGGCATTGCCTGAGTATTTATTTTTCCCAATCCTGCAGTCTGGACTCACCCTGTTGTACTGTCTCTCCTGTAGCGTCTATTCCCCTCCTCGGGAGTTTCTTGCCTACGCCAGTGTTTCATTTTTTTGATTGCATTTGGCCAATCACCTGACGTTTCCTTGGAGGGGTGAGAGGGAGTGGAGTACTGTGAAGCCGCTACCATGGCAAGTCCACTGTGCTGTACAGTAGAAGCCATCTTAAGGCACACGCCACCAAAGGGTGTTTGGGTGTCTTACCCCCAGACCATTTGTTTCCAGGGGGAAAGTTATCTGTGTATCAAGTTTGCTTGAAATTGCTGGAGGAGGAAGAGGAGGAGAAGGAGGAGGAGGAGAACTTGGTTGTTTTCTTGCAGACATTTATCTAACTAGCTAATATCATCAATGCTAGAAGGGTATGGACTTTGGTCTCTGCATAGGAAGTGCAAGTATATACAGGTGAAATTCAAAAAATTAGAATATCGTGCAAAAGTTCATTTATTTCAGTAATGCAACTTAAAAGGTGAAACTAATATATGAGATAGATTCATTACATGCAAAGCAAGAGAGTTCAAGCCATGATGTGTCATAATTGTGATGATGATGGCTTACAGCTCATGAAAACCCCAAATCCACAATCTCAGAAAATTAGAATATTACATGCAATCAATAAAACAAGGATTGTACATAGAACAATATCGGACCTCTGAAAAGTAGAAGCATGCATATGTACTCAGTACTTGGTTTGGGCCCCGGTGTGGCATGGAAGCTATCAGCCTGTGGCACTGCTGAGGTGTTATGGAAGACCAGGATGCTTCAATAGAGGCCTTCAGCTCTTCTGCATTGTTCCGTCTCATGTCTCTCATCTTTCTCCTGGCAATGCCCCAGAGATTCTCTATAGGGTTCAAGTCAGGCAAGTTTGCTTGCCAATCAAGCACAGTAATCCCACGGTCATTGAACCAGGTTGTGGTGCTTTTGGCAGTGTGGGCAGGTGCCAAGTCCTGTTGGAAAATGAAGTCAGTATCCCCATAAAGCTCATCCGCAGAAGGAAGCATGAAGTGCTCCAAAATCTCCTGGTAGATGGTTGTGGTGAAGCACAGTGGACCAACACCAGCAGACGACATGGCTCCCCATATCAACACAGACTGTGGAACCTTCACACTGGACGTCAAGCATCTTGCAGTGTGTGCCTCTCCATTCTTCCTCCAGACTCTGGGTCCTTGGTTTCCAAAGGAGATGCAAAAGTTGCCTCTCATCAGAAAAGAGGACTTCAACTTCGTTTGCAACGACCTTTTGAGGCTTTCCCTCCTTGTGGAGGGTGTCAAGGATGGTTTTCTGCACAACTGTCAGGTCAGCAGCCTTTCCCATGATTGTGATTCCGACTGAACCAGACTGAGAGACCATTTAAAGGCTCAGGAACCCTTTGCAGGTTTTATGGCTTCATTAGCTGATTAGAGTGGGACACGTTGAGCCTAGAATATTGAACCTTTTCACAATATTCTAATTTTCTGAGATTGTGGATTTGGGGTTTTCATGAGCTATAAGCCATAATCATCACAATTATGACACATCATGGCTTGAACTACCTTGCTTTGCATGTAATGAGTCTATCTCATATATTAGTTTCACCTTTTAAGGTGCATTACTGAAATAAATGAACTTTTGCACGATATTCTAATTTTTCGAATTTCACCTGTAAACCCAGAGCAAACTCCACTCCCTTCCAGCACTGATGATGTTACCTATTTGGGTGATGAAATGTCTGCCAGAAAGCAACCAAGCTCAGAGAGCTCCAAGGACCCCCACAATTCAACTCTGAGTATTCTCTTCTAGTGATACTAGATCTCTTCACAGGTTTTTCTTTAAAAAAAGGAAATATATTTACGATGGTTGTAGCATCCCAGGATCATTTGCTAAGTCAATGGGGGAAGCCGGATTTGTTTAACAACCGCAGGATTCGCTTAACAACGATTTGCATAACAACTGTGGCAAAAAAGTCATAAAATAGGGCATGATAACTGCATGATTCACTGAGCAACTGCCTTATTATTACCTTTATTGAGGACAATGAGATTGGCCTTGCTTGGCAGCAGACATTCTGGCTCCGATTGTGGTCGTACGTTGAGGACGCCCTGACATATTTAACTCTAGATCCCAGGCAGATTCTTTCAGGTAACATTCCCATAATTTTAGTTTGTTCCCAGAAACTTCAGCGAAGTTCAGCCGTGTTGTTTAACTTGTCAGAAGACTTGAACGGTGCTGTTTAGCCTTTCAAACACCGTTGAAATGTTTCTTATGCCGCGTTATATTTAAGGAATTTAATTAGGTTTCCATTGTCCCAAACTTCAGACAAACTGTAAGAGTTTGAAATAAACTCCCACTTGAATTGATGATTCCATCATCTCCCTCTCGCCTCCACACAGAAACAGGCCCCTTGCCTTCTCCATTTGTTCCCCAGATCTATTGGGAACATTGGAACAGGAACGTCTGACAAGAGGCATCCGTCACACACGGAAAGGTCTAGCAGCATCAAAACCGAGAGTCACAACGACTGTACCTGTACAGGAAGAGTCTTTTGCAGAGGTCCTCGGTTTACAACCAAAATTGAGCCCAAAATATCTGTGGTCAAGCCAGGCATTTGTTAAGTGAGCTTTAGCTCATTTTACGACCTTTATTTTTTGCCACTGTTAACAAACCGCAAGCTTTGGAAATAGAGAAGCAACCTGGAATTACATAGGAATACATAGAGTTGGAAGGGACCTTGTAGGTCATCTAGCCCAACCCCCCACCCAAGCAGGAGACCCTATACCATTTCTAACAGATGGCAGTCCAATCTCCCCTTGAAAGCCTCCAGTGATGAAGCTCCCATAACTTCTGAAGGCAACTTCTGTTCCATTTGGTTGATTGCTCTCACTTCCTAACAGTGAGGACAATTAACCAGTGGAACAGAAGTTGCCTTCAGAAGTTGTGGGAGCTTCATCAAGCAGCTGACAGGGAGTGGGAGTGTGGCTCTGGTGGCTGGGGAAGGGCAAAGTCCAGCTGGGCCCTCAGAGGAGGACCCAGGGCCACCCCCTCTTCATCCTAGGGCACGCAGGGAGGAACGGAGAAGGGAGCAATGTGGTTTATGGAGGAGGAAAGGGCCCTGATCCCCTTCATGGGCTGCAGCTGGGAAGACTGTTTAAAAGGACAAACTGTGCATGGCAAAGTTGCTGGAAGCAAACCGTGCATTATCTTTGTCAAGGTTTATCTGGGTTTTGGCATCCTCACAATTTTGTGTGCTTTTAAATTTCTAATTATCTTTACTTTGGGTTCAGACTGCATTTCTTCCCTTTGTAGACTGTTTTTGAAAGAGTTTGATCTCCAGCCAAGGATAATTGGACATTGGGACCAAGTTGGAGGCATTAAAGGGAATTTATCTACTTCTGTGACTTTGTTATTTTTGTGCCACGCTCTGGGTCATCACAGGAAGTTTTTAAGAAGAGTCTAGACAGTCACTTTTCTGAAAGGGTGTAGGTTCTCCTGCTTGAGCAAGGGGCTGGACTAGAAGACCTCCAAGGTCTCTTCCAGCTCTGTTCTAAATGGATTGATTTCTCACCCAAGGTCTATCAGCGGCATTTGGTCAACAGGGAAGGTGAAGCTAATGGCAGCAGACTGATAAAAATGGGCCAGAAAGGCTGACTTTGAGAAAGGACATCCTGGGAAGGCAGACCAAGACATCGTCTTCATAGATGTTTGGCTACTTCAGAGGTCCCTTCCAAACTTGGCCACTTTAAGACTCGTGGACTTCAGCTCCCAGAATTCTCCAGCCAGCAGAGTTGAAGTGAGAACAATCCACCCGTGGAACAGAAGTTGCCTTCAGAAGCTGTGAGACCTCCATCCCTGGAGAAGGCTTTGGAGAAGAGATTGGACTGCCATTGGTCAGAAATGGTGTAGGGTCTCCTGCTTGGGCTGGGGTTGGACTAGATGACCTACACGGTCCCTTCCAAACTTGGCCACTTTAAGACTCGTGGACTTCAACTCCCAGAACTGGCTGGAGAATTCTGGGAGTTGAAGTCCATGAGTCTTAAAGTGGCCCAAGTTTGGGGACCCCTGGGCTACTTCCAAACAAAGACTCCCAATTGTTGTCATCCGGTGGGCTAAAGGTGGAGGTGGAAGGGAAGAAGCCGACGAAGAGTTGGAGAGGCTGGAGCCACGCTGGATTGGGGGAGCTCCCAGGTCAACCTGAGCTTTTGTGGACTCTTTCTTCTCTCTCTTTGCTGGAAGCAAGCCAGCCAGGCAATTTCAGCTCCCGCCGAGGTCCTGGTGACATTGGGCGGCGCTTCTGGAAGGAAGAGATGCGAGCCGTGCTGGGTTTGTAGCCTGAGCACCTGGCAGGTTGCCCAGAATATTTGGCGCAGAGCATCTGAGCATCAAACGGCAGATGGACCCACCCCACTGCGAGGCTGAGGGGATGCGCATCTGGATGACAGACCAGATGGCCCAGGTCTGCTCAAGAGACAAACGAGATCCTGGCAGGACTGGTGGATGCGGTGGGAGAACCCAGCCGGTTGAGGCCAACACAATGTCAGGAAAAATGTTTCTGGCTGTGTCCCCAAAAGGGACACAAGGGGAGAACGCAGAAAAAGGAAACGTTCAGAATTAGGGGAAGGTGACGGTCATCCAATTAAAAAAAGAAAAGAAAAGCCAACGCGATCCTTGGCTGCATAAACAGAGGGGTGGAATCAAGAGCACGCGGAGTGTTAATACCCCTTTTATAAGGCCCTGGTAAGACCAGACTTGGAATCCGGCATCCACTTTTGATCATCATGATATAAAAAGGATATTGAGACTCTGGCAAGAATGCCGAGAGGAGCCACCAAGAGGATTAGAGCCGGGGTGGGACTCAACCAGGGCTACTACTGGTTTGGTGACCACGTTTGGTGTTTCTTGGAGTCACGGGATCCCCTTTGGCAACCTTCCGACAAGCAAAGTCAATGGGGGAAGCCAGATTCGCTTAACAACCATGTTACCCACTTAACAACTGCGGAGATTCACTGAACCACGGTGGCAAGAAAGGTCGTAAAATGGAACAAAACTCACTTACAAGTTGTCTCGCTTACCAGTGTGATGGCCACAAGCCCAAGATTTCCTGTCTGGTTAAGGATCCGTCTTGCAGCCAAACCCACCCAAAAAGTCCCCCTTGCTTGCCCATAAAAAGACGGGGACCCTGGTCTCTCGGCTTCCTCGCTTGGGACAAACCCCCAGGGGGTCCCACGGGTGGGGTGGCTGCCTTCCCTTAAACAAGGGTCAGCAGAGCTTATGCAAGGCCACTTTCAGAACAGAGGAAGAGAATGGAAGAGAATAGAATTAAATTCTCACATCAAATCCAGGTGGTATTATTATTATTATTATTATTATTATTATTATTATTATTATTATTATCATTAAGGTTAGGGCGCCCCCTTGGTCTCTGTTTCGTAGCAAAGGGTCGGGGTGTGAATGTCCAAGTCCAGAGGATTATAGGTCTCAGAATGATTAACCAACAACGACAAAGCCCTCGGGGCAGCCCCAGGCAGGACACACAACGCAACCGCTACCATTGGAGCAAATGAAAAGCAAAAGGTCACTCAGCAGGTTGAATTCCGCTGCTCCGGCCCATCTCAGTCGGGGGAGGAAGCCACAACTCGAAACAAAACCTCCCACAAGTGCACGAAGTGAAAGAGACACCTGCCCACCCCAACCCCCACTTCTGCCTCTCGCGAGCCTCAGTCTAACTCCCTGGTCCAGCGCCTTCCCTTTTTAGCAGCCTGTTGAGGGCCATCAGGAAAGGGAGGAGATTTTCTTTTCATATATTTTTATGGTTTACAACTATAAATATCAAACCCAGTGCGGCTGTTCAGGCATCATTCCTCCATACACACACAGGTATTACTAAACCGTTAACATTCCCATTATTAGCACAATATTCACAATCTAGGTCTATTTGTCTTAGCTATTTGGGTTCTGAACTTCCCCTCTCTTCTGCAACCATTGATAAAACGTATCCCGAGAATCATAATATTCTCATTCCCCCTTATTTTTCAGTTCTAAAGTTAGTCTATCCAGTTCTTCTCAAGCTAGTATTTCTTTTCTTATTATCTCTCTTTCTGGTGGTGTATTTTCATTCTTCCAGTATTGTGCCTAGACCATTCTCTCCGCTGTCAGTATGTGTATTATTAAATACGCTACGCCTTTGATGTGACCTTCTGTCATTACTCCTAAGAGGAATAGTTCTGGCTTCAATGGGATATGTTCTCCCACCATTTGCTCCACCCAGGTCTGAATCTGTTGCCAATATTTCCTTGCTTGATTCCATGTCCGCCACATGTGGCAGTTTGTACCTGGTGAATCCTTACACTTCCAGCATTTTTGGTGACAGGTTTCTAAACCTAAAAGAGCTCTGAGGGCCGCCCCGTCTTCTACCGGTTCCTACAAGTGTCATAAAATGGAGGTTTTGAACCCCAATTGACGGCATTTGCTCTCCATTTGCTTACCTGTTTCGGAAAGCAGCTTCGTGGCTTCTAGCACTTTCTCGGTGTAAACCCCGGCTTCGTAGTTTTCCATCTCGGCATTGATGATGTGGATGACCCTGGCGGCGCGTCCTCGGATGGCCCCTGCGGTCCGGTCCAGGGTATCGACGTCCCCCTCTTGCAACGCAATCACACATTTGTTGACATCCTCCAGAATGTGGTTTTCTGCAACGAAACAGGGCCTGGGTTACTCACAGACGGGCAGGACTCGACTTATGCCCAAAAATAGGGAGGCCGAAGCTCCCGCTCCTTGGTGCATGAGCTTTTTAAGTGGATTTTGCCTCGTTTGACGGCCTTTCTTGGCAACCTAGTTCAGCGAATCAGTGCAGCTGCTAACGTGAGTGTCCGACATTTCTATTGCTTAGTGAGACCGCTGTGTCCCATTTTACAACCCTTCCTGCACCATCGTTAAGTGAATCTCTGCAGGTGTTAAGATAGTGACACGGTTGTTAAGTGAATCTGGTTGCAAAAGGGGACATAAATATGAGTCAGCTACCAAGTATCTGAATTTGGATCACGTCATCAGCCTTAAGGGATGCTGCAACTTTTATTTATTTAGTTATTTATTTATCATCTCGATCCTTTCTAAGCCCCCCAGAATCACCATATCTGTGAGATAGGTGGCCTCACATGTGCATCACAGGGTGGCTGCTGTGGGGGAAAAAAGAGCAAAAAGGTATGTTGGATATTTTTTTACAGGTGGTCCTTGACTTACAACCAGGGGTGGGATTCAAATTTCTTAACAACCGGTTCTGTGGGCGTGGCCTAATTTGTGGGTGTGGTTTGGTGGTCATGTGACTGGGTGGGCATGGCTTGCTGACGGAGCATGGCTTGGTGATCACGTGACTAGGTGAGTGTGGCTTGTATGTAAATATTTATGTAAATATTGAATATTTTATTAAAAAAAGAGAGCCGCTTTTACCCAAAATCAAGCAAAGCAGGTGGGCAGATTGAGTTGCTCACAGAATCACAGATTCACTCAGAGATCTATCTTTCTGCAATCTATTGCCTGAGTCTGCACTGAAAATTAGAAGCTTCGGTCCTAAGGAAGGTTCGGCTCTGCTTTTAGATTAGCTAGAAAGCAAGAAATGCAACGATTTCCTGCTTTCTAGCTAATCTAAATCTCCCGGCAGAGCTGATAGTCAGAACAGCTGATGGTCAGGGGGGAAAAAAAAGGAAAAATAGCAACTTACCAAAGGCAGGCAAGTTGGATGGCGCGCAGGCCAGGTAAGGAGTGAGCAGGCGGGGCAGAGCGGGGCCAGCCAGTGGCGCGATTTGCCAGTTCTTCAAACTGGGCAGAATCATAACAACCGGTTCTGTAGAATCGGTCTGACTAGGTAGAATCCCACCCTTGCTTACGACCAAATTTCCATTGTGAAATGAGACACTGGTTAAGATAAGGGGGCGTGGCCACTGGGACTTTGGAACTAGATCACCTGTGCCAATGATTCCTTCCTTCATGCATGCATAGAATTTATACAGCGGACTCCTCGCTCCCAGTGAATCTAGGCAGTTTACAAATAAACTATAAAAACACAACATACAAAATAAAAAAACCCACCCACCCCGATGACAATACCCCCTCATACCAGCCATTTAATGGGCCCCCTTCTGCTCTCCCCCTTCAGCTCCTCCTGAAAGAGTCCAGGGGGGCCAGGCAGTCTAATCTCGGGGGAAGGGAGGTTCCAGAGAGAGAAAGGGAGCCACCATGGAGGAGGCCCTTCTGCTCGGTCCGGCCCAATTTTCTGCCTTAGGGGACAGGACCCGTAACCTTCCTTACCTCCCCTTTCTAAGGGGGCTGGGTGGAGGTGACCAGCAAGAGAGGGTCCCCCAGATCAGGGGTCTCCAAGCTTGGCCACTTGAAGCCTGGGGGGCTTCAACTCCCAGAATCGGGAATTGGAGACCCCTGCCCCAGCTAAGCTGCTCCCTCCCATCCCTTGTGGGTGTCTGTCGGAACTACGAACAATCGCTAAGCAGCCCGTCCTAAGTCCAAGACTTCCTGCACTCCTGCGTTGGGCAGAGGCCTAGGGAGTCGGCCAAATATTATCTCGCGGGTCTTAGGGCCAGAGATGGATTCGAACCCTGGATCTTCCCACGGCCATTCTGCGCTGCACCTGTCACTGAATGACCAATCCTTCCCTGGGGAAATACCTGAGACAGACAGGAAATCGTCCACGGAAGTGATGTCGTCGACGGCCTCGGTCAGGACTCGCACCTGCTTCTCCCACTGGTCTTTGAAGACGTCCATGTTGTCCTGGGCCACTTTGCTCTGAGGCCTGGCGGCCAAGGTGAGGGCCGCGTTGATCACCTGCGAGGCAGGACAGGGTTCTTGGGAACAGGCATGACACCCCTTCCTCAAGCTGGAAAACCGCTTCTCTCCCAGGGCAGGGGCTCTATTGAGTTCTACTGCGTAGGGCCGTCATGGCGAACCTACGGCACATGTTGGAAGGGACCTTGGAGGGCTTCTAGTCCACCCCCCGCATCAGGCAGGGGACCCCGCATCAGAGAGGTGTCAGACTGAACTCCTTCGAGGGCCGGATGAGGACGGCAGTTGTCCTCCGTGGGCCGGCTGGGTTGTGTGGGCAGCACCTGCCGGTGGAAACGGGGCGCACGGAGGATGCCAACGGCCCCCCTTGCCCCACTTTTGGCCTGGAGGGCCTCCTGCCGCTCCCTGCTGGCCAAAACGGGGTGCCCTGAGTGCTCCAAGAGGCCCCCCAGGCCCAAAACGGGGCACAGGGGACCCCCCACACCCCATTTTCGCTAGCGGAAGCACCGTGAGTGGATCCTCGTCTATTTCCAGGCTGGCCCCAGGGTCCAGATCGACACAGGCCTGGAGTTGGACACCATTCCAGACCACGGCATGGCAGGGGCTTGTAAAGGTGGTTCCTGCTTCCCCTCCAAATGACACCCCTAACACTCACCTGTGGGCATAAGCTGTCAATCTGGGTTGCTGCCATCCGGACTAACTTCACCCCTTCTTCGTTATTGGAAATGGAACAAGCCAAGTTGGCCACCTGCAACGAAAGCCGGCGGAGCAAATGTTGAGAGTCAGGAAATCAAGCGATATTCCTCCAAACAAGCCAGCAAAGAAGGAAAGAAGGAAGGAAGCCAGGGGGACAGAGAATTTAAAAGCCAACCAACAAGGGGCGAGGCCACCTCCGTTCCCAAGCGAAGGCCAAACCGAGAAAGCCAAACTCCATTGAGCTGCAAAATGGTTTTTCTAAGCGCCCCAAAGTGATTTTATCAATCGGAGGTTTCAGCTGAAGACACAACCGGTGGTCCTCGACTTACGGCCACAACGGAGCCCCAAATTTCTGCAAGGCACTTAAGTGTGTTTTGCCCCATTTTATGGCCTTTCTTGCCACCGTTGTTAAATGAATCACTGCAGTTGTTAAGTTATTAGCGCAATTGTTAAACCAATCTTACGACCGCACTGAAGAAAAGTGACATGACCGTTTTTCTGATCCAAATTCGGATGGTTGGCAACTGACTCGTATTTACGACGGTCGCAGCATCAGCTGATCCCCTCTGGTGACCTTCGGACAAGCCAAGTCAATGGGGGAAGCCTGATTCACTTAGCGACTGTGTGACTCACTTGACAACTCCAGGGATTCACTCAGTCGCTCTGTGGCAAGCAAGCTCAGAAAATGGAGCTAATTTCCCTAAACGCTGTCTCGCTTAGTAGCAGAAATGTTAGCCCCAATTGTGCTCGTAAGTCGAGGACTACCTGTAGTTGGTAGATTGCTCTTCCTCCTGTTATTTAGAATCACCTGGTTCCATCCAGGCCAGTTTTCTGCTTCTCTCCCTCTCATTCACTGCAGTGACACCAAACGTGGTTTGCAGCTGAATCCATATATGTATATGTGGGGAAAAGTCAAGTCCAACACTTAGGCAGGAAAAACCCAAAGGACCCATATAGACTGGGTGAAACTAGGTTTCTTAATAGCAGGAACTGGGAGAGGGATCTTGGAGTCTGAGTGGACAACCAGCTAAATAGGAGCCAGCCGTGTGCAGCAGCAGCAGCCAAAAAAGCCAACGCAATCCTAAGTTGCATTAACAGAGGGAGACAATCGAGATCAAGGAAGGTACTAATACCACTCTGTAAAGCCTTAGTAAGGCCACACCTAGAGTACTGCATCCAGTTTTGGTCACCACACTCTAAAAAATATGTTGAAGATGTCTAGAAAAAGTGCAGAGAAGAGCAACCAGGATGATGAGGGGGCTGGAGGCTAAAACATGCAATCCACGGTTGCAGGAACTGGGCCTGGCTAGTCTAGGGAAGAGAAGGACCAGGGGAGACAGGAGAGCATCTTCCAATATTTGAGGGGTTTCCACAAGAGAGGAGGAGGGGGTCAAGCTGTTCTCCAAGGCACCCAAAGGCCAGACAAGGAATAAAGGATGGAAACTGAACAAGGAGAGATTCAACCTGGAAATAAGGAGAAACTTTCTGACAGGGAGAACAATCCACCCATGGAACAGAAGTTGCCCTCGGAAGTTGTGGGAGCGTCATTAATGGAGGCTTTCAAGAAGAGATTGGACTGCCCTCTGTCAGGAATGGTGTAGGGTCTCCTGCTTAGGCAGGGGGTTGGACTAGATGACTCACAAGGTCCCTTCCAGCTCTGTTAATCTGTTAAAGCATGTTTCAGTTAAAGGTCACTGCCCCTCTCCATTTTGCCAGGGGTTTGGCGGTACAGAGCTTCTCACCTGGGGTCTCCAGCCCAAAGCCAAAGGTCCGACCATCTGTTCTACCAGCCTGCTTCTGCAAAAAGCCAGCCAGATGCCTCCTGGGCATGAGCTCAGTTGCACCCGCCCGTTTCTCTTTCCCACCAGCTCAAATCAAAAGGGTGGATGGCTTCCTTATTGGAGCTGACAACCTTCCCCCCCCCCCCGGATGTGTTTCAAGCTCTTTAAAAACTGCACGGGGTCAGCGGATGGGACCACTGCCATGGGATTTATAGCATCCGTCCCTCCGTATCTTGTGAGGAAGCCCACCTTCATTAGTGACGGTTTGCCATAGCAACGGTTGGATCAAAGCTACAAGAAGGAATGGACTCACCGGTGGGGAAAATAGCAATCTAGCCATAGCCCTTAGACTTATATGCCGCTTCAAAGTGCTTTCCAGCCCCCTCTAAGAGATTTTACCGAGTCAGCCTCTTGCAAACCCCAACAATCTGGGTCCTCATTTGACCCACCTCGGAGGGATGGGAGGCTGTGTCAACCTTCGGTCAGGATCAAACTCTGGGCAGTGGGCAGAGTTAGCCTGCAATACTGCTTTCTAACCACTGCACCACCATGGTGAATAGCATAGGATAGGACAGGAACTGAACAGAACAGAAGAAGCCCTTACACTTATCTACAGCTTCACGGTGCTTTCCAGCCCCCTCTAAGAGATTTTACCGAGTCAGCCTCTTGCAAACCGCAACAATCTGGCTCCTCATTGGACCCACCTGGGAAGGAGGGAAGGCCGAGTCCACCTGGAGCCTGGTGAGATTCGATCTGCCAAATTGCAGGCAGTCAGCCGGCAGCAGAAGGAGCCTGCAGTCCTGCACTCTCACCACTGCGCCACCCTGCCTCTTGTGGGGCTACGTTGCGCAGGACCCAATGGAAACTTCACCTGTGAACTGGATGTGTTTTGATTGACTTGTCCAGAGTTGCCTTACAGAATAGCAGAGTTTGAAGGGACCTTGGAGGTCTTCTAGTCCAACCCCTCCCTGCTCTAGCTGGAAATGATCATCCACTCTCTTCTTCAAAACCTCCAGTGATGGAGCCCCCACAACTTCTGGAGGGAAGTGGTTCCTCTGGTTAATTGTCCTCCCTGTCAGGACATTTCTTCTTAGTTCTAGGTTGGATCTCCCTTTTGTTCTTTTCCACCTGTTACTTCTGATCTTGCTGAGGTGCGAGACAAGAACAGGGGGAGGAATAGGCCGATCCCCTCCCCTTCTTTGTGACAGCCCCTCAACTATTGGAAGTCTGCTATCATGTCCCCCCAATCCTTCTCTTCTGAACTTTTACAAAATAACAGAGTTGGAAGGGACCCTTGAGGTCTGCTAGTCCAACCCTCTGCTCAAGCGGGAGACCCTGCACCACCTCCGACAAAATGGCTGCCCAGCCTCTTCTTGAAGGCCTCCAGCGTTGGAGCCCCCCCCCCCAATTTCTGGAGGGAAGCCCTTCCCCTGATGAATCGTTCTCCCTGTCAGGAAATTCCTCCTCACTGTTAGGTTGGTTCTCTCCTTGAATAGCAATGAAATTATTCGTTTTGAATTCAGTTTGACTCCAGTTTCTTGGTAAGAAGCAGGAAGCTTCGTGATAGTCATAGGATACTAAACAAGCAATCAACATCAATCATTCTAGGAAACTGAATAAAGCAATATAAATCGTAAAGATACAAGCAACAAACGCTTGCAGTCATAAGTAGAAAAGGAGACAGGGGGTGGGAAAGGCGACTTTTACTGACTTTCTAACGTTTCTCCTACATTTGCATCCCTGTTCTTTCTTGGCAAAGGGGATTCACAAGAGGGGATTGTGGCTTGAACCCTTTTCACCCCGAGGTAGCCAAGAAACAAATGGACCAACCCAACGCCTGAACCACAACAACAACGAAGGTTGCACGTGAAGCATATGTCAAAATCAACCCTGACTGGGCTGAGATCACCGCAGAGTTTCCTGACTCCGAACTCTAATTCTCCGTCGAAACAGGAACAGGGACGGAAATAAATATTCTGCTTTGCTTTTATTTATTTTGCCCGGAGGCCTTGCCACAGCACCGGCTGGGAATTATTCATGAATCAGTTCAAACAAGCCCCTTTCTCCCCACACACATTTCTTTTGGTCTTCGCTTGTGGCAGGAATCTGCTCCTGCTTCCAATGTGCCACGCGGTATAACGACAGACGCATCTGTTCGAGGAGGCCCCTTCGGCCAGCCCCAGTTCGCTCCGGCGTTATCAAGGACACGGCTTGTATGCCTCAATGGGTCAGGATCCCTAGGGGGAAGAGCCCCTTGCTCTGGATTGCGAGAGGGGCCCTCGGGATCCACCCCAGCCCAGGCTTGGTTGACGGTGGCACGGGAGAGCTCATTGTTATCCGAAGGGGGAAGGCAAACGAATTACAGTTTTTGCTAACGGCCTGGGAGCACCGGGTCACAAATGGAGGCCCCTCCAGCCGGCCTGTTGTGGTTGCTAGTCAGCTGCTGCTTTGCATACATTAAACAAGGTCCCTACTTCCCCGTTAAAATGGCCCACAGCTACAACAAACAGTAATTATAATGCAGAGGCAGATGGGAACAAATTAGATGCTTGAAGTCAGGCGCAGAAATGCAGGATTAAAGGGCCTGCAAATACGCCTGGGTAGCATTACTGGCCCAGGAAATCATTACAGGCCTCTCACATCCTGGAGATCACCTGTTCAAATGTCTCGCTGCTTTAGGGCATTGCGGGCCAAAACAACTAGACACAAAGGTAGTTCTTTCTCCCCCCCCCCCCCCCCCCCGGCCTAAAGATATTGCCCCATGGATTAGGCTGTGTTGCTATCAGCCTCCGCATCTTCTCATCACAACGGAAAAAAATTCCTGGTGTGTCCAATCTTACTTGACCAATAAAGAATTTTATTCCATTCTTACTTTTACGTTCTATTGTATTGTATTGTATTTATTGCACTGCACTGTATTCTATTCTATTCTATTCTATTCTATTCTATTCTATTCTATTCTATTCTATTCTATTCTATTCTACTCTACTCTATTCTACTGTATTCTGTATTCTGTATTCTATTCTAGTCTAGTCTAGTCTAGTCTGTATTCTATATTCTGTATTCTGTATTCTATTCTATTCTATTCTATTCTATTCTATTCTATTCTACTGTATTGTGTTGCATTGTGTTCTTTTCTTTTCTATTCTACTGTATTGTGTTGCATTGTGTTCTTTTCTTTTCTATTCTACTGTATTGTGTTGCCATTGCATTGTGTTCTGTTCTGTTCTACTCTACTCTATTCTATTCTATTCTATTCTATTCTATTCTATCCTATCCTATCCTATTCTACTCTTTATTTTGTTCTGTTCTGTTCCGTTCCGTTCCGTTCCATTCCATTCCATTCCATTCTATTCTATTCTATTCTATCCTATCCTATTCTATTCTTTATTTTGTTCTGTTCTGTTCTGTTCTGTTCCGTTCTGTTCCGTTCCGTTCCGTTCCGTTCCGTTCCGTTCCATTCCATTCCATTCTATTCTATCCTATCCTATTCTATTCTATTCTTTATTTTGTTCTGTTCCGTTCCGTTCCGTTCCGTTCCGTTCCGTTCCGTTCCGTTCCATTCCATTCCATTCCATTCCATTCCATTCTATTCTATTCTATTCTATTCTATTCTAATGTTAAAAGAGGGAGGCTTTTTATTATGAGGTCAGCTGTCCTTCACACATCTTTTCTTCCTCTGATGATCATGAAGACAAAAGAGCCATCCTAGGCTTTGAAATATGCTATTTATTCTGCCTCTGTTCAAGGACATTGGAAACCACTGGAAAACCATAAGGAGCATCTTGGAATTGCAATTGAACCATCGAGTGAGCAGCATGTTCACAGATGTAGGTTAGGGTTATCTTGGATTTCTCTTTCTTTCTTTGGGAAAAAAAATGCATCTTTCATTCAACTGGCATTAAGATTTTGAGCACTAGCTTACCTTTTTTTCTAAGCTTTTCAATCTTTTCCCCATCAAAAATCAAAGGAAAAAAAAGATGGACCTCGCTCTCAAGATACAAGTTTGTGATGATGTTACCTAGTTAGGTAATGAGACGTCTGCAAGGAA
The DNA here is from genome assembly GCF_900518725.1 of Notechis scutatus. The sequence continues at coordinate 133,776 of NW_020716823.1, read as the reverse complement.
ACCACCAAGCTCAGAAAGCAGCCCACATTTGAACCCTGAGCTACAAAAATCCTCAGTGATGGTTGTCCACCTGTCATACCCCATGGAAATATGGGGAAAACGTTGGAGAAAGCATATAAGTACCCATCAAGCAGCTTCCATGGACTGGACAATGACCACAGGGATTCCAGTAGGTGGGAAAAGTTTACCTTTCTTAGTGAAATGCCTATGAAGGTTCTCAGTCAAGTCACAGTCTGTCTGTCTATCTGTCTGTCTATCTGTCTGTCTGTCTGTCTGTCTGTCTGTCTGTCTGTCTGTCTGTCTGTCCGTCTATCCGTCTGTCTGTCTGTCTGTCTGTCCGTCCGTCCGTCTGTCCATCCATCCATCCATCCATCTATCTATCTCTATCTCTAATTCTATCTATTTATCTATCTATCTCTATCTATCTATCTGTCTGTCTATCTATCTATCTATCTATCTATCTATCTAGTATCTCTCATCCGT
>NW_020716823.1:111381-122892 GCF_900518725.1 Notechis scutatus | reverse complement strand
CCTTCCTTCCTTCCTTCCTTCCTTCCTTCCTTCCTTCCTTCCTTCCTCCCTCCCTCCCTCCCTCCCTCCCTCCCTTCCTTCTTTCCATCCTCCCTCCCTCCCTCCCTCCCTCCACATCCCAAATGGTTGAAAAGTCCACCCTATTCCCCTCTGTTATCCAGCCTCGGTCTTTGACTCTCTCGGAACAAGCAAGGACTTCCCTCTTTTCAAAATGGAGTCCCGTAGGGCTTTGCTTGCTGTACCGAGAATGACTCTTTTGGCTTTTGAAAGACCAAGAGGGAAACTGAGGCGGAAGAGCAGCCCTGTCTGGGTAAAACAGTACAGCAATGTTAGGCACCACGATTTGGGGGAGAATGAAAATTAGAATTATACAGAACATCCACCACTAAATTAGCATATATATTAAACAAAGGTGTAGCCAGGATACGACCCTGACAAAGGGCCACATAGATGATGCCCGGAGAGGGACCTAAATGAGTTAGTCCTAATTCTTAGCAAAGTCCTTAAATACAATTTTTTCAGCAAGAAAAATGGATGTGTCTATACATATATATATATATATATATATATATATATATATATATATATATATAGTTTGCTGTGTTCTGCTTGATTGGTGTTTCTAATATCTTCTGTCTGTTTTGTGGCTTTTTTTGTCTTGATTGGCTGGCAACATTGTGTTCCTGTATTGGAGGCTTTTAGTGCAGCTTGGCTCCGAGTAAATGGACGGCTATCATTTATTAGGAAGCTAGGTTTCATCTGGGTGCCTGGTTGGGGTGTGTTTGAGCTGGAGGTATCAGGGGGAGTCTGTTTGTGCCCAGTTGTTTGCCTGGCTAGTGGTGTGGAGATTTTTTTGTTTGTGAGTGCAGGCTTCCAAATGATTGACAGTCGGGTGGAATCATCTCTTCTATTCATGCTTTCAGGTCTTTTTTCAATCTCTATGGCTTCTCTGATGATTCTGTGGCTAGGGTTTTCTATAGTGGCTAGGGTTTTGGTGCCATTGAAGTTGATGCTATGACCTGTGGCTTCCATGTGTTGGACTAGTGAGGAAGTGTGTTCCAGCTTTTTGACTGCATTTTTGTGTTCAATCAAGACACACAAAAAAAGCCACAAAACAGACAGAAGATATTAGAAACACCAATCAAGCAGAACACAGCAAACTCCAAGACCAATAAACACAGACCAAGACTCCCAACCAATCAGGATGAAGAAAAAACCATTCTGGCACAGCAGTAGACTAGATTGGAAGTATCTAGGCAACGTTTCGATGAAGTCTCATTCATCATCTTCAGGCTTGTGTCTTCTGCTCTGTGCTTCTCAGAGTAATGTGAGCTTGCAGCTGCTTCTTCCTTTTAACTGCTAGTGGGGGTGTGACTTGATTGGGTGGGGGCTTGGCTGTGTTCTGATTGGGTGGGGGTGTGTTCTCATTGGTTGGGGGCCTGGCTGTGATCTGATTGGTTGGGGGGTTGGCTGTGTTCTGATTGGCTGGGGGAGTGTTCTGTTCAGGTGGGGGCTTGGCTGTGTTCAGGTTAGTCTTAGTTGCTGGGGGATTTGAGCTGGTGAGCTGTGATCCTGTTGTTTGGCTTCGCGTTTGTGGTCGTGCCACATCTTCATGGCATCTGTTTGCTTCATGTATGGGTCGGAGGAGTTTGAAGCAGGTAGTGATGCAGCTGCGGTATGGCTTCTGGTCCGTGGTCGTGTCTCATCATCTGTGTGGGTGTGAGTCTGCTTTGTACGTGGAAGTGTGGTGGTAGCATCTTGTGTGGCCCTCATGTCATTCTTCATGTTAGGTACTCGTTTGTTAATGAGGGCGGGTTTCCAAATGGCTGGTAGGCGGGAGGTGTCATCTCGTTTATTCATGCTGTGTGGGCGTTTTTCTATCTCTATGGCTTCTCTGATTATTCTGTTGTTGAAGTGTTCGGTTTTGGCGATAGTTCTGGTATTTTTAAAGTCAATCTCATGTCCTGTGGCTTTGAGGTGTTGGACCAGGGAAGAGGTCGGTTCTTCTTTTTTGATTGAGTTCTTGTGTTCTTCAATGCATGCACTTATTCTTCTGTTAGTTTGTCCGATATATGTGGTGGGACAGGCGGTGCAAGGGATTTCGTATACTCCTTGGTTTTCTAACTCGATTCTGTGTTTAGGGTTTCTTAGGATGGTGGATATTTTTCTGTTTGTGCAGAATGCTGTTTTAATGTTGTGTTTTTGGAGGATCTTGCTGATTTTGTCTGTAGTGCCTTTTATATATGGGAGGAGGGCTTTGCCGTTCTCTTGTTCTCTGTCTTGGATTTTGGTTGGGGTTTCTTTTTGGATTAGGTGAGTAATCTTCTTTCTTTGGAATCCATTGGCTGTTAGTATGTTAGTGAGAGTGTGTAGTTTGGCTTTTAGGTGTTGTTCCTCACATTACTCCAAGAAGCACAAAGCCGAAGACACAAGCCTGAAGATGACGAATGAGATTTCGTCGAAACGTCGCCAAAATACTTCCAATTTTACACGGGAGAAAACCCAAATAACCAAAGATACACACACACACACACACACACACACACACACACACACACACACACAAAGAAGAATATGCATTTTTGTATGAAGAAAGAAAAAATAATAATTTATTGTTGCCTTCTCTTGTCTAAAACCCGCCTGGCCTTCACCGATGACTCTTTTGGTTCCTACCCAATCCTTTGTTTGCAATTGAAATGTTCAGTGTATAATTTGCTAATCCTACTCAGAAGGCAAAATGGGTTTATAATTAGCTCTTTTTGTCCTTGTTAATAATTGAGTAGGTTTCTCATGAGCCTCCAGGAATGTTGCCAGTTGGACAACTGACCAAGGTGGAACTAGAACTCACAATCACCTGATGATTTGCCCCAAGTCACCCAGCTGGCTTTCATGTTTAAGGGAGGACTAGAACTCCCCGTCTCCTGGTGACTGTGCCAAAGTCACCCAGCCAGTTTTCATACCTAATGCAAAAGTAAATCTTTTGGTGTCTAGTTAGTGATTTTACCAGATTTCTATGCTTGCATCTCTAAGTCTTCACACATTTTCCAACACTGCTGTCCTTAAGCAATAACTTTTCTTCAGAAAAAAATAAGTTTTGTATTCACAGTTGATTACTTATTTATTTGCTTGTGAATGCGATAGGCCAATTCCAGTCACAAATGACTCTGAATGATGAATAATTCCCTTTGGGTCATTCAAATTAAAACCTACCCATAAAACATACTCCCTTTCCTCCAATCCATGATCATCGAATTTGATTCCTTTCTTAAAAACAAAACAAAAACCAAAAAAACTCAGCAATACTTAGAGCAAAAATCTCATCTTCCATTTTAATGCAAGGATATCAACCGTAAACAGCGGTATTAATTTTGTCCGAGTTCATTTATGCGGGGTTTACATTCAGTAGCGCAGGTTAAGCAAGCTGTTCCATGTTCATTTTCAACGGTATATTTTATGCTGCCTTTTACCCAACGTCAATATCTATTTTGATCCATGGGAATAGAGAGAATATAAATTAAATGCAAAAATAATGTTTGCTGCACATGCATAATTTATAAACAAACTTGCAGACTCAGTTCGGCTGCCAGAGACATTTGGGCCCCCCGCTACAACTCCCCCAAAAGAAGCCGTCTTAACTTCTTGATGTGGGTAGAGAAAAGGAGGAGGCTCAGTTGCAAACTTGCAAAGAAAATCAGAACCCAGGGAAGAGTCAGAATAACAGAGTAACAGAATTGGAAGGGACCTTGGAGATCTTCTAGTCCAACCCCCTTCTCAGGCAGGAAAGCCTATACTATTTCAGGCAAATGGCTGTCCAAACTCTTCTTGAAAATCTCCAGGGATGGAGCACTCGCAACTCACAGGAAACTCTTACTTTTTAATGTGATGGAAAGCACGGGAACATTTAGAGTTGGCTTTCCACCAGTTGTGCCAAGATGTATTTCCTAATAAAACTGTTCTTTGAGGAATCAACCTGCCTCAGAGTTCTGTCTACAATGGGGATTTTTTGCTTGGAACACTGAACACTGTCTCAGTTCCAAGTTGCTTCTCTCCTTGATTAACTTCCCCCCATGGCTTCTTGTCCTGCCTTCTGGTGCTTTGGAGAATAGCTGGACTCCCTCTTGTTTGGGGCAGCCCCTGAGATATTGGAAGGCTGCTATCCTGTCTCTCCTGGTCCTTCTTTCCATCAAACTAGACCTACCCAATTCCAGCAACCGTTCTTCGTATGTTTTAGCCTCCAGCCCCCTAATCATCTTCGTTGCTCTTCTCTGCACTGCAGCACAGTGCTGGCTCATATTTAAGTGATTGTCCCCTGGGACTCCAAGACCCCTCTCACAATTACTGCTATTGAGCCAGTCTGGACCAGAAACTTTATAGCTAATCATTTATGTTTCAAGCATCTGCCTGCATTCACTTTGGATGGTCAGATAAGGCCTCAGAGGGAGCTTAGGACTGCTTTCTGCAGTGCAAGGATTCTAAGCTAGGCCCCTTCTTAACCTCTCCTTCCAGTCTGGCTGGAGATTCTATCCCATTTTTGGGTCAGTGCTCAAACAGGAAATCTGGAGTGCATCACACACTTGGACCTGTTCCGTTTTCTTTATGCAAACCTATCACTGTGTTTTGGCATTTATATTACCAAAAAAAAAAAAAAAATCCCACAGGAAGTAAGATTTAAACCACAGCTCAGGTGTCTCAAAAGGTGTTTTTTCAAGAGTCAACTGGACTTCCTTGTTATTATTGGAGGGTGTTTCATTTGGGCGGCCCACAGGTCGATCTAAACAGAGGCCTTTTTAGCCTAAAGAAAAGGTTGCAAAATAAACCAATTGGGAATTTCCAAGGACCTGAAAAGAGCTTCCCTCTTCCAGATTGATTTGACGTGGTTCCTTTTGCTTGATGCTGCCTGTAAATTTAGCATTCGGGTTCTTCCGTTCCTTCCCAGAGGGGCCTCTTGGGTGACATGTCAGATTTTAAAATCCCACCTTGGCACTTCGGTAATTATTCTATTGAAGCGATGAACAATTTGTGAAGATCTGTGAAGACGGCCATAGTTTTTGTTCCCCTTTCACCTGCCGGCACTTTTCAAATTAACTAAGATAATAATCTCCCAGTATTAAGTACCAGCACTCTGACTTCTGTTATCAAGCAATTTTGCTCTTTAATGGGCACTTACTTAAGTCCGCATTTACATTTAATTTTCTTTTTCTTTTGTAAAGTTAACTCGGCAATGCTGGGCCACTTCTCTGCGACGGAGGGATCTGTATTCTGGTTTTAAAAGTGCAGGCAATCCTTGACTTACAACAGTCCATTTAGTGACCGTTCGAAGTTACAACAGCACTGGGAAAAGTGACGTGTGACCATTTTTCACACTTATGACTGTTGCAGCATCCCCATGGCCACGTGATTTACATTTGGATGCTTGACAACTGACTTACACTTATGACGGTTGCAGTGTCTCAGGGTCATGTGGTCCTTTCAAGGGGGAGGCTGGATTCACTTAACAATTTAAATTAAATTAGGGTTTAATTTAAACAGTTTAAATTAGTGTTACTAATTTAAGAACTGCAGGGATTGCCTTCACAAACGTGGCAAGAAAAGTCGTAACATGGGGCAAAATTCACTTAGCAAATTTCTCACTTAGCAACATCAATTCTGGGCTCAATTGTGGTTGTACGTTAAGGACCATCTGTATGTAGTAGTGAGAAAAATGCAAATCCCGTATTAATGTCATGGAAGTTACATAGGTTTAAGTTTGAGGTCATTCTATTTGCAACATGCTTTGCATTTGAAAGAGTTATCTCCGATTTTCTTTCACTTTTTTTGCAATATTTTTTTAACATGAAATACAGGTAGTCAGATAACAGATAATCAGAGTTGGAAGGGATCTTATAGGTCATCTAGTCCAACCCCCCGCCCAAGCAGGAGACCCTACACCATTTCTGACTGATGGCAGTCCAGTCTCTTCTTGAAGGTCTCAAGTGATGAAGCTCCCACAACTTCCGAGGGAAACTTCTGTTCCATCGGTTGATTGTTCTCACTGTCAGAAAGTTTCTCCTTATTTCCAGGTTGAATCTCTCCTTGTTCAGTTTCCATCCATTATTCCTTGTCTGGCCTACAGGAGCTTTAGAAAATTGCTTGACCCCCCTCCTCCTCCCTGTGGCAGCCCCTCAAATATTGGAAGGCCGCTATCATGTCTCCTCTGGTCCTTCTCTTCCCTAGACTAGCCAGGCCCAGGCCCAGTTCCTGCGACTGTTCATCATATGTTTTAGCCTCCAGTCCCCTAATCATCCTGGTTGCTCTTCTCTGTACTTTTTCTAGAGTCTCAACATCTTTTTTATAGCATGGTGACCAAAACTGGGTGTAGTACTCTAGGTGTGGCCTTACTAAGGCTTTACAGAGTGGTATTAGTACCTCCCTTGATCTCGATTGTATCCCTCTGTTAATACAATTTAGGATTGCATTGGTTTTTTTGGCGGCTGCTGCACACTGCTGGCTCCTATTTAGCTGGTTGTCCACTAAGACTCCAAGTTCCCTCTCACAGTTCCTGCTATTGAGCCTGGTTTCACCCAGTCTATATGTGTCCTTTGGGTTTTTCCTGCCTAAGTGTAGGACTTTACTTTTCTCTACACTGAATTTCATTTTGTTAGATATGGCCCAGTGTTCTAGTCTGTCAAGATCCCTCTGGATCTTGAGCCTATCTTCTTGGGTGTTGGCTATTCCTGCCAGCTTAGTATCATCTGCAAATTTGGTAAGTTCCCCTTCTATTCCCTCTTCTAAGTCATTAATGAAGATATTGAAGAGTCCTGGGCCTAAGACGGAACCTTGTGGCACCCCACTGCTGACTTCCCTCCATGTAGACTTAGACCCATTAAGGACTACTCGTTGAGTACAGTTTGCCAGCCAGTTGCAAGTCCATCTAGTGGTGGTGCTTTCTATTCCACTTTTTTCTAGCTTACCAAGAAGTAGGTGGTGGTCTACTTTGTCGAATGCCTTGCTGAAATCTAAATATGTTATGTCCACAATATTTTGCTGGTCTACTAATTTAATCACTGTGTTGAAGAATGAAGTAAGATTGGTTTGGCATGATCTGTTCTTAACAAACCCATGCTGACTGCTTGTTATTACTTTACTTGTTTCTAGAGTTGGCAGATCTGTCTTTTTATTATCTTTTCCAGTATCTTCCCGGATATTGATGTTAGGCTGATTGGTCTATAGTTTCCTGGGTCTGTTTTTTTTTTCCTTTTTTGAAGATGGGAACCACATCAGCTCTTTTCCAGTCCTCTGGTAGTTCTCCGGTACTTTTTGAAAGATATGGTGCAGTGGTTCTGAGATGACCTCTGCCAGCTCCTTTAAAACTCTGGGATGTGATCCATCAGGCCCCGGTGATTTGTTTTCATCAAGATCAGACAGGTGTTCTCTTATGTCCTCAACTTTTGACAACAATTGAGCCCAAAATTTATAAGGTCATAAGTGTGAAAAGTGGCTGTAAGTCATTTTTTTTAGTGGTGTTGTAACTTCAAACAGTGACTAAATGAACAGTTGTAAGTTGAAGACTACCTGACCTGTATTAGCTTTTGCTTATTTTCATATAATAACTGTTTTTACTCAACTTATCTCTCAACTTAAAAAAAAACATATCCAAATTTCTTAATCATAGCCTCTAACACATTCTTTAAGGGAAGAAACATGACTAACAAGTCTTACTCATTTAAGTAAATTTAGTCTACATATGAATAATTTTGAGTCTACCTGTGATATATCAGAACGCTGACAGGTTAAAATCCAAGAAAGTAAAAGAGGAATTAAGCCATTGGCCACACAATCTCAGTTTTTGAGATTTTCAACTTATATTCTTTTCAAGAGTAGTTATCAACATTATATAGCATTTTATATCAACGTTTTAAAGAAAATTACAATTTCAGGAAAAAGAAATGTTGTGGAAGAGTCAAGCAAGTTTTAAAGTCTTCAGAGCTCTGATACATTAGTGGGCTGTTGGTTTAATAGATCAAAATAACTGATACTATAATATCAACAACTGATATGACCTATTACAATTCCTTCCCTTTTTCATTACAAACCAGGGTCTCCCATATAATCTAAGGGTTAAGGCAAAAGGCTAGAAAGTGGGAGAGGGTGAGTTCTAGTCCCGCCTTAGGTACAAAAGCCAACTGGGTACTTTGAGCCAATCACCAGGAGATGGTGAGTTCTAGTCCCACCTTAGACATAAAGCTAACTGGGTGACTTTGGGGTAATTAGCAGGAGAAAGTGAGTTCTAGTCCCACCTTGGCCTGAAAGCTGGCTGGGTGAGTTAGGGGCAATCACCAGGAGACGGTGAGTTCTAGTCCCACCTTGGCGTGAAAGCTAACTGGATGACTTTGGGGCAATCACCAGGAGATGGTGAGTTCTAGTCCTACCTTAGACATGAAAGCCAGTTGAGTGATTTTAGGCCAGTCACTAGGAGATGATGAGTTCTAGTCCCACCTTAGACATGAAAGCTAACTGGGTGACTTTGGGCCAATCATCAGGAGACGGGGAGTTCTAGTCCCACCTCAGGCACGAAAGTCAACTGGGTGACCTTGGACAAATGACCAGGAGACGGTGAGTTCTAGTCCTGCCTTAGGCACGAAAGCTAGCTATGTCAGTTTGGGCCAATTACCAGGAGATGGGGAGGTTTAGTCGCACCTCAGGCATGAAAGCCGATTGGGTGACTTTGAACCAATCACCAGGCGAGTGGGAGTTCCAGTCCTCTTTAAGCGCGAAAGCCAGCTGTGTCATTTGGGGCCAATCGCCAGAAACCCCGTGAGTTCTAGTCTCATCTTAGGCACAAAGGCTGCCTGGGTGACTTTGGTCCAATCCTTCTCTCTCGGCCCAACGCACCTCACAGGGTTGTTGATGTGGGGAACAAAGGAGGAGTAAGACGGGTTGAATATGTTTGCTGCCTTGAGTTATATAAAAATACAGGGAGTCCTCAACGTACAACGGTTCATTCAGTGACTGTTCGAAATCACAATGGCACTGATAAAACTGACTTACGACTGTTTTTCACACTTACGATGGTTGCAGATCCCTGGGGTCATGTGAACAAAATTCTGCCGCTTGGCAACTGACTCCTATTTATGACGGTTTCAGCGTCCCTGGGGGGTCCCGTGATCCCCTTTTGCGACCTTCGGATGAGCAACATCAAGGGGGAAGCCAGGCACCCTTAAAAACCACGTGTTACCCCTTAACAACGGCAGTGATTCACTTAAGAACTGCAGGACCACAAATCGCAAACTGGGGCAAAACTCACTTAACAAACATCTCACTTAGCAACATAGATTTTGGGCTCCATTGTGGTTGTAAGGCGAAGACATCCTATAACTCTAAACGGGTAGGACTCCACTTCCTTTGCTTTAAAAAAAAAAAACAACAACCCTTATTTTTATAGAGATTAATTTTCATGTGTGTCCAGTCTTAGGATGGTGAGAATTCAGGGCAATACCAAGCAGCCCTGTGGGTCGTGTGTGTGTGTGTGTGTGTGTGTGTGTGTGTGTGTGTGTGTCTTGGAATGCAAGTTGTGCGCTGTTGCTTTAAGACCTGGAAAAAATCATGGCTCTTTGCTGTCATTTGCTCTGGAGGCACAATTTACTAGACAAGCTTTGATTTCCCACAGCAATTGCATTAGAAATTCAAATGCATCGTCTCCCTGTCTCCACATTGCCTCAGCCGCTCCTTCCATCGCTAACTAAAAGCACCATAAATTTCCACCCCCTTTTTTTGGGTCCACAAAGTTGTCTTTACTTTGCTACGGGATTGAACCAAACTGTTCTTCAGCTGTTATACGGAGTTCAAATCCCACAAACTTTCAGTTTCTAGGAATTCTGGGGGATTGGCAGTCCCATTACAAACTAATACAAAGGAGAAACCCCGCTCCCTTCTAGCCCTGATGATGTTATCTAGTTGGGTAATGAAACGTCTGCAAGAAAACCACCAAGCTCAGAGAGCACCCAGGACCCCCCCATTTCTCTTCCTCCTCCTCCTTCCCCCACTCCTCCTCCTCTCTGCAACCTCCCTCCTTTCCTCCGCTTTGCATACCTCACTCCCTTCAAGCTGATGATGTTACCTAGCTGGGTAAAGAAACGTCTGCCAGAAAACCACCAAGCTCAGAGAGCACCCAGGGCCCCCCTGCTCAAACCTGGGCTACAGAGATTCTCTTCTATATCGGCTAGAGCAGGGGTCTCCAAACTTGGCCACTTCAAGACTTGTGGACTACAACGCCCAGAATTTTGGGAGTTGAAGTCCACAAGTCTTAAAGTGGCCAAGTTTGGAGACCTCTGGGTTAGAGTCCACAGGAACACTTTGACTTACAACCATTCATTTACATTTACCGGGGTCGTGCGATCTCTTTTCCGACGTTCAGATAAGCAAAGTCAATGGGGGAAGTCAGAGTCACTGAACATTAAGGTTATTAACCTATCCGGTGCAGTGCTTCACTTTACAACGGTGGCGAGAAAGGTGGTAAAATGGGGCAAAACTCCCTCAACAAACATTTTGCTTAGCAGCAGAAATTTTGGGCTCAAATTTTGGCTGTATAGTCGAGCACCGGCTTCCACTTGAGAGCATAAGGCAGAGAGCAATTGGTTGGTGCCTTTCTTGGTTTTGTGCATACGTGGAATTTGACATAATGTTTGGGAGTGGAGGTTGAGGTGCAGGTTGTTACTCCTCTAGAAATGCAAAAGATCAGAGAGCTGTGACTTTTTCTGAAACTTACCCTCCGTGGTAGCTCAACCCCACTTTCTCCTCCCTTACTTCATAGCAAACATAGAACTACTCCGCCTTCGGTCCGATCTAAGTATGGTATATAAAATTATACATTGCAATGTCCTACCTGTCAATGAATACTTCAGCTTCAACCATAACAACACAAGAGCACACAATAGATACAAACTCAAGGTTAACCACACCAAACTTGATTGCAGGAAATATGACTTCAGCAACAGAGTAGTCAATGCCTGGAATACTCTACCTGACTCTTTGGTTTCTTCCCCAAACCCCAAAAACTTTAACCTTAGATAGTCTACTATTGACCTAACCCCTTTCCTAAGAGGTCTGTAGGGGGCGTGCATAAGCGCACCAACGTGCCTACCGTCCCTGTCCTATTGTTTCTTTTATATTTTTCTTATATGTATCCATGTATTCATAACTATGTTTTTACTTATACCTATTATCTTGTATGCAATTGACAAATTTAAAAAAAAAAATTCCTCTCCCGACAGCACGAGTAACACCACTGCTTTTAGCTCTCCCCCCCCCATAAGTTCACCCTTGTTTCTAAAGAATATTCCACTCCAAATTTACGTTTGAGTGTCTTATGCTGTTGCCGATAGAATTCAACAGGCTGTCTAATGCTTGAGTGGAAAACTTATTCTTTTGAGAACTTCTGTCTTTTCCTCATTTTCCTGACACTTGTCAGTGCCTTCCCTGCCGTCTTTTTTCTTTTCTTTTCTTTTCTTTTCTTTTCTTTTCTTTTCTTTTCTT
>NW_020716823.1:95846-107468 GCF_900518725.1 Notechis scutatus | reverse complement strand
TTCTTTCTTTCTTTCTTTCTTTCTTTCTTTCTTTCTTTCTTTCTTTCCTTCCTTCCTTCCTTCCTTTCCTTCCTTCCTTCCTTCCTTCCTTTCTTTCCTTCCTTCCTTTCCTTTCTTTTTTCTTTTCTTTCTTTGTGCACCCCTCCCCCCGTGCTCTGTTTTTTGCTTTCTGGGCCTCAGGGAGGCCTCCTGGGCGAAGCAGTAGGACAATGAGGGGGATCCCAGCACAGCTGATCATCAGAACAACTGATCATCGGGGGGAAAAGGAAAATAAATGCCGGTTTGGCTGAACCAGTAGCTGTTTTTTTTTACTACCGGTTCACTCAAACTGGGCCGAACTGGTAGAATCCCACCACTGGGAATAGCGGGCCACAACCGAGCCCACCATTTCCGGTTTGTTTTGCCCCATTTTACCACCTTTCGTCTGGTTAAGTAAACCACTGCAGTTGTTAAGTGAGTCACACGGTCGTTAAGTGAATCTGTCTTCCCCGTCGACTTTGCTGGTCAGAAGGTCGCCAAAGGGGATCATGTGACCCCCAGGGTCATTACAACCAACATAAATGTGAGTCAGTGGCCAAGACTCTGAATTCGGATCAGGTGATCAGCATCGGGAATGCTGCAACGATGGTTCAGGGTGAAAAAGAGATACAGATCAACAGAGTTGGAAGGGACCCTGCAGGTCATCTAGTCCAACCCCTCCCCGCCCAAGCAGGAGATCTTACACTGTTTCTGACAGATGGCAGTCCAATCTCTTCTTGAAAGTCTCAAGTGAGGGCGCTCCCACAACTTCCGAGGGCAACTTCTGTTCCATGGGTTGATGGTTCTCACTGTCAGAAAGTTTCTCCTTATTTCCAGGTTGAATCTCTCCTTGTTCAGTTTCCATCCATTATTCCTTGTCTGGCCTACAGGCGCTTTGGAAGATAGCTTGACCCCTTCCTCCTCCCTGTGGCAGCCCCTCAAATATTGGAAGACCGCTATCATGTCTCCCCTGGTCCTTCTCTTCCCTAGACTAGCCAGGCCCAGTTCCTGCAATTGTTATTCATATGTTTGAGCCTCCATCCCCTCATCCTCCTGGTTGCTCTTCTATTACATATATATTACAGAAACAACCTAAGTAGGAGACTTCAGCTGACTTACAGCTGTCAAGACAGGATAGCGGTCTTCCAATATTTGAGGGGCTGCCCCAGAGAGGAGGAAGGGGGTCAAACTATTTTCTAAAGCGCCTGTAGGCCAGACAAGGAATAATGGATGGAAACTGAACAAGGAGAGATTCAACCTGGAAATAAGGAGAAACTTTCCGACAGTGAGAACAATCAACCGATGGAACAGAAGTTGCCCTTGGAAATTGTGGGAGCGCCATCACTTGAGACTTTCAAGAAGAGACTGGACTGCCACCTGTCAGAAATGGTGTAGGGTCTCCCGCTTGGGCGGGGGGTTGGACTAGATGACCTACAAGGTCCCTTCCAATTCTGATTATCTGTTTGATGAGACATAATTTGTAGGAGAACCAGTGGCAGAATCGGGGGGGGGGGGGCGCAAAGAGGAATTAGCCTAGAATCTTTATGTAGTCACCAACAGACCAAGTCCAACCCCTCTTGAATTCCACTCACCGCTATCTAATGCCAAGGTAGCACTAACCATTATTTTGGTGGAACCCAATGCAAAGGCACGAGTCGTAATAAATCACTTCAATTGGAACTTCACGTGTGGTCCTGCTCTTTTGCCCCTGACATGATCTGAAGTATCTAACAGACTGAAAAAATCAGCTAATACAGTTAGTTCTTGACTTATAACCACACGTGTAAGTGACCATTTGAAGTTAAAACCATGAAAAAAAAAGTGGTTGGTCCTTGCATTTATGATCGTCCCTGCATTCCCATGGTGATGTAATCAAAATTAAGAGCGTTTGCCAATCGGCACATATTTATGACAGTTACTGTGTCATTTGTGATGGTCATTTGTGACTTTGTCATGCCCCTGACGGAGTCTGAATCCGAGGAGGAAGATGAACAGCTGACAGGGAGTGGGCGTGTGGCTCCGTTGGTTGTGGAGGAAACTGGGGAAGGGCAAAGTACAACTGGACAGAGCAGGGGAGAGGTAGAACAAGGGAGAGGGAGTTCAGAGGAAGACCCAGGCCCACTCCTCTTCATCCTAGGGCACACAGGGAGGAACGGAGAAGGGAGCAACAGGGGTTGCGTGGCTTACGGGGGAGGAAAGGGCCCTGATTCCCTTCATTAGCGGCAGCTGGGAACACAGTTTATAAGAGAGGCAGGCTGTGTGCAGCAATTGCTGGGAGCAAACATACTTCATCTTGTGTTGTCATTGCTTATCTGTGTTCCTGGCGTCTTCCCAACTGTGTGAGTTTTGCCATGCCTTCAATCTGAAATTCTTGCTCCTGCCCTGCCAAACTAATTACTTCAGTTTGTCTTGATTGGATTTTAAGTTACAGTTTGTGTTGACCATGTTTTGGACTTAATTTTCTGCAGTTAAATGCTGTTCCTGGGAGAGTTTTTTCTCCAGCCGAAGTAACCTGGACATTGGGGGCAAAGTTGGAGGTATTAAAGGGACTCTTCTTGCTTATCTGACTGTGTTGCCTTTGTGCCCCACGCCCCTTCGGGTCATCACAGACTTTCTCCCACCGGATTCCAACAAGCCAAGTCAAATGAGGGAAGCCAGATTCGCTCAATGAGAGCTTGAGTCACTTAATACATGTGGAGAAAACAGGGGTTGTAAAATCAGACATAACTCACTTATTAACAACTAGCTTGTTTGACATCAGAAATTCTGCCCCCCCCATTGTGGTCATAATTGGAGGACTACTGGCAGAGCATATCTGAAGATTGTGCTGCTGGTTCTCTGGAGTTCTTATGTCTTTTTTTTTTTTTTGCTTGTCACGTCAGACTTCCACAGGTGAGCCTCAGGTAGCCAGGAAATAAACGTTTCAGGACAGAGGATATGATAAAAATAAATAAATCATAAAATAAGATATTTAAAGTTGTAACATTTAAATTCTACCAAGTCTAGGATTAATAAATGGATTTAGTAGCTTTGACATGAATTCAGGAGAAGGTAGAAGTTTAGGAATGTTAGATAGATGTTGCTTCTGTTCTCTTTGCACAACTCATCTATTTGAGTATATATTTTTATTTAAAAAAAAGATCTGATAAGAGCTTACTCACTTATACAGTCAACAGTTTTGAGACATCTTCATTTCTATGCCGGAAAATAACTATGATTATAACTGTTATACAATCTCCCAGCAGTGAAAATTCTCTCACTTGTTTAAAAAAAAATGAGATTGATTTATGGAGAAGCTAAGAATACATGTCGTCCTTTTAAGTACTGAAGATATAAAAGAAGTTGGCCAATCTTAGATTTACAGTTTAAATATTGATAATATTTAGACACAATCGTGATTGAAATTTCACTTCAAATTTACTGTTTGAATCCTGATGATATTCAACCATAACTACTTTAAATTATATATTATATCTTTGGCTATTTCAATATATCACGAAGGTATTTTATTTTGTGTTCAAGAGAGAACAGGTCTTACCAGGGCCTCTTCAAGCGGTACTTGCTGACATAAATCCATTATGGAAATATTCTAGGCAGCCTAAGAGTCAGTTTGGCCCAGTGTATTAAGGAACTAGGCTAGGAAGCGAGAGACAGAAAGCTTGGCTTAGCTAAGAAAGCCGGCTGGGTGACTTTGGGCCAATGACCAGGAGACAGTGAGTTCTAGTCCCACTTCAAGCATGAAAGCCAGCTGGGTGACTTTGGGCCAGTCACAGTGTCTCCCAGCCCAACTTAACCTCACAGGGTTGATGTTTTGAGAAAAATAAGAGGATAGCAATGGAAACAGCACTTAGACTTATATCCTGCTTCACGGAGCTTTCCAGCCCCCTCTAAGCAGTTTTACAGAGTCAGCCTCTTGCTCCCAACAATCTGGGTCCTCATTTGACCGACCTCGGAAGGAGGGAAGGCTGAGTCCACCTGGAGCCTGGTGGGACTTGAACTGCCAAATTGCAGGCAGCTGGCAGTCAGCAGAAGGAGCCTGCAGTACTGCACTCTCACCACTGCGCCACCACGGCTCTTGGATAGAAGAGTATAAGCAGAGGTGGATATTCAGCCGGTTTGGACCAGTTCTGGAGAACCGGTAGCGGAAATGTTGAGTAGTTCGGACAACCGGCCATTCCCACCTCTGACCGGCCCCGCCAACCCCACATCTCTTCTCTGCCTCCCATTGAGTCCCAGCTGATCGGCTGGGTCTCCTTTGGTTGCCCTGCACAGGAGAACGGAGCTGGAAAGCAGGTCAGTGGGGTGGGGAGGGAAGGGGGATTTTGCAGTATATCCTTCCCCTGCCACGCCCACCAAGCCACGCCCACAGAACCGGTAGTAAAAAAATTTGAATCCCACCACTGAGTATAAGATATGTTCATTGCTTTGATTTGTTGATGGAAAATAATAAGAAAGGCAGAATACAAATAAATAAAAACATTCTACTTAGGGCCACAACTTTGGGCTCCGTACCCATTGAGCAATAGAGGTTTCATTCCATAAAGGTCGTAATGCGGACCAACACTTGAAGAATATACCCCCCCCCCAAAGAAACCTAAACCATCCAAAACCGGCTGCGGTTTGCCTGAGACAGTTTGGGGAGAAGACATTTTGCACATCCTGGTCCTGTTCTATCCGCTGGAGAAGCCCCATGGTTGCTCCCTCCAAGACCTGACCCAGCTTCCTTGCTTCCTTGATGGGCTCCAGCCACAAGGCTTGACTGCCACCCAAAGCTATTCCTTTGTTTCGACAAGCGGCTGCTCAGAGGGCACAGATAAAGTCAGGATAGGCGTAAAATCAGTGAAAGAAACAAACCTGCGAGACTTTCAACGCTACGGTTGGATGTCAGCCAACCATCGACTTTCCAGAATTCAAAGGATTGGAATGTGCCTCAGTTGACCTTTTCGCCCAGAGGTTCCCCAAACTTGGCCACTTTAAGACTTCTCCAGCTGGAGAATTCTGGGAGTTGAAGCCCACCAGTCTTAAAGTGGCCAAGTTTGGGGACCCCTGTTTTAGCCATTGGTGGGACAATCAATTATACCAATAGAGGATAATATTTGTAGGTTGAACTGTGGGGTCCTTGCTGCTCTCGGCTTGGTTGTTTTCTTACAGACGTTTCATTACCCAACTAGGTCACATCATCAATGCTAGCAGGGAGTGGAGGGGTGGTTCACAATGGAGGGAGGGGGAGAGAGGAGGACTGTGGGGTCCTTGGTGCTCTCTTGAGCTCTGTTTCTTTCCCCATAGATGTTTCATTACCCAACTAGGTAACATCCTCAGTGGTAGAAGGCAGTGGGGGTTGTGGATTGGAGATGGGAAGGAGGATGGAGGAAGGAGGAGGAGGATTATGGGGTCCTGGGTGCTTTCCGAGCTTGGTTGTTTTCTTGCAGACGTTTCATTACCCAACGTGATAACATCATCAGTGCTGGAAGGGAGCTGGGTTTGCTCTCTCTTTATATATAAGCAACTTGCCCTGTCAGTGTTGCTGGGAATATTTTGGTGGTTCCTTGATTGGGTTGTTATTTACTAAATTGGTAGCTCCTTCATTGGGGCATTGTTTACTATCTGGCATTAATCTCATCTTCTCAGGTTGTTGGCTGCTAATCAGGAGGCTTTGTGCTCTTTCAGCTTTTGGTCTCTTTTGAATGGTATGTAGAGGTTGTTCAACCGTATGTGCCTGTTGATGACTGTTTGTTTGGGAAAAGCAGCATGATATTTGCAGCGTATACAGAAGCAAAACAAAAGGAGAATAGGTGAAGTTTCCCCCTCCCCACTAAAGGGTGAAGCCTTTTCATGAAGATGCTCCTTTTAAAAAACAAAAATGCAGTGCAGCTTCGGTATTACATCTGAGAAGGACAGAAGAAAGAGACGGGATAAGGGCAGGAGTTGCCTGTCAAATAGAAAGCTCTTAAAAGCAAAACAAAACAAAAACCAACTTTTCCTGTTCTCCCTGCACAGCTGCAGTGATAAATCCACGGCCTTTGCAAAAGTTACACTTGAGTTTATTTTCAATCAGAATTAACGAGGAAACCCTTTTTTTTGGACACCCGAGCGCCTTCGCCTCGTCCATTCAGAGTCAGACTGGGGCCTCCATGACGAATGATCTCCTACCATCACACTATCGCAACTCCGTGCCATTTTTCTCTTTAGCAAACTCAGCCCCAGGGCCGCCGAGAGACAAAATGGATTTCCGTAAATTGCCAGGGTTGGCTGACACGTCTATTCGAGGCAGAAGAAGTGGGAGGAAGCTTCCAGAAGACCATTTGTGGGGAAGCTTCCGCCCTTTTTCTGCTGTGGATGAAAAAGGCTCAACAGGCAACCTACGGAACGAGGGACGCTCGTCTCCCTTACCGAAGAAAAAGGTGGCCAGCAAACGGAGGAGGAAAGGGGCAGAATCGGACCACTGCCCTAGAATTTCATTAGCCCTAGAGGAAATAGCCAGAGCCCTTGGACGGATAGGCCGCTTCCCAGTGCCTTTCCAGCCCTCTCTAAGCGGTGGACAGAGTCAGCCTCTGGCCCCCCCAACAATTGGGGTCCTCATTTCACCCACCTGGGAAGGAGGGAAGGCTGAGTCCACCTGGAGTCTGGTGGGATTTGAACAGCAGTCAGCAGAAGTGGCCTGCGGTACTGCCCTCTAACCACTGCACCACTGAGGCATTGCCACCTTTCCTAACCAAGTGTTAGTTACCCTATTCATAAAATTCAGGAGGAGCTTTTGGTCAAGAAAAGAGGACAAATGGACTAAAGAGGATGGGAGGAAAGGCCCAAAACAGAATTCTAATTGGAAGAGTTTGGTTTTTATTAAACATTGTGAAGCCCTGGTGCTTTCTTCTCCAACACATGATCGGTTAATTGCCCATTTAGTTGAAATCATTTCTTCTGCAGGATTGGAGAAGGACAGGAAACGAGACCCTGTGGTGGTCATAATGAAGGCATCCTGGGAGGGGGAGGAGGGGGGAGAGAAGGGAAGGAAGAGGAGGAGGAGGAGGAAGAGAAGGATGAAAAGGAGGAGGAGAAAAGAAGCGAGAGAAGGATTTGAAAAGGAGAAGAAGGGGGAGGGGGACAAGGAAGAAGAGAAGGATGAAAAGAAAGGAGGAGGAGAAAAGAAGCAATAGGGTGAAAAGGAGAAAAAAGGAGGAGAGGAGGTGGTGGAAAAGGAAGAAGAGAAGGGTGAAAAGGAGGAGGAGGATGAAAAGAAGGAGAAAAGAAGCAAGAAAAGGATTGAAAGGGGAGAAGGAGGAGGAGGAAGAGAGGAGGAAGAGGGAAGGGAGGAGGAAAAGGAGGACGAGGAAGAGGAAAATGAAGAGGAAGACAATATTTGTCCTTCCTTGACAAAACCAGAAGCAATCTATTGCTAAAAAGACATCGGGATGAACGAGGGGAGGTTGGCGAAAGGCTCCTGTAAGTCCAATGGACAAAGAGACCATCAAGCCGAATGGGAGCTTTCTTCTTTTACGCGATTAGCTGCCAAGGCCTGCCTGGTGCTGGGACTTGATTGATTCCCTGCAGTATATCAAATTTTAATCATGCTAAAATATGGGCTCCTTCTACGTGCCGCCACCCAGAAGGGCTCCCTTTCTGCAGGCAGCGGATCCTTTCAGGGAAGCCTCCAGAAACCTTGCCAGGCACACAAGGCCTCAAGGGACACCCTGAAGGGGAGGAACACCAGCACCAAAGGCCCACTGGTGCCTCTGGGAAGGCGCCTCTTAGACACGGCTCCCTCTTAGGACTGAACCAGGGGCAGCTCAGGGGCACGGAGGGTCTCCCAGGTGGGAGCCAAGCAGTGCTGGGGGGGGGGGACACACGTCAGGGCTTTGTTTCTTGTTCCCAGGTTAAATCTATCGATCTACGGGGAGAAGATCCCTCCATCCATTCTGTCTCTCACCCATCATCACTAGAGTTAGTTGCTTGGAGGAGAAGGCGAAGAAGAAGGGGAAGGAGGAAGAGAAGGAGAAGGAAGAAGAAAAGGAAGGAGGAGGAGGAGAAGCCTGCGCCTTATTTTAAATCAAACTGGATGAAAATATGTCACCGACCACCTTCTTGGTGACTGCCAGGAGCAGCCATCGATCATCACTAGAGTTAGTTGCTTGGAGGAGAAAGAGAAGGAGGAGGCGGAGGCGGCTTGGATTGGCTTTAAGAATGCATTTGTCTCGTGGTCACACAACTGGGTTTTAAAGTTCTTTGAAAGGGCCGGATTGAGAGATAACATGAAAAACATTTTGAAAATATTTGGAACAAAATCAAGCAACTTAACCTCAGAAGAGGAGCTGTCCTTCTCGTCATGACAATTCCTAACATCCATTTCTCCACCGTCAATAATTTTCAATCAAACCTGCAATGGGTACGAGACACATCCAAGGGCCCAATTAAGGCTTCCCACCTCCTGCCTGTGAATGACCTGAAACTACAAGCAAAGCCACAATGGCCAAGTGAATTAGTACTTCACTACATCCCTGTTGCTCAATCGATAGCCGGCATTTGCTCCAAACACAGATCGAACATTGCAGGCTCAACCAACAAATGAAGAAATTAAAAAAAAAAGTGGCCAAATATGCTAAGGGTAGCCAAGAAAAATATCCTAATACCACCAAAGGAAGGAAGGGGGAATTCAATTTAAGGAAACCCAGGAGGGATGTCAGAATGAGCAGCTGACAATTGGACTAGGTCCCCCCCAAGTCCGTTATTCCATAATGTGAAGGCAGAAGAGGAAAAAGAAGCTTTTGTGTATCTGGTTTTCTAACAACATCCAAAGAAAAGTTAAGAACAAAAAATAATAATAATCATGGCTATGTTTTTTAAAAAAAGGCACTTTAAAGATGAGAGCAGAAGGTCTGGTGTTGAGGTGATTTAAGAATCGTCGCTGTGCACAAATGTAACGGAAGCGAAAATGGAGAAAGGCCAGCATGGCAGTAAATGCTACTTGGGCAAAGAGGAGGAGGAGGAAACGGTGGAACATCTGGGATGTGGAGGTCAGAAAAGAAACCCGCCGAGGGAGTATTGGAAAGAGGCCATCGGGGGAGCCTCTGGACTCATTGGCATCCCAGTAAGAATCAAAAGCGACCAGCAGCGAGGAGGAATCGGTAGAATCCCAATATTGAAGAAGTGACTGAGAATGAAGAGGTTAAGATTCTTCTCCATTCAAGGGGATAAATATTTAGCCCAAGGCCAGTCACGGGTTTTAAGACATGGCTATTCTGACAAAGAAAACACGATGGATAATTGACATTGCAGGAGCTGGAGATAGGAGGCTCAATGAGAAAGGACTAGAAAATAACGGTTGTTCCATCACTAAAGTCATGTCACCCTTTGTTCCTTCCTTCCTTCCTTCTTTTCCTCCCTTCCTCTCTTCCCTCTCTTTCTTTTGCTTCCTTTCTTCCTTTCCTCCCTCTCTTTTCCTTCCTTCCTTCCCTCCTTCCTTCCTTCCTTCCTCCCTTCCCTCCTTCCTTCCTTCCCCACCGTAGCTCTGCATTAATTCACGCCCTCCCTCCCTTCCATCCTTCTTCCATTCTCCCTCCCTCCTGGGGATTCAGGGCATGGATGGCCGTACCTAACCATCTCATCCTCTGCTGTCCCCTTCTCCTTCCACTTCCCCCACTGGGCCATGTGATCCACTTTGGGGACCTTCTGACAAGCGAAGTCCACAGGGAAGCCAGATCCACCGAACTTAACAACTGCACTCCGCAACCATGGCCAGAAAGGTGCTAAAACGAGGCAAAACTCACTTAACCGCTGTCCTGCTCAGCAAAGGAAACTGCAGCCCTTAGCCAAGAACTGCCTGCCGGTTGCAAGGAAGGTGCAGTAAGGAGAAAACCCAACACATTAGAATAGAATTAGAACAGAATAGAGCTGGGAGGGACCTTGGAGGTCTTCTAGTCCAGCCTCCTGCTCAAGGAGGAGATCCTATCCCATTTCAGACAAGGGGCTGTCCAGTCTCTTCTTGAAAACCTCCAGGAATGGAGCACCTACCACTCCTGGTGGCAAGCAGTTCCACTGGTTAACTGTCCTCCCTGTCAGGAAATTCCTCCTTAATTCCAGGTTGCTTCACTCCTTGATCAGTTTCCATCCTTATTGCTTCTTGTCCTGCCCTCTGGGGCTTTGGAGAATAGCTTGACTCCCTCTTCTTTGGGGCAGCCCCTCAAATGCTGGAAGACTGCTACCATGTTCCCCCTATAAAAGTCCTTCTTTTGTCTAGACTAGCCAAACATGGACAACCGATAAACCATGTTTGGCTTGAAAGGGGAAGCAAAGGACCCTGTTTCTCTTCCTAAGTCTTGAGGCCCAGAGGAAGAATTCTCGTGGCCTGAAGGGCAGCTCCCCTCCCTTTTCCTCCACCTGTGGCACTCCCTGGGCGGGGGAGAGAGAGCCCAGGCATCACCCAGCGTGGTGGTCCTTGATCCTTCCGTCTCCACCAGGGTGTCCTGGAACATCTCCCTGGCACTTTGCCTGGTACAAGCGGCCACTCTGCCGAACTCTCCCCAGCTGGCCAAGGGTTTAAGAGGAACCCACCCATGGGGGGGGGAGGGGGGGAGCTGGGGAGGTTATTGACAAGTGGCAAGGAATATATAGTTTAGCCCCTAATCCACTGGATGCAGCTCAGCCTTGGGTTGAACAAGATGAAGTCCTGGAGAGCTAAATTGGGCAAGTCCATAGATTCCCACTAACCAGTCAAACCTGAAGAAGTTTCTCCTAGTTTTGTTCTTGTTGTTTTATTCCTTTTTCATTCCTTTACATTTTCTAAAACATTTTTTTTCCTGTTTTATTGTTGTAAGCCACCTGGCGTACCCACATGGTGAGATAGGTGGCAAATAAATTTAACAAACGAGGAAAAGAAGAAGGGAAAGCAGGAATGAGAAAGAAAAAGAAAGAAAGAAAGGGAGGAAGGAAGGAAGGAAAGAAAAAAGGAAGCAAGCAAGCAGAGGGAGGTAGAGGGAGGAAAGGGAGGAAGAAAGGCCAAAAGAATAAAAATAAGATGTTTCCAATTTCCTTTGTAGCAAATATGTACAATTACAAAATTATCTCTCACTGTATGATTGCAAAACAGCCAACTTTTTTCTTTTTTATCCAATTATTCAAGGCGTAAGTTCATTTTCCCCCTATTTCATGCCATCAGGAGTTTATAGTCAGCCAAAAAGGTAGATATTGTTTCTCTGATGAAAAACATTCCTTTAGTCATCTCAACAAGTTTTATGTTCTTCATCAATCATTCCTCCATTGTGAATTAATGCCAGATCAAGGAAGGAAGGAGGAAAGAAGGAAGGAAGGAGGAGAGGGAGGGAGGGAAAGAGGGAGGGAGGGGGGGAAAGGAAGGAATCCAAAGTTTTTTCCTCCTCATTCCCCACACCAAGACACGGGATCTTATTTATTTATTTTTCAACGATACAACTTAAGAAGGCAAGTTGTCTAATGGCAGTTTTTAGAATCAGGTAACTTAAAGGATCTACGTTCTATTGCTCCTGAAAGAGTCGACTTTAGATTTAAAACGTTCCTGCGTTGACCTAAGTGGTCCACAAGGAACCATGGATGTGATTTGGAAGCTAAAATTCCTGCAAATTCTTAGCGGGCTGG
>NW_020716823.1:64106-84983 GCF_900518725.1 Notechis scutatus | reverse complement strand
ATCTATCTATCTATCTATCTATCTATCTATCTATCTATCTATTATCTATCTATCTATCATCTATCTATCTATCTATCTATCTATCTATCTATCATCTATCTATCTATCTATCTATCTATCTATCTATCTATCTATCTATCTATCTATCTATATCTATCTATCCATCCATCCATCCATCCATCTATCTATCCATCCTTCCATGTCTGTCTGTCTATCTGTCTATCTACCTGCCTCTCTCTCTCTCTCTCTCTCCATCCTTCTAAGACTGTCTGTCTGTCTGTCTGTCTATCTATCTATCTATCTATCTATCTATCTATCTATCTATCATCTATACTTGCCCACTCACAATGATTACATCCAATTAAGGGAAGCTGTAGCCCTTGCCCCCAATTGTCAGAACCTAAGCCATTTAGATAATCTACAATTAACACAATTATTTTAAATTCTGCTTAGAAAGCAACTGGAAACTGATATGTATCTTACAGTAAAAGCTAAATTCTGCAACCTGTACCAGTTACTGGCCTACAATGGCTACCCAATTTGCTATAATGGCAACTTTGGTAAAGCTCATGTTTGGATTAACCAGAAACCGAACCACCTAGCAGGGCTTTCTTACCTATTATCCTTCTTATCTTTCCATCTTTCCTAATACTGACTTCCTGAGCTTCTTATAACCATAACTTTGTGGTTTGTATCTCACGATTTATGTTGATTGCCTTTATTTAGCATCCTATTATGATTTATGCTGTTTGCTTATTTAGTATCCTATGACCATCACCGAGCTTGTAGCTTATGATTTGTGACAATTGTATTTTATGATTAGGATCACGATTTATCGGTTGTTGCTCGTAGGTACACAGAGAGCTTATGCACCGAAGACAAATTCCTTGGGTTTCCAATCACACTTGGCCAATAAAGAAATAAAATAGAAATTTAATTTTGTTTAATTTGTTAATAAAATGTTGCCTTGGAGTGTCGATGGAGATTCTCAGTCATCCAGGTCCTGGTTGCCCCAAACGTGCTTTTTTCAAGAGGCAACTGGACTTTCTGATTTTTCTCTCAAGACATTTCGCTTCTCATCTAAGAAGCTTCTTCAGCTCTGATGGGATGGTGGGGAAGGGAAGGATTTATATTGATAATGGTTTCTGTCAATTACAGCAGTAATCCCAGTCAGAGGTGGGATTGGCCGGGTCTCCCAACAACTCAAAATTTCCACTACCAGTTTGCCAGAACTGGTCCAAACCGGCTGAATACCCGCTCTGGTTACAGGCATGAGAAAGCAGCACGTAAGAAAAGGCGAGAACAATATTAAATTATCGGTGCAAAACAGCCAAGTGGGCGCTTTAAAGCTGAATGAGACTCATCAAACAATATTAATAACGAAAGGGGATTTATAAAAGATTTAAGAATTGTTTTAAATGGCTGTAGGCACCTGCCCTTAGCCAAGCTAAGCATTAGTATTAATCAAGCTATTGACTGGAGCAAGCATTGGGCCTGCCTGCCTTCCAGGGAGCCATGTTGCTTGCCAGTGAGGAGATGCAGGGATGAAGAGAGGGAAAGGGAGAGAAAGAAAAAGAGAGAGAGAGAGAGAAAGGAAGGGAAAGAGAGAAAGAGAATGAGAGAGAGAGAGAGAAGGGGAGAGGAAGAAAGAGAAAGAATGAGAGAGGGAGAAAGAACGAGAAAGAAAGAGGGAGAGGGAGAAAGAGAAAGAGAAAGAAAGGGAGAGGAGAGAGAGAAAGAAAGAGGGAGAGGGAGAAAGAGAAAGAGAAAGAAAGGGAGAGGAGAGAGAGAAAGATTTGTAGCAATGCTTCTGGGTGGTCAGTTTTGCTTTTCACGCAGGGAGGTTCTTGAAAATGCCTCAGAAGGTCCCACCCCAGAATGCAGCAATATGGACCACGATAGGCTGCACCGTCTTCCATTTGTCTTCTGGGTGCAATTCAAGGTGTGGGCTGTCACCTCTCAAGCCCTTTGGGGCACGAGGCCTGGCTAAGGACTGCCTTGTGGTCTCCTGTCATGCTGTGGAAGCTGTGGAGAAGACCTTGAAGGAAATCCTTGGGCACTCTCTGAGCTTGGCTGTCTTCATGACCCAAATTAGCACCGAGGAGGTTTCCTCATTTCAACCCTGAGTCGCATATATTCTCCTTTACTGATATTTGCCTATCTTGACTTCAGGGCTGGGAGCCCCAGGTGTTTGGAAGGCATGGTGGGGGTGATGGGTTGATTATCGATAATTAGTTTAATCTTATGAAATGTACTCCTGTAGAGTCTGGACAATTGGCAGCCCCAATTGTGGCTTTAGGACCGTGATGGACAACCTGTGGCATGCAGAGCCCCCTCTGTGGGCAGGTGCGCCATCGCCAGCGGCTCTTCTGGTTTCCGGTGCCCTTATGTGCCCTGAACAACTGGTCTTCGTGCAGGCTGGAGCACCAGAAACCTGAAGACCAGCTGGCCGGCATGCGGATGTGCAATGGCCGGCTTCTGGTGCTCCGTTGCACATGCACGCATGCATTCCCGTTTGGGCACTTGATGCTGAAAAGTTTCGCCCTCACTGCTTTAGGAACCCAACGACCTTTTGGTGTTGGAGAAGAGGCTCCTGAGAAAAGCATGGCGGGCTAAGCAAAGAGACCAATGGATTCCTGAGGGAGCCCACTGGGGATCCAGGCCCCAATGACCAAGGGATCCAACGGTTTTCTTCTGGGCATCTTAAACAGAGTGTGGAGAAGATGAGGCTCAGGTGCTGGGAAAGGTGGAAGGAAACAGAGGTGGACCACAAAAGAACAAGGTGAAGGACTCCGTTCCAGGGGTGATGGGGACCATCCTGAAGGACGAGATCAGGGACAGATTTCATGGAGAAAAATCTACGTGGCCTCTAGGACTCAACAACTCCCCAAACTGTTTTGGGTTTTTTTTTCCCTTGAAAATGTTTCACTTCTCATCCTAGAAGCTTCTTCAGTTCTGAGTTCTTGGATGAGATGGATGAAGCTTCTTGGATGAGAAGCAAAACATTTTCAAGGGGGAAAAAAATCTAAGAAAGTCCAGCTGCCTTTTGGGAGGGGGGAAAAAAAGCACCTTTTGGGGACAATCATGAGCTGGATGATTGAGAATCTCCATCGAGAACTTGATGGTGCATAATTAATTCATAATCGACATCCTCTCCGAACAAACCGGAACTTGAGACATCGGAAAAGGTCATATGAGGAAGGAATTCCAGCTGTCTAGTTATATGAGGAGCAAATGACAGAATATCTGATGGGGAAAAAACCCACCCTTTGTTCCTCTCCCAGTACTTTGTCTCATGAAAAACATGCTCTGTCGTAAGGACAACAACCCCAGGAAGCCCTCTGGAAAGGGAGAACATGAGTAATTTGAGCTGAAACGAAGGAGAAACCCGCCCACTTTGCTTTTCTGAGGAGGCAACGGAGAACTTCCCCTCCGTGGACCCTGTGAATCATCCACGCCTTCCACACGTGCTCTGGCCATACGTGACTTGCGTGTTCATAACAGATTTGCTGTGCAGGGAGCATGATCAGTTCTGACTTGGAGTTCAGCCCACACTCTTAGCACTGATTCTGCACCGAACAGGAGCCGTCGCTCAAAAGGAAAATAACAGAAGCTTATTGAAAACCCAACACAGATTAAAATCCCATAAATGACAGCTGACAGGAGCTCCTTCCTCTCTCGGAAACAGAAGCTGGGCATCTTGAGGCCTTCTGCAGCCTGGAATCAGGCTGCTAACCTATTCTCGGGGGGAAAAAGGTGACTTTTCAGCAGTCTGAGGTGAGCTCTGGGGTTGTTTGAGGTGGAAAGAGAAGCTGGAGGTGTGTGGGAGATAGATTTTCACCTGTTTGCACACACATACTTTGCCATCTTGCTGCGAAATTTGTTTCTGAGGCGTTTCTCAGACATTTGGGAAGCCTTCAAGCCGTTTTTCCCCGACCTTGGCCATTTGAAGATGTGTGGACTTCGACTCCCAGAATTCTCTAGCCAGCCGTGGGAATCCTGGGAGCTGAAGTCCCCACATCTCCCAAGTGGTCCCGGTTGTCTAATGGGATGGAAACGGGAGAGGTCTGCATTCTAGAAACCTACTGTTCTCAAGCTTAACTCCTCATAAACCTGAACCAGAACAGAATCACAGAGTTGGAAGGGACCTTGGAGGTCTTCTAGTCCAACCCCCTGTTCAAGCAGGAGACCCTATATGACAAGGCGTTCCATGGATTGACTGTTCTTTGTCTTCTTGGTTCTCCCTCCATCTTGATTTCAGGTTCTACAGAGTAGGTTTCACTGTTTCGCACTGATGATGCTTACAAATTCAGGCTTCAGGGAAGCCCCCCCCAACGAGGCAGCCACCTCCATCAGGTTGGGAGGCCAATTCTTTGCAGCTGGCAGAAGGAACTGAACCTCCGCAGATGATTCGAGTTGACTATGCAACGGCGTCAGAAAACATGGGTCTTCTTCAGCCAGTTCCTTGTCCTGAACCTCCTGGGTCTGCTGGGCGGTTGCCGTTTTACCAGCTCCAATGGCCCAAACTGGCTCATAGGCAGGAACTTCCACATTGTCAGCAATGGCCTCTTGGTCTGCTGGAATGCCACCTTCTCTGTGATGCCAGCCTCTCGTTCATCAAGTTTCTCTCCAATGCAAGCAACGACCCCAAGCCCTTCAGGCAAGGCATGGGCCACCTTCTGTCCAGTGAGCTCACCTGACCCACCACAGACAGGCCTTCTCTCAGGGGGTCCCTAGACCTCCTAGGTGCACCGACCTCTTTTATCCTGGCTGGCCTGATTTCTCCCGTAAAAGCTCCTTCAGGCCATCCTGTGCAGCCACCCCTATCTGGGCATCAACTGTTCATTCATTGTTCTAAGTGTTGAGAAATTTCTCTTCTGTTCTAGGTTTGATTTTTCCTTCATCACTTTCCATCCATCTATTCTCTAACAATTCTTTTTAATGTATTTCTTCCATCAAGCCTGACCCTTTGGTGGTATTACCTGTAGCTTTGCAACTGGAAAGGCAAGTCCATTGTCTCTAAAACCTGATTTTTTCCCCCTTTTATTAAAAAAGAAAAAGGTTCTTAGAGGGAAAGATCCGGGATCTTGGCAGGGGTGTCCCCAGGGTGTGCATAGAAAAGTCAAGATGACAGCAATGGTGGTGTGGCTGCGTTTCCCCTTATCTTTTCATGTGGTTTGTGTAGACAATCTACTAAAAAAATGGGAATAGCTTTGATTGTTGCCCTCTTGGGATTCTGGGTCAAATCTTGCAGGCAACTGCTGGCAGCGGGCAGACAGCAGAATTAGCCTGCAGTACTGCATTATAACCGCTGCGCCACCAGGGCTCTGGATGAGGCTAATAAAGGAGAGCATTTGTAGCTCAGGGTTGACACGAGGGGCCTTTGGTGCTGTCTGAGCTGAGTTGTTTTCTTGCAGACAATTCGTTACCTAGTTTGGGTAATGAAACATGGGTTAGATGATGGTTGTTGGGAAGGAACTGCTAAAAATATGGAGAGATCGATCCCCAAAAAACCTCATCCCTGATTGACATAGCAGAGTGAAAGACTGAACAAAATCCACCTATCTGTAGGAGTCCTTACTATGGAGATCAAGACGATCTGGCTGAATACCATTATAAAGTGAGGGTGATTTATGTGATTTATTTCTCTCCCCTTAAATCTAAGAAAATACTCTTGGAGGCTTTTGTGCATCCTTCGCATTAGAAATCTGAACCGGCTAGGCTGAGCGTGATTGAACTGGACTTGAGAGCAATTGGGAGCACAACTTTCAAGGCGGGGAAAGGAGAAAGGGATGGCCGTGGTCATAAAAGGATCGCTTGAAACAGGCCATTTCGATTTGATTACGTGAAATGCAATGCACAGGGGAGCCAGGTGCACACAGGCACTAATGGGGGTCTGAGGTCCTGTAAATAATCAGGGGGTGGGTGGGAAGGATCATGATATGCCTAATGTGACTTTCAATACTTAATTCGCTTTTACAGAGCTTAATTTTTTCCCCCTCATCCTATATTCTGCTTTATCCCCATGGCTGTGCTTTTAAATATCTCTCTTTTTTTTTTCACAGCAGAAAAGAATATTTTGGAGTCGAGGAAATTGTGCCCGTGAAGAATAAATATCCTTTGTGGGTTGCGGCTGTGAAAAAAGGCAAACGACACGCTAGAGAAAGGGATGGTAGAAAAATTAAGCTAGCAACACCGTAATGCTCTCCTCCTCATCTTAGAGGCGCCTGCATCTCGAGAACGTGTAAAGCTCTGGTTACTGCGTTTGAAAAGGGATACAACCAGTTTCTAAAAAGGGTGGAAAAGAGCAAGAAAGTGACCTGGGAATTTCAAACACTTTGCTTGGGAAGAAAGTCGAGAAGTTTGCAGACCATCAACCTGGCCAAATGGTGACTGAGGAAGGACACTCAGCTAGTCCTGGACTTATAATCTGTGCTCATCAACCATTCCAAGTTGCAGTGAACCTCCCTGCGGGTACTCATAGCCTGGTTGCAAAGTTGCAACAGCGGCTAAACCTCCCCTCCCCCATAGTTACTTTATTGTTTTGGGGGGTTCGGCAACCAACCTGCATCCACAAACCATTGGTAATCTCTGATGGTCACGTGACCACGTTTTACGACTTTTTCCTGAAACATTGCACTTGTTTCCCAGTTTTGGTAAATGCAATGGTCAAGACGATGGGTGAAGGCATACATGAGGAGTGGATATATGGGCAGTGTTGAAAGAATATTAGAAGAACAGATTCGGTCACCTATAAGGATCACACTGGAAGGCTCGGTGTGCAACTGGCTTAAATTTGTTGCGGAACCAAGTCAGCTAGGCTTTTGTGGCCCACCAGCGGCCGGAGGAGCTGGCAGCTGATTCGGACAGTGAGGAGGTTGGGGAGGAACATGGGCCAGTCCTGGAGTCTGAGGCAGGCTCGGACGAGGGCTCTACATTGGAAGCAGAGATGGGACCAGGGCCGTCTGACGGTTATCAGATGCCGTCGGAGATCAGTGGGGCAGAAGAACAGCCGGAGCCTGTTCCCAGTGTGCACATGCGCAGAGCTGCCAGGAGAAGGGAACAGCTAAGGAACTAGGGTCAACTTGGGAGTAAAGGCACAGGTGGACGGTGAATGGCCCCTCCCATAGGGAATAAAGAGGAGTGAAAGGGGAGTGGTGTTTGCAGGAGATAATTAGTTCGTTTAATTAGTGTGAAGATTTGTTTGCGACTCTCAGAGACTCCTTGCCAAGCATTTTCTTGTACAGCATTGCGCTTGGAAGCTATCGGCCTGGCAACTCTCCAAGCCTGATAAGGTCTGTGGTTGTAAATTCACCCTTGAAAGTCTGTTTGCTGGGACTTTGCTGGATGTGAATGAGAGGAATTCACCTTAGCCTAAATAAAAGGGGTTTTGTCAGGGCGAGGAGTCGGCTTTGTGATCTTGGAAAACGTAGGCTGACTCCAGCCTGAAGTCTGTTGGATCTACTCTTGTTCTCAAGAATCCTCTTCTTATTCCCAAGTGGAAATCCTTGGGAATGGAAAACATTTGTTGAAATGGGGTTTGTAGTTGACGATGAGAAAAATATATATATATATATATATATATATAAATATTGACTCTCTCTAGGCTCAAGTCCTTATTAATGCATTGTGAGCATCGGTTTCGGCCCAGCATCGGCTAAGCAGAATCCAGATTCCAATTTGCTGCTTATTTATTAACATTACTTTGGTGGGACTTAAACCGCAAGTCATTCGTTTCCACAAAGGTCAATGAGGAGATTAGCAGAGGGAAAATAGCTGATTGTTTACTGGTTCCGTAAAATTAGATTATCAAAGGCTGGGACTTTAAATAACGCATATATGCATTACAGCAAAATAAACCGAATCACCGTTATCTTCCTATGTCCATCAAATCAAAGAAACCTTTTGGTAATTTACCCTGAGTAATTTTAATATTTGGCTCAGAGGTTGTCCAGGGAACGGATCCATTCCAGTCATGGACTTTTGTACAAAGGGAGAAAAAAACCCTTTTACCTTCATTTGGGGCATAAACTTCCAGGACTATAGTTTTAACTCCATATAAATTAACTTCTGCTCCCCCCCATCTCTCTCTCTGATCTTTCTCTCTCTCTCTCTTATCTATTAATCTCCATCCATCCATCCATCCACCTATCTATCTTCTTACCTGCCCAGATTATATTTTTTATATTAACCACCAACTAAATCCTGGCCATGTACTCATTATTTAATATATGTTCAGGGTTGGTGGTAAATATATACATACATACATACATGCATACATGCATACACACACACACACACACACACACACACACACACATGTATATATATTTCAGTTTCTCTTTTTAATATCTATTGTAATAAATTATTTGCTGACAGATTTATAAACCTCTTTTTTTTTTATATGAGCCTCTTGTAGGCAAATGCTGTCTGTCAACAAGAAAAAAAACCAGAAAAAAAACCATACCTGTAGCACCACATTCTGTATTATCTTTTTCCAATTCCGTGACATAAATGATTAACTCACCTTGTCTGATGCACTAGAATTCTATCAAGTGGACGTACAATTAAATCAAGATAAGATTTGACAATATCAATAGTTGATATGTGTCCATGGTTTTTTTTTTTCATGCGCCATTATCAGAAAGGTTTTAAAAGATGTTATGGTTTTGAACAATACAATACTGACTCTGAGAACCATCTACTAACAATGAACATGTTCCAGCCCAAAGGTATAAACCTTTGTTAAAATAGGAGACAGAAGGAGAACCAGCGAATGAATGGAAGATGAAGTGTGCTAAAATTCTGATGACAGTGTAGAGATGAATGAAGGGGAAAACCTGTAGTTGAAAGGACTGAAAATTATCTTCTGTTCTAACCTTAAAGAGAATTTTTCATTATACAGGGAGTCACTGAAAAAAGTGACTTGTGACCATTTCTCACACTTACGACTGTTGCAGCATCCCCGTGGTCATCCGATCAAAACTGACTCACAGTTATGACGGCTGCAGTGTTTCCGGGGTCCCGTGATCCCCTTTTGCAACCTTCTGACAAGCCAATGGGAGAGCCAGGTTCACTTAATGACGGTGTGACTAACTTAACAGCTGCAGGGATTCACTTAACAAGAAAGAAAGGTTGTAAAAATGGGGCAAAACTCACTTAACAACTGTCTTGCTTAGCAATGGACATTTTGGGCTCAATCAGGGTCATATGTTGAGGACTACCTGCATGAAGGATTGTTGGTATTTGACACCAAACAAATTGTCTAGAATGAATAAAAGGCACTTCAGATCTGTGCTGGAAAATGGGAACAAAACGAAGGGACAGTATATTACGGTTTCTGGATGTGTGAAAAAGGCAGAAAAGTTTTGGATACCTATGCATGCATTAATTAATAATTAATACCAGACCTTTCTCTTTTGGGATTAATGGTCAGACCACTGGAAAATGGAAATAGTTTTTCTGTTTGAAAATTGGAAAGTTTCAACAGTGTCCACAATGGAGGAATTGTTGGTGAAGACCTTGTAGAGGTGAATAAATTAACTTCTTTCATGAGAGAAAAGACAAAAATCTACATTTATGGATGATAGGAAATCCCATATAGATTTTTTTGTATGAGAGAGAAAAAAGATCAGTTATGTGCTGTGGTTTCAGTGATAGGTTAAAATAAAACCCAGATAATAGAAAAATGAGCTTCCTTTGTTATAACCATAAGAGTAAATTTGCACAGTGTGTAATCGTATTTGCATTTGTTGCAAAAGAAATTGGAAACTTCTTATTTCAATTTCTTTTTATCCTTTTTTTTTTATCCTTCTGCCCCTTCCTCCCAATTTCTTCTCTTTTCTTTGCTCACTTTATTCTGTATTAGTTTGCTTTAGGTTTTAGGTCCCCTTTAACACTTTTAATAAAGTTTATATTAAAAAAAAGAAGGGCTGCTCATAAGCGAAATGTCCTTTAATAACAGAAAGACAATTTCAATGAGAGGCTGAATCCAGATTTTCAGCAGGGAGAGAAGACAAGATCCAGCAATCCAGCTGGGGACCACTGAGGGATGAAACAACTTGGCACAGGGGGCTCTGGGGAACCAAAATGAAAAGACAAAATCCATACTCCAAAACAGAAAAAAAAAAAAATTCTACCGTTTCCCCGAAAATACAACCTACCCTGAAAGTAAGTCCTAGTTTGATTTTTACGCATGTGCCCAATGTAAGCCCTACCCTCCAAATAAGCCCTAATTAAGATTTTACCTGTGCACTCCAGGGTGCACAGGTAAAAATTAAGCTAGGGTAGGGATGCGGGGGTGGAGCTGCCCTACTACTTACCTTTGGACAGGTGTAGCCATCCTCACACACCCTGACACCTGCCTGGCTGGCCCATTTCTTCTGCAGCCGGCAAGGCTGGCCAGGTTTTCCTGAAGGCCTCTGGAGCTGGTAACAAAGCTTTGGATCGATCCAGAGCTCCATTATCCTCTGCAGAGGCCTTCGGGAAAGCCTGGCCGGCCGCAGAAGAAGAAGTTCCTGGAGGCCTCTTGACAGCGAAAAGGAGGCCGGGGGCGACGCGCACAAGTGAGGTTAGTCAGTGGATGAGACGTCCCCCGAAAATAAGACCTGGTGCCTTTTTTGGTGGCAAAAAAATTATAAGGCAGGGTCTTATTTTCGGGGAAACACGGTAGCTAAAAATGTTGCCTTTCTTATCTCTAAATACATTTTAAAACGTGCACAGGTAGACTTCGTCTTGCAATTTTTCATTTAGTGACCAAAGTTACAACAGCAGTGGAAAAAAAAAGATTTATGGCCATTTTCCAGAATGACGACTGTTGGGTCGTGTGATCAAAATTCATATTTATGACCGTTGCAGGGTCCCTGGGGCTGCCCCTTTTGTGACCTCCTGACAAGCAAAGGGGAAGGCAGATTTGCTTAATGACCGTGTCACTAACTTAACAACAGCAACAATTCACTTAACAACTGTGCCCAGAAAGGTCGTAAAAGGGGGAGAAACCTGCTTAACAGCTGTCCTGCTCTAGGGAGGGAAAATTTGGCCTGGGTTGGAACCATAAGTCGAGGTCTGGCTGTATTTGTCTTATTCCTACGCTTGTAACTTTCGTTTGACCTCCGCTACGTTGGAAGTTCCCGCCAGATGTGGAGCCCACGTGAACGGCCTTTGGAGAAGGATGGTGAGGATGATCGGGGACGAAACATGACGCCATTTAATGAGGAGCTGAGGGAATTGGAAAAAGGAAGAAAATGTGGAGAAAATGTGAGCGGAAGGGGATCTAATAGGTCCCCGCGGGTCTCTGAAAGGATGGCGGAGAGAAGGTCCGCACCTCTTCCCTGCCACTCCGGAATAAGGGATTTTCAGAAATAGAAAGACGGGTTTCAGGTGAATTTTAGAAAGAAGGAAAAAGAAAAACCCATGAAAGAGCGGCTTGACAGAGGAGGCAATTATCAGGAGAGAAGGCAGCTCCCTCTGCTTCACGGGGGGCATTCAGGCCATTTGGGCTGCCACCCCTCAGCAATCGTTTTAATTTGGGTCCCCGTGTGGAACAAGGAGACGGTCTTTGGGTGGGGGAGAGGGGGTCCTTGGGGCTCTCTGAGCTTGGTGGTTTTCTTGCAGACGTTTCAACTAGGTAACGTCCTCAGTGCTGGTTATGATCACGGACGCTGATGAGGTGACCTAGTTTTGGTAATGATCTCACAATCCTCCTCCTCCTCCTCCTCTCCAAAGTCCCCCTCCCTTCCATCACTGATGATGTTACCTTGTTAGGGCAATGAAACGTCTGCAAGAAAACCACCCAGCTCAGAGAGCACCAAGGACCCCTCGTGTCAACCCTGAGCCACCAATATCCTCCTTTATTCGATGGCCTAGGGGACTCTTCCAGCTCAGCGTTCATGATCTTCAAGAAGCTCCTACGACCTTCATTGGGAAGAACCCCGTTTCTCCTCTGAGGAGGAAGATCTTAGAGAGATTCATCCGTGACACAGCACCATCACAAAGAAAGGTCCCCTTATACTAAATCTACGGGGAAGAAGAGCTGAAGATTGAGTTCATTTCACACTCCTGTTATTGGCAGCTCTTCACAGGGAAGAAAGGTGGGTGCTGATCTCGAGGGACTGTTTGAGATTCATTACTGGCTGGGAATGAAAACAATTCCCAGCGTTGCAATAAAACAAGACTTGCTTTTAAAATAAACATGTGCGTAATTACGGCCTCGGAAGCCTTGGTCAGGACATGAGGCACCAGTCTAGAAAGTGGGAAACGGTGAGTTCTAATCCTGCCTTAGTCATGAAACCTAGCTGAGTGACTTTGGGCCAATCACCAGGAGCCTGTGAGTTCTAGTCCCACCCAGGCACAAAAGTTGGCTAGGTGACTTTTGGCCACTCACAAGAAGCCTGTGAGTTCTAATCCTGCTTAGGCACGTAGACCATCCAGGTGTCTTTGGGCCAATCACCAGGAGCCTGAAGGCCACAACCATCATCCCCGTTCCCCAAAAAACCAAATATAAACACTCTCAATGACTATAGGCCCATAGCATTAACAAGCTCCATTATGAAGGTTTTTGAGCGACTAGTTTCACAGCACATCAGAGACTGCCTCCCGCCCTCCTTTGATCAACATCAGTTTGCTTATAGAGCAAACCGATCTACAGAGGATGCTGTGGCCATCACACTTCCTAGAGCGCTGAGTCATCTGGAGAACAAACAGAGCTATGTGAGGATGCTCTTTGTGGACTACAGCTCTGCGTTTAACACTATCATCCCAGATATACTAGTAACCAAACTGTATAATCTGCAGGTCCCCACCCTCACATGCTCCTGGATTAAGAACTTTTTGACAAACAGACCACAGTCTGTTAGACTTGGCCCCCACCTTTCTTCCACTATTACACTCAGTACTGGTTCCCCCCAGGGTTGTGTCTTGAGCCCCCTGCTATATGCCCTGTACACCTTTGACTGCTCACCAAGCCACGCAACAAACACCATCATAAAGTTTGCAGACAACACGACCGTGATTGGTCTCATCTCCGGAGAGGATGAGACGGCATATAGGGCAGAAGTAGAGAACCTGTCTGTATGGTGTTCACAGAACAATCTGTCACTGAATGTCCACAAAACCAAAGAACTGATTATGGACTTCAGGAAACATGGACAGGACCACACCCCACTCATCATCAACGGAGAACGAGTGGAAACTGTCCCTACGATCAGATTCCTTGGCATCCATATTTCAGCTGATATCTCCTGGTCCCCTAACCCCAAGGCCACAGTGAAGAAGGCTCAGCAGCGGCTGCACTTCCTGCGGGTTCTCAGGAAGAACAACCTGGATAAGAAGCTGTTGCTGGCTTTCTTTAAAGCCTCTGTGGAGAGCACTCTGACATACTGTCTGGGTGTGTGGTATGCAGGCTCCACGGTTGAGGACAGGAAAACTGTACACAGGGTGATAAACACAGCTCAAAAGATCATTAGTTGCCCTCTGGCCTCCCTGGAAGACTTAGCCAGGTCCCGCTGCCAAAGCAGAATCAAGGCCATCATAGAAGACCCCTCACACCCTGGCAATGATCTTTTTGACCTGCTGCCGTCTGGACGGTGCTTTAGGTCAATAAAATCCCACACCACAAGACTAACAAATCATTTCTTTCCCTGGGCCATCCGAACCGCAAATAAACACAAAGTCACTACCTTATTAAGTTGTGGAAAGATGTGAAATCTCAATACCCCATTCAGATGTATAATAACACATTACAGTACAACCCATCTCTTGTGCATTATACTCGGCAAAACGTCACAGTCAGTGTGGATGTATATTTTGTGTATATTCGTAGATATTGTACTC
Source organism: Notechis scutatus (assembly GCF_900518725.1). Next base: position 71,153 of record NW_020716823.1, on the reverse strand, counting down.
TCAAATTGCAAATGGAGACGTGGGTACTTTATCTTTCTTATCTTCATTTTTAAGCGCTCTGATTTTATTGAATTGCGAACAGTTGCTGGGGTGCATCCACAGTTTCGTTGCACTTGTACAATGACAATAAAGTTCTTCTTATCTTATCTTATCTTATCTTATCTTATCTTATCTTATCTTATCTTATCTCACCTTACCTTACCTTACCTTATCTTACCTTATCTTATCTTGTCTTATCTGTGAGTTCTAGTCTGCCATAGGCATGAGAGGCAGCTGGGTGACTTTGGGCCAGTCCCTCTCGCTCAGCTCAACTCACCTCCCAGAGTTGTGGTGGAACAAATAGGAAGAGGAAAGTGTTTTTGGATATGTTCCCTACCCTGAGTTATTTGTAAAAATAATAAAGGCAGGATACAAATAAATAAATAAATACTCTGTGGTTTTATGATTTACCTCTGTAAGAACGACATAAAAAGGCACACAGGAACAAGCCTGCAATAGTGACTTCTCTATACTGATATTTTTGGTAAGTAATGGAGGCGTCACTACAGCCTAGATATGAACCTCCTTACAAAAACAAACTTGGCAGAAAGATTAATTTGAAAGCCTGCCATGATTGATACGTTTCAATGACAAACCACTTTTAACTATTTAGCAATAAACATAATAAGAGGCCCCCTCAAGTGAACCACTCAGGACTCCTGAGCCCGATTAAAAACATTTATTCTACAAGCACGGAGAAATCATTCTAAAACCCGCAGAGGACTGAACTGCCTAAAAAATGTCCATCAAATTCTGAATGCCCCGTGGACCAAAAGGTACAATTAACTAGACTGGCAAGTGATCAGGTTTCAATTTTTATTTTTATTTTTAATTTAGTATTTCCAAATGATTGATTCCTATAGACTTCAAGCCAACAGGCCAATCAATTCAGTTCTATTATTCTGCTTTATTTTTGGGCTGCTTTTTAAATGGGCCTTCTTTGTTTTGGTCACTATGAATACTGATTTTCCCTGACTGAGGAGAAAATAAGTCAGGGGAAAGAAAGGAATAAATACAAATATTAATTTATATTTATTGATGAGACACTGAAGGGCATGTGATACAAAGGTATGGTGTACCACACTCGGTTGTTTTAACACAGAGACTTTTCTGCTGCGTTGGTTGATTAGAAATAATCTCCCGTTCTTACTGACATGAATCGGCTGGGAAGAAATAAAACTACAGGTTTGCTAAAACACAAAAGATAAAGTATGGTATAAACAGAGGAGATTATTTGTAGCTCAAGTTTGAACCATTCTCAGCTTAGTGGTTTTCTTGGAGACGTTTCATCACCCACATAGGTAAGGTTTCCAGTGTCAAAGAGAATGGAGTTTGGTTTTACTGATATACAAGTGGCTTGTCTGTCAATGTTGGTGAGAGATTAGCAGGGATTAACACCGAGGATTAACATTAGACCAACAATCAAGAAGTAAACGATACTCCAAGTACCAGCTCAGACAAACGAATAGTAAAACACACCTTAATCAAAGAACTAACAAGGACACTCCCACCTACAGTATCAGGGCAAGCCAGCAGTATATGAAATAGAGTAAACCCCACTCCCTTCTAGCACTGATGACGTTACCTAGTTGGGTCATGAAATGTCTGCATATAAACAACCAAGCTCAGAGGTGGATGTATGGAATATTTGGAATGGAATATTTAGAGGAGGTTGGGGCTAATTGTTATGTGACCACAGTTACACAGCAGCATTTATGGCCATTTGCAGCACCTCATAATCATGTGACTGCGTTTTATGATAGTTTTGCCAAAAACTATCAAAAAGAGTTTAAAAAGTATCAAAAAAAATGAGTCAAAAAGAGGGTTGTGAAAAGATCTACAGACCCCTCACATCCTGGACATAAAGTGTTTTAACTCCTTCCCTCAAGACGATGCTATAGGGCCCTGCACACCAGGACAACTAGACACAAGAACAGTTTTTTCCTGAATGCCATCACTCTGCTAAACAAATAATTCCCTCAACACTCTCCAACTATTTACTAAGTCTGCATTATGATTACTGTTAATCTTCTCATCACTCCTTATCACCCATCCCCTCCCACTTGTGACTATATGACTGTAACTTTGTCGCTTGTATCCTTACGATTTATATTGATTGTTTCCTAGTATGATTTGATTCCCTATTTGTACCTTATGACTATCATTGTGTGGCACCTGATGATTCTTGACAAATGTACCTTTTCTTTTATGTACACTGAGAGCATTTGCACCAAGACAAATTCCTTGTGTGTCCAATCACACTTGGCCAATAAAAGAATTCTACTCTATTCTATTCTAAAAAAAAAAACTGCATTTACTTCCAGTTTTTGGAAAACCGTGGTGTAACAAAACGATTTGCTTAACAACCGCAGCATTCACATGTATGACCCCTGCATTTGCTTAATGATTGGGAAAACGCTGTTGCAATGTATGACGGAAATGGGCAGTCTCAGTTAGGGCCATAACCTGAGGACTACTTAGAAAGACAAGGCGGGCTGATTTGAATCTTTTAGAAGCTGAAATCTCCACATATCCCCCCCTCCCCCCACCACGGATGGTGCCCTTTAGAAGTGCCCAATGGTCCCACGTCCAGCCGGTACCTGTCTTCGCAGGTCTCTCGTTTTCTTGGTCATCTTGTCAATGGCGATGTTCAGTGGGTCTCCTTTCTCCTTCCTTCCAGTCTGTTTAAAAAAACCCAAAAAACATATATTAAGAAATTGAACGGGAATAAAACAGATATGAACTACAGGCGGTTCTTGACTTACAATTATTTTGGGGGTGACCGTTTGAGGTTTCAGTAGCCCTGAAAAAAGATGAGTTTTCACACTTGCTACCATTGCGGTCACATGATCAAAATCCAACTGGCTTGGCAACTGGCATGGACTTATGACGGTTGCAAGTGTTCTGAGGCCATGGGATGACCTTTTTCGGCCTTTGAAGCAAAGTCAGTGTGGAAGTCAAATTCACTTAACAGCCACAATTGAACCCAAAACTCCCATTGGTTGTTAAGCGGGTTTCTCCCCATGTTACGACCTTCCTTGCCACAGTTGTTGAGTTAGCAACAAATTAGTTGTTACTAACTTAACAACTGTGGCAAGGAAGGTCATTACATGTGCGAAAAGTCACTAAACAACCTGCTTGCCAATGGAATTTTTGGGCTCAATTGCGCTCGTAAATCAAGGACTACCTACATATATTTGGCATTGGCCTATTATACCTACAATTCTCTCAAAGGATCATTCCTTTATATCAGAAGCATCACAATGAAAATAAAGATACTTATCATGTAGGTATAATAATATACTTATTATAAGGATATTTATGACATAAAATTTAAAATATAAAATACAAGATTAAAATATGTACAAATTAAACAGATCTTGCAAGATCCAATCTGGGCCAGACACCAGGACCAGAAATTCTGTATATCTCTGGTCTTGGTGATCGACCCAGGTTGGATCTCGCAACTAAATTATCCCGGGACACCTATATTTGCTTTCATTCTTAAACAGACCTTGCCCAGAAATCTTCTGGGATGGCATCAACAAGGCACCTGCAGACCAGGAGATCTCTGCCTGCTAAAACGAGTCCAGGGATCTTCACCTTCTCTTTTCTGGATCTTAATAATCATCCAGGAAAACCGAAGCAAAATAAAAGCTTTACAAATGAGTCTATAATATCTTAAGAGGTCACTTATCATCACTACACACTTGGGACGTCAATGCACCAATCCAGATTATTTTACCCCCCCAAGCATTACTGATCTGGTTTTCAAATCCACTGGAATTGACCTCACTTATGACAGAACCTATTCAAAGGCCTCTACTCCTTCTTGTGTATGTTGATCCCGATGGCCACCCTTTTCTACCAGACTCCTCCCATCCTACTAATCTTCATGGGTGACTCTATCGTACATTGGATCTTGTCCCTATTATTCCTCATTCTTCCTTACTCTTTTTTTTTTTTAATTAAGATTTTGGGTTTGGTCTGTTGGTATTCTCATCAGGCTGTCTAGGACAAAGAATCAGGGTCACATCTTAAGTTACAGTTGAGAAGAGTTATTTCTCAAGCTGGGTGCCTGGAAGCGTCTATTACCCGAGAAGGCCTGCATGCCAGTGGACTTTTAAGATTAAACTGTTAGATTATTAAGGGTGCGGTTTTTATTTATTTTCATTGTGTTCTTCACACAGTCAGCCAGATGTTCAGGCTGGATTTGGCATTTCTGTCCACTTCTCGAGCCCGAAGACAGGCAGAGGTGGATGTTGGGTGGCTTTACAGGTCTCGTTGCAGGATTTAAGCTGTTCGGAGGACAGCCGCCTTTTGCAATTGAGTGATGGGGAGTGGTCAATGCCAGTGGTGCGCCAGTGGTTTTGGGACTGCACCCAAGGTGCAGAAACAGCTCATTTGGTGACAACGGCACAGACAAATGTGGCTTCATGACCATTTTTCAGAGTTACGGCCATTACAGCATTCCCCTGGTCATGTGACAAAAAATCAGACGCAACCGGCTCATATTTATGACAGTCACAGTGATCTGGGGGTCACATGATCCCCTTTTGCGACCTTCTGACAAGCAAAGTCAATGGGTAAGCCAGATTCACCCAACAACTGTGTTACTCACTTAACAACTGCAGTGATTCACTTAACAATTGTGGAAAGAGAGGTCATAGAAAGGGGCAAAATTCACTTAAATCTGTCTCGCTTAGCAACAGAAATGTTGGGCTCAATTTCTGGTCGTTAAGTCAAGGACTCCCTGTAATGCATTATAACCTCATATTTTAGCCTTCCCCCTCCCTCCTTCCCCCTCTTGAAAAAAAAAAAAGGAAAAAGGAAAGGAGAGGGGAAGACAAAAGACTCTGGCCATGGTCCTCCCTACGAAAAGCATATTAAGAGCTTCTCATCTCCATCCTGCCAGGGCTGTTACCCAGGACAATGAGCGGTGAAACAGCCCGAGGACAGAAGGAGAATAAGGCTCTTTAGGGCAGCAACAGGTCCAGGATAAAGATGACTTCCACCTGACATCGTCTACTGCCCTCATCCCTGTAGGAAACCTAAACGCAAACGGTTCTCAAGGCAGGATTTTGAAAATGAAACAAGACGGAGGGAAGGGGAAGGAAACGAAGCTCGTGATACATACACATCTTGCTTTTGTCAAACAGGAGGAAAAGAAACCCTGCAAGGTTTTATGGTATTAGCTTTAGAATGAACGTAAGGTATACCCCATTTCCTCTTTTTTTTGGGGGGGGGGCAGGGGGGAAAGTCATTTTTTTTAGCCCTTAAAAAAAAAAAACAGAGGTCAATAAATCTGGCGTCACACATGTCTGTTTTCAATAGGCCTAGTTTTCTCAATTGTGGCTTCCTTGGTTCTCTTGGAGCCTGGTTGTTTACTTGCAGACGTTTCATGACCCAACTAGGTAATATCAACAGAGCAAACCCCGCACCTTTCTAGGACTGATGGGGTTACCTAGCTGGGTCATGAAAAGTCTGCAGGAAAACTATAACACTGAGAGAGCACCCAAGGCCCACAGTTTTCCCCTTCTCCTCTTCCTCCTTTTCCTCTTCCCTCTTCCTCCACCTCCCAAACCCCTTTCTGTTCTAGCACGGATGATATTATTCCCTAGCTGGGTCATGAAAACGTCTGCAAGGAAACCACCAAGCTCAGAGAGCACCAAGGACCCCACAGTTCAAACCTGAGCATCAAATATTCTCCTCTTTCTCAGCTGCACTGAATATGAGGAACCTCCCAAGATCGCTAACTAGGGAGGATCGATGGATGTTCTCTATTTCCAATCAATCTCTATTTCCAAGCACAGTTCTAGGCCCGCAGTGCCTCTGCTGGCCAAAACGGGGCACGGGGGAGCTTGTGTGGCCCTCCATGCCCTGTTTTGAGGCACGGGGAGGTGGGGGACGTCCCATTTTGGCCGGCAAGTTGCTGCAGGAGGCATCCCTCCTGTCCCACCCCCATGGAGTAGAACTAATATGCTGACCTGGTCCTCGAAGGAATCCAGTTTGACTCCCCTGGATTGAGACTATTTGGAGGCTGCATTAGACAGGTGAGACGATTCAGTGCTACGCAACGGCTTTAGGGCGTGTCAGATGTAAAGAATAGCCCAGTCAAAGGACCCCCATTCCCACAAATTATTCCAGAGAGTCATCAGAACTGCAGAAACTGACAGGGCAAGCCCCCTGTTTATAAAGAGAGAGTAAACCCCTCTCCCTTCTAACACTGATAACGTTCCCTAGCTGGGTCATGAAATGTCTGCAAACGTCACCGAGCTCAGAGAGCACCGAGGTGCCCACCGTTCAACCTGAGCATCGAATATTTCCTTCTACTGAATCTGATCTTGTAGAAATGAAAGAAGGAAGTTAAAAAATCAAGCTCTCTGGGGGGAAAAGCGGAGGAAAACAGAGTGTGGAATTATGCAAACCCAGGAGCTGCAAACGAGAGGAAGATTTAAGGGCATTTACTGAGTAAATCAAAACGATCCTAACACCAGACTATCCAGGCTGCATGACGGATCAGCTGTGCTGAGCGCTGAGAAATGTTACCGGCTAAGAAAAATGGTCGTGACATCGAATGTAATCAAGGTGAAAAATGAAGGTTTGAGAAGATCATCTGTCCCGCGTAATGGAAGACGGTCCGAAGACAGTTCTTTGACTTGAATTTAAGTTAGGAGGAGGCTGGAAATACAGGAAGCTGGACTCTCGCTTTAATCCTCCCTCGATTCTACAGAAAATGCTAACTCTAAGTACAGGGGGCTCTCCTGAGACGCACCTTTCCGTTGTTAAGCAAGACAGTTGTTAAGGGAGATTTGTCCCATTTTGCAACCTTTCTTGCCACGGTTGTTCCGTGAATCACTGCAGCTCGCAATAGCAATAGACTTATATACCGCTTCACGGTGCTTCCCAGCCCTCTCAGTTTATAGAGTCAGCCTCTTCCTTCCTTCCTTCCTTCCTTCCTTCCTTCCTTCCTTCCTTCCTTCCTTCCTTCCTTCCTTCCTTCCTTCC
>NW_020716823.1:34993-49036 GCF_900518725.1 Notechis scutatus | reverse complement strand
ATAGATAGATAGATAGATAGATAGATAGATAGATAGATAGATAGATAAAAAATAGATATAGTAGGTAGGTAGATGGATGGATGGATGGATGGATGGATGGATGGATGGATGGTTGTATTAGAAGACCACTAAGGTCAGTTCCAGCCTTATCATTCCCTGATATTATGTTTATTATTCAATATTCATGGTATAAAACTGCACTCCAAATTTTCTTCCGAAATTCCAAAAGATCTAAAGTTTGGCCTTGACTGCCATGTATGGCTGGCAAGCTGCAGAAATGTGGAGCAAGATTTAGCAGCTTTTGTTGTGATGGACTCCGTCTGACACTGGCAGGGAAAACAGCACTGAAAAACCGAGAACATCTATGGCTTTAATCTTCAGTGCTATGCAGATCATGGCATGCAAATCTTTGACTAGCTGTGTTCCCCCTTATTATCGCTGGTGTCTGCGTACAGAGGAGGGGGTACGTTGTTTTTTTTTTCTCTTTCGGCATTTCTGTTTTTATTTTCTCTGAATTAATCTTGGGTGCGGGGTAGTCATGAAGGCGAAATGCAGAATTAATTCAATGTTTTCTGCTCCCGATTGTAAGTCAAATTAAATCAAACGTTATTTTATTTTCAAAAAGCGGGTGCAAAAACCCCGAGTGGCTGCATGGGGATGGTGTGTAAATTTTACTTTCAGTCATATAATCTCCCTGTCCCTCACCAACAGGCGCCCGATAACTGAAGGAGATTTAATATTATGCACGCTTGCTTTGATGATCTCACTCTAAAGGTGAACTGATTCCAGGGTAAATCGTAATTATTTCCTAGCTTCCACGGTGTTAGTGTAAACCTGAGTCCTAAAGACAAAATAACTAATCAAAAACACTTTTAAAAGACAGAGAACTTGATTTTTTTTAAAAGGTTAAATAGCAAATGGCCCCATTTTGTTATTCTCGTATTAAATGTCCCCTCCATTGGGAGCAGTCTACCCATTTTTGGACCTTAGAAATGATGCAACAGTTCCATAAGGTATTAGCTTGACAGAAGTAGACTTTTTATTCATGTTTAATTGGGAAAAAAAATAGTTACAAAGAGGCGAGGAGTGTCCTTGGTTAAGAGGACAGAAAAGGAGTTTAGTCTAGTGATGAAGGAATCAGGCTAGAAACTAGGAGATGGTGAGTTCTAGTCCTGCCTTAGGCCTGAAAGCCAGCTGGGTGACTCTGGGCCAATCACCAGGAGACGGTGAATTCTAGTCCCATTTTAGGAACCGAAAGCCGGCTAGGTGACTAGTCCAACTCCCAACAGCCTTATCCCACAGTTGTTTGGCACTATTGCAGACAGTATATATCCTAAATCATGAGTTCTAATATTTGAGCGATTCTCAAAGTATTGGCCCAGTCCCAGGTATGGCCTCTAATAAAATGTTTTTTTCTGTTACTTTTTTGTCTTGAGCAATCCGCACTTTTCTACCAGAGCTATGAGATTCATAAGGGAACCAGGTGTAGAACTGTGATGACCCAAAGGGGCGTGGCACAAAGGCAACCCAGTCAGATAATCAGTAGGGTTAATCCCTTTAATGCCTCCAACTTTGCCCCCAATGTCCAGGTTACCTTCTGGGTTGGAGAAAAACTCTCCTAGGAACAGCCTTTAAGTGGAGGAAATTCAGTCCAAAACAAGGTACGCACAAACTGTAACTAAAAACCCAAACAAACCACACTGCAGCAATTAACTGGACACGGCAGGAGAAGGAATTGCAGACTTGAAAGGCCAGCAAAATACGTGCAGTTGGGGAGACACCAGGAACCCAGATAAGCCTCCCCGATACCAGACAATTCACGATTTGCTCCCAACAACTTTGCTGTGCACAGCTTCCCTTTTTAAACACTGTTCCCAGCTGCAGCTAATAAAGGGAATCAGGGCCCTTTCCTCCCCGTAAGCCACACCACCCATGTTGATCCCTTCTCCATTCCTCCCTGTGTGCCCTAGGATGAAGAGGGGGTCGGCCTGGGTCTTCCTCTGAAGTCCCTTTCCCCTGCTCTGGCCAGCTGGACTGTGCCTTTCCCCAGTTCCCTCCACAGCCAACGGAGCCACACCCCTGCTCCCTGTCAGCTGTTCAGCCTCCCCCTCTGAATCAGATTCTGACAGGGGCATGAAGCTGCTTTACTATAGTGAAAGGATTCCTCGCTTGAGAAAATATTTACCTCCAGACTTAATCCCTTCTTCAGGCTGTACAAACACCGTATTCCTGAAGCAACATCTTGTGATCTATGTTGTACAGTTCCAACGTGTTCATTCAGAGAAAGTGGTCAATCCACAGAGAATTTTAGGAACTGGTACGCCTAGTGAAAAGAAGGACTGGGGAGTGGTGATATGATAACAGCCTTCTAATATTTGAGGAGCTTTGTCCCATTTTACAACCTTTCTTGCCACAGTTGTTAAGTGAATCACTGCAGCTGTGAAGTGAGTATCAATGTTATTAAGTGAATCTGGCTTCTCCATTCACTTCGCTTGTCAGAAGGTTGCCAAAGGGAATCACCTGATCTCAGGACCCTGCAACCATCATAAATACGAGTCACAGGTCAGGAATCTGAACTTTGATCATGGGACCAGGGGGCGGCTGCAACGGTCGTGTTTAAAACGGTTATTTTCAGTGTTTTTTTAATGGGGGAAGATTAAAGAGAAACCTAAGTAGTATAAAAAAGTGCACATTCTGAGGTTTTTCAAAAAGCTGGTAGATCCATTGTATTTTCAGACTTCAGAGGGTAATTAGGACTGCAGAAAAAAACAATGGCTACCCACCTGCCTTCCACTGAGGACCTGTATACTGCACGAGTCCAAAAGAGGGCTGTGAAAATATTTACAGAACCCTCACATCCCAGACATAAACTGTTTCAACTCCTCCCCTCAAAATGATGCTATAGAGCCCTGCACACCGGAACAACTAGACACAAGGGGAGTTTTTCCCCCCTGAACACCATCCCTCTGCTCAACAACTAATTCCCTCAACACTGTCCAACTATTTACTAAGACTGCACTACTATTACTATCAATCTTCTCATCACTCCTTATCGCCATCCCCTCCCACTTGTGAGTGCAGGACTGTAACTTTGTCGCTTGTATCCTTACGATTTATATGGACTGTTTCCTAGTATGATTTGATTGTTGATTGTACCCTGTGACTATCATTAAGTGTGGTACGTTATGATTCTTGACTCTTGATGAATGTATCTTTTCTTTTATGTCTACTGAGAGCATTTGCACCAAAGACAAATTCCTTGTGTATCCAATCACACTTGACTAATAAAGAATTCTGTTCTGTTCTGTTCTGTTCTGTTCTGTTCTGTTCCGTTCCGTTCCGTTCCGTTCCGTTCCGTTCCATTCCATTCTATTCTATTCCATTCCATTCCATTCCATTCTCTATTCTCTTCTCTTCTATATTCCGTTCCATCCCATCCCATTTAAATTCTATTTCTATATCCTTCTATTCTATTTTATTGTACCCTACGACTATGATTAAGTCTTGTACCTTATGATTCTTGAGTCTTTTCTTTCATGTACACCGAGAGCTTCTGCACCAAAGACAAATTTCTTGTGTGTCCAATCGCACTTGGCCAATAAAAGAACTTTATTCTATCCTATCCTGTTGTAACTGTGAACAGTCACTAAATGAACTGTTGTAAGGCGAGGACAATCTCTATTTCATTTCAGAAGGAACATTCCCCCCCCCCTCCAAATTAAAAAACCCCTGGCACGTTCGGCATGGGGCTAAGAGAGAGATGTGGCTGTTTTCCCAACGCAGGGACAGAAGTTTTAGCCAAGGGCCAGACGGCAAATCTGAAATGTTGCCCGGCGGTTCCAACGCGGCGTCCTTCGCTCGGCCAGCTGGAAGAGATGCGGCTTTGTCATCGGCTCCTCTAAGCTCATGGTTGACCCTGGGGGAAAATACGGCCCTGGAGCAAGTTTTGAAGGAAGAGACTCCGGTGCAGCCGACACCGCTGTGCTGCTAAATGGGATCGTGAGAAGGGAGCCGCGGGTTCAGGACCTGCAGGAAACCTGGAAAGTCCGTTTCTTGGGAATCCCTTCTCACAATAAAGCCGGCCTCCGGAAGGGGGTTTAATTATCCCGCTCGGTAGTTTACGACGTAAAAAACCCACCCAAGTTGATCAAGGCTGCGATGAGCCACGCGGAGACATATATTTAAAGGCGATTACCGGGGGCAAAGAAAAGGGGCTAGGAATCCGGAGAATCGCCACCACAAGGAGTTGAGACGGCGTCCAATTTTGGGAAACACAGGCAGTCCTCGATTTACAACGGTTCATTTTGTGACTCTTTGAACGGCACGAAAAAAAGTGACTTATGACTGTATTTCACACTTACGACTGTTGTGGCATTCCCCTGGTCATGTGATACAAAATTCAGACGCTTGGCATATGACTCCTAGTTATGATGGTCGCAGTGTCCCAGGGTCGTGTGATCCCCTGTTTTGTGACCTTCTGACATGCAAAGTCCATGGGGGAAGCCAGGTTCACTTAACAACCGTGTGACTCACTGAACAATGGCCGGGATTCACTTAACAACGGTGGCAAGGTGTCAGCTTTGAAATTGAGCTGCCACATTTAATGGAAGGGGGGTGGAGGAGTTGAAAAGTTCAAGGTCATTCTCTCATTCCGTACTAAGGAATTCCAGTTGCAGTTAATTGGTTCTCATGATTTATGAAGTGTAGAAGTGGAAGGAGAGAAGGCGGATTCTGTGTAACCCCCCAAAACACTTTCACTTAGGGAAATTGCCTTAGACATACCAGATCTGTTCCTAAATAAATCAATTGGAGAGAATATGTCTCGAAGTGATTAATATCATGGATACTTCCTGGATGCCTTACACAAGGAAGGTTGTAAAAATGGGGCAAAACTCACTTAACAAATATTTCACTTCGCAACATGAATTTGGGGCTCCGTTGGGATCGTAATTCAGAGGACCGTCTTTACACCGCTTCCCAGGGCTTTCCATCCCTCTCTAAGCGGTTTACAGAATCAGCCTTTTGCCCCCAGCAATCTGGTTCCCCCTTTGACCCACCTGGGGAGGAGGGAAGGTGGAATCAACCTGGAGCCGGTCAGGATCGAACTGTTGGCAGTCAGCAGAGTCGGCCTGCAATTCTGCATCTTAACCACTGGGCCCCTGTGTATCTCTGGATAATAGAGAATGGCTGCATGTCGAGGACTCCCTGCAAATCTACGGGAGCCATTTTAATTTTCTCTGGAGACGTGAAGTTACAGTCATAAACTTGGAACAAGACCCTCCTCAGCATAATGTATTCTCCTTTCTCCTCTCCTCCTCCTCCTCCTTCCCTCCCTTCTCTGTCCTCCTGCTCCTTCTTTTCTGTCTCCTCCTTTTACTTCTGTCTCCTTCTTTTTCTCCTCTTCTTTAGACTGTGAGGAGGGTGAACCTAATGACAGGAGGGCTTGTTCAGGCATGTCTGCTGTCTGAAGTAGCCGGCTTGAAAATCAACCCAATTTCCGTGTTTGCACAACACATTTTGCAGTATGTAAACTGGGGGTGGGTGGGAATGTATCGGTATCCCCTGCGGGGTGACTCCCTCCCCTCATAACGACAAATATAAGCCAAGGAATAAATAAACAACCCACCGTAGCCCTAATATTAGTTTTACTACTCAGCTTTAAAAAAATGAAGCCACGACATCTCTGATTGACCTGTTGAAATTTGATGTGTGAATACCGGTGGTCCTCGGCTTACGACCACAATTGAGCCTGCAATTTCTGTCATTAAATGAGACAGTGAATTTTGCCCCATTTTACTGTCTTTTTCTGCGATGGTGGCTGAGTGAATCACGGCATTTTTTTTCAGTTCGTGACACGGTTGTTAAGTGGATCTGGCTTTCCTCTTCCCTTCGCTTGTGAGAAGGCCGCAAGATTCTGCAACCGTCACAGACAGGAGTCAGTTGTAAGTGTGAAAAACAGTCCCAAGGCACTTTTCTCAGGGTCCTTGTTATTATTTATTATTTATTTAATACATTTATTATTATTTTTAAAATGCAGTGTCTAAATTTATTTATTATTAATAAATTTATTATTTATTTAATACATTTATTTATTTTTTTAAATGCAGTGTCTAAACTTATTTATTATTAATAAATTTATTATTTATTTAATACATTTTTTTAAAAAAAAATGCAGTGTCTAAATTTATTTATTATTAATAAATTTATTATTTATTTAATACATTTTTTTAAAAAAAATGCAGTTTCTAAATCACCTGCCTGTGCGCACAGAGCCACAGAGAGATCCACAGCCGATATTATTGATTTTGAAGGGGGGAGTTTTGATTTTATTTATTTTATTTTTTGATCGGCTTGGCCTAACCTCGGCCTTGAGGGTGTGAGGATCTTGCTTCCTCCGAAGAGGCGGCTGAGCGGCCGAGATGGAGGCGGAGGAGGGAGGACGGAGGCAGCCAGGCTCTCCGCGTCAGAAAGCTGCCCTCTGCTGGGATGGGCCACGAATGACAACAACACCACTCCCTTTGGCAACGGAGGCCCTTCCTTTAAGCCTCACCTGGTGTGTGTGTGTGTGTGTGTGTGTGTGGATTGGGGTACCTGTGAGGCCTTGCCAAACTTGGCCCAAAGGGATGGGGAGGGGTTTGGGGGGAATACAAGAGCAGAAAAATAAATAGATAAAAATTAAACTCTTTCCCAAGTGAACGGATGAGCAAATGTTCGGATTTCATCAGTAACATTCTTTAGGAAACAAACAGTTTCGTAGTTTAACTGCTCTAATTTACTAGATCGCCATTTTTATTTGGGGTGGCAACCTGTGTCCATTCTCCTCGCTTTATAGAGGGCTACTAAAGTCCCCCTCTTCCTCCTCCTCCTCCTCCTCCTCTTTTCCTTCTCCTTCTTTTCCTCATCTCCCTCCTTTTCCCCCTCCTTCTCTTTTCATACTAACAGAATAACAGAGTTGGAAGGGACCTCGGAGGTCTTCTAGTCCAGGGATCCCCAACCTTTTCGACGCCGCGGCCCGGTTCCGGCATCAGCTGGGCGCCGCGGCCCGGTACCGGCGTCAACTGGGCGCCGCCATCTTTTTATGACGAAAAGGCGCTTCCGGTGACGTCACCGGAAGCGCTGTTTCGTCAAAAAAGATGGCGGTGCCAGCGCTTCCGGTGAGCTTTTTCGGGTAGAAATGGCTTTCTACCCGGAAAAGCTCACCGGAAGCACTGGCGCCGCCATCTTTTTATGACGAAAAAGCGCTTCCGGTGAGCTTTCTACCCGGAAAAGCTCACCGGAAGCGCTTTTTTACCAAAAAAAGATGGCGGCGCCCAGCAACCAGCGGCCCGGTAAGGCTTGTTCCGCGGCCCGGTACCGGTCCGCGGACCAGCGGTTGGGGACCCCTGTTCTAGTCCAACCCCTTGCTCAGGCAGGAAACCCTACACCATTTCAGACAAACAGTTGTTCGTTCTGTTCTTGAGGACCCACAACTTCTGGAAGCAAACCATTCCGCTGATTAATTGGTCACACCAATAGGAAATTTCTCCTTAGTTTCAGCTTGCTTCTCTCCTACTTTTCCTCCTTTCCCTCCTCCTCCTTTTCCTTCTTTTCCTTCTCTCCCTCCTTGTTTCTCCTCCTCCTCCTCCTCCTCCTCCTCCTCCTCCTTTCGAGGGCTTGCTCTTCATTTTCAACACTCGTTTTGATTCCCATTTTGACAGCTGCCAGTTAGCTGTCAGTCAACTGCACCCTGTATGATTCCTGTTACAATGACTATGTTTTAGATCTATAAACAGAAATAAAACTCCTAATACTCCTATATATAATACTCCTAAAGCAGACATCTCCAAACTTGGCCACTTTAAGATCTGTGGACTTCAACTCCCAGAATTCTCCAGCTGGAGCATTCTGGGAGTTGAAGTCCACAAGTCTTAAAGTGGCCAAGTTTGGGGACCCCTGTCCTAAAGGAATGTTTCATCTTCTCAGAGTAGCTTTAAGCAAAGGAACCTCACTACATTGGACACAACACAACTCAAGAACATGTTTTACGTGCAAAAAAAGGGAATCCTAGTCAAAACCAGACACACTGAGGTAGACTTCCAAAACTCTGAAGAATCCATCTCTAGGACCCGGACTGAATGGATCCAACATTGTTTGGACAATTCCGCCTCGTGTTCTCCAAGGTGATATTGAATCTGTGCGTTCACGTCTAAAACATACTCTGATATTGGGCCGTTCAGACAAAGACATGGCTGCCGGTCAATTGTGTTTTATTTCAACGGGCACTTTCTGGCGCCATCTTCTTCATAGGTTGCGACATGTGCTATCCAATGTGCCATTTCAGACAAATGGTGACCCCATCTCGTCCAGTGTTGGAGCATTCACAACTTCAGAGGCAAGTTGTCCTCTGATCGATTGTTCTCACTGTCAGAAAATTTCTCCTTAGTTCTAGGTCGGTTCTCATTAATCAAGGAGAAAAGGAACCTAGAACTAAGGAGGATTTTCCTGATGGTTAGAACAATTAATCTATTGAAGGCTTTTAAGAAGAGTTTGGATAACCCTTTATCTGAAATGGTACAGGGTTTCCTGCCTCAGCAGGGGGTTGGACTAGAAGACCTCCAAGGCCCCTTCCAATTCTGTTTATTCCATTCCATTCCATTCCATTCCCTATTCTATTCTATTCTATTCTATTCTATTCTATTCTATTCTATTCTGTTCTGTTCTGTTCTGTTCTGTTCTGTTCTACTCTACTCTACGCTATGCTATTCCATATCCTATCCTATCCTCTCCTATCCTATCCTATTATATTCTTTATTCTATTCTATTCCATATTATCCTATTCTCTATTCTATTCTATTCTATCCTATCCTATCCTATTCTATTCTATGCTATTCTATTCCATATCCTATCCTATCCTATTATATTCTTTATTCTATTCTATTCCTATATTATCCTATTCTCTATTCTATTCTATTCTATTCTATTCTATTCTATTCTATTCTATTCTATTCTATTCTAATTCTAATTCTAATTCTAATTCCAATTCTATTCTAATTCCATTCCATTCCATTCCATTCTTCTCTTCTCTACTCCATTCCATTCCATTCCACTCCGCTCCACTCTATTCTCCTAAAATGCAATGAATATGTACAGAAATTAAAGATACAATGCAATATAGACATAAGTTAAGCAAGCAACAGGTGGAAGGTCATCCGAGGGAGATCCAACCTGGAGATAAGGAAGAATTTCCTGACAATTAAGCAGTAGAATGGGTTGCCTTCAGAAGTTGTGGGTGCTCCAATCACTGGAGGTTCTCAAGGAAAGATTGTGGAATCATTTGTCCAGGGATGGAATAAGGTCTCCTGGCTGTGGCCAGGGGTTGGACTAGAAGACCTCCAAGGACCCTTCTAGCCCTATCACTCTATTATTCTAATAGTTTGAAACAGTGGTGCGATTCAACAGGGTAACCACCGGTTCAGTGAGCGTGCACTTCACCAGATCTATAAGTTGCATCTGTGTTGGCCCTTTGAAGCACTTGAACCGGATCTCTTCTTTGTAACCGTGATTTCAAAAGCCATGAACACTTGCTTGCTTCTCGCTGCAAGAAGACAAACACCCCCATCTCTCTCTTACTGCTTGGGAGACAAAGGTAGCACGAACTCAAGCTGGAGAGCGGAACAAAAGCCGTTCGGGAGATGGAATCAAATCAAGGCCACCGAAGAGCTTTAAGATCAAACCCTTGACCGGATTCCACTGTAACTTTGCTTTTTAAGGTCCTTTAAAAACCGATCGAGTGGTTTTTATTCACGGAAAAACCCACTGAGATGAAGACATGCCGAAGGTCATCGAGAGGCCCCGGCATTCAAAGGAACCAGGAAACAAACCTCGACCCTTCGTGGGAGCGGGAGGAAAAAAATGACAGTAGGATCGTACAAGCCAATTTTCAGCATCACACAAATAATATCCTTGGACGGGGCTCATCCTTGGCGAGCAGGACTGAGCAAATTTCAGTGAGAGAGAGGATGAAAAGACATCAGCAGATTATCGTTGGCCTGATCTCCAACTAGAAATGGCAAGTGGATCGTGGCTGAAAATAAAAAAGAATGTTAGGAGGAAAAGTTTCCTTTAGCTCGGAGGTCTCCAAGCGTGGCCACTTTAAGACCTGGGGACTTCAACTCCCAGAATTCCCCAGCTAGCATGGCTGGCTAGGGGATCCTGGGAATTGAAGTCCATAGGTCTTAAAGGGGCCACGTTTAGAGACCCCTGTTTTAATTCCTAACCTAGCTTCTTCAAGACCACCCATTCCTTCTCTCCAACGAACAGAATCCATTCCTCCTAAGGAAGAAGCCACATAAAAAAATGAGTCCAGACAGAAATCTCTCTCGCTCTCTCTCTCTCTCCATTGCACCCAGTTTAGGAGAAGTTTAACTTATGACTCACTTCTCTTTTATTTCCTCCCCTCCTCTCTTTCTGGTTACCATGACATTTATATATAAAAAAAATTGCTTTAGGGGAGGGGGGATATAAAAAAGGAGAACAGCAACTGTTTTGAAAAAAACCTCCGGTTCTAATGTTGCAAATATATTGACTTTTTTTTTCCCCCCTTCTCTCCACTGCTTCCATAGATGGCTGACTTCAACAAAATTTATTTCCAAGAGAGCTTGAAGCGAGGCGTTCCCACTTTTGCTCTTCTGTACCAGAACGCAGATATCGTCGGCTGCCTTTTCTAATTGCGGTTTCTTGCATTCGGTCGATTATGGCAGAGTGAATCAGAGCGCAGACAGTGGAATACGATGCAATCACATTGGTGTGAATATCTCCATGGGACCGAAACTCGGGTATATGTTTAATGTAACTATGTCTTACTTATGTACTAAACCAGGGGTCTCCAACCTTGGCAACTTTAAGATTTGTGGACTTCAACTCCCAGAATTCCTCAGCCAGCTTTGCTGGCTGAGGAATTCTGGGAGTTGAAGTCCACAAATCTTAAAGTCGCCAAGGTTGGAGATCCCACAGCTGGTTTCCATCCATGGCTTCTTCTTCTGCCTTGTGGTGCTTTGGAAAATAGGTTGACGCCCCCTCCCCTTCCTTGTGGGAGCCCCTCCAATACTGCTGTCCTGTCTCCCCTCGTCCTTCTCTTCCTTAGAGTAGACATACTTGGTTCCTGCAACCGTTCTTCATATGCTTTAGCCTCCAGTCCCCTAACCTTCTTGGCTGCTCTT
This sequence comes from Notechis scutatus, assembly GCF_900518725.1. The sequence continues at coordinate 37,838 of NW_020716823.1, read as the reverse complement.
CTCTGCACTCTTTCTAGGGGTGGGGTGTCAAACTCGCAGCTGGATGATGCGCCCCCGCCTGGTTTAGCAAAGGGGGAAAAAGTTCCCGTGATGCCGACGATACGATGCGAGTTTGACACCCCTGTTCTCTCCACACCTTTACACCTTTAAAAATCTAAGCCTTTAACTTATATCTTAAAAGGACATTATACATACTAATTAAATAGTCCTGATCAAGAACCATCCATGCATCTATCTATCCATCCATCCATCTCTCTCTCTCTCTCTCTCTATCTATCTATCTATCTATCTATCTATCCACCCACCCATCCATATATCCATCCATCCATCCATCCATCCATCCATATCTATCCTATCTATCTATCTATCTATCTATCTATCTATCTATCTATCTATCTATCTATTCATCCATCCATCCATCCATCTATCCCTGCCTGCCTGCCTATCCATCCATCCATCCATCCATCCCACCCACCCACCCACCACTATATTTATCTGTCTGTCTGTCTGTCTGTCTTGTTTGTCTTTCTATCTATCTATCTATCTATCTATCTATCTATCTATCTATCTATCTATCTGTGTCTGTCTGTCTGTCTGTCTGTCTGTCTGTCTGTCTATCCCTCCCTCCCTCCCTCCCTCCATCCATCTATCCATCCATCCATCCATCCATCCCTCCCACCCACCACTATATCTATCTATCTATCTATCTATCTATCTATCTATCTGTCTGTCTGTCTGTCTGTCTGTCTGTCTGTCTGTCTGTCTGTCTGTCTGTCTATCTATCTATCTATCTATCTATCTATCCATCCATCCCTCCCTCCCTCCCTCCCTCCCTCCCTCCACCCACCCATCTCTCTACCTGCCTCCTGGGTGGAATGGAACCAAAGCTTTAAGGTTGCCTCTTTTGTCAAAGATAAAGACCATCATGCAATAACCATAAATTAAATCAGTGTTCAGTCTAGAATTAGCTTATTAGACATTGACATTTCACCCCCCCCCCAACCAACCAACCAATCAATGTGTTTGACATATCAGTGGTTTTGGTCAATGCGCTAGCAACCTAGAAATGTGCTGATGCATAAGTCCATCCACTGTCACATTTATTTGCACTTCTTATTTCAGAACGGTTTTGTCTTCTCACACATGAAGACCACAAGTAGAAATAATAGCAGAGCTGAATATCTGTATTCCAATTCTTCTCATCAGTGAAAGCTACTTTCTGGAATAATTTCCATGACCGGTGCAGTAAATTAGGATTTCTGTGAATTTACTATAGGCTGACTATAAGCCAAAAGTAAGACTAAATTCTTGATCATCCAAGCTTGATTTCAAACCCTTTTTTTTTGCACTGGAATAATAGCCCTGGAGAAATCTGGCTCGCGCCCAGTTTGAAAAGAATAAATTCGCTTTTGATTTTGAACACGTGCCCTTTTTATTGTTCCAAAATCAATGGAATAATGAAAAAGGGTTCAGATTGATCTGTTTCGTGCAAAATACGTACACTGTTGGCTTGCCTTACAGGCTCCCTCTGAAAAAGACATTAAAAAAGGACAAAAATGGATGGAAAGCAGAACAATGCATGGAAATAGCCACCCCAAAAAGATGTCAGTGGTCAAGAAACGGTTTTGTCCTTCACAAAAGTTGCCTTTGTTATGGGATTTGAGTCACAGAGACCTGAACAAACCCCACAGAATGCAGCAAGACTCCAAACAAACCCAAATGGGCTCCAAACTTGTTAGAAGAACACAGGAACTACAGAGATCAAAGTTGCACCCAAAAATAGCCATTGTGGTTCATCCCAGACACCACACAATTACAGTTTCCGGAACAGTCTGAGAGAGAGAAAAAACCATCCCAATATAATAACGAAAAGAGTTTGTCATACATGCCTCCACCTGCATTAAAACCTGAGACCGCCATGTTTGATGTAAGGAACAGGAGACCACTAATAGCTTCTCAGAAGCACATAACTTTGGAATATATACCTAGGCTGCCTTCTGAGCTCCTTCTGCATCCCTGCACAGAAACTGTTGCTTATTTTATTGTATTTGTGTCCGGCCTTTATTATTTTTGCAAATTTTAAGGTGGCGAACGTATCCAATAAGCCTTCCTCTTCCTACTTCCCCCACATCAACAGCCCTCTGAGTCGAGTTGGGCTGGGAGAGGCGGGCTGTCCCAAAGTCACCCAGCCGGCTTTTGTGGCCAAGGCAAAACTAGAACTCCCCGTCTCCTGGGGACTGGCCCCAAGTCACCCAGCTGGCTTTCATGGAGAAGACAAAACCAGAACGCCCGCTTTCTGGCCCGGTCCCTTAAGCCCTAGGCCAAAGTGCCTCTTCCCTGTCCTTCGACTTCCAATGGTAGAGTCGATACTTCATTTAGCGGGAGAGCCCAGCCACAATGACCTCTAGAATTGACCCCTGCTAAGTTCTTGAGCCTTCATCGGAAGACCTTTGAAGTGAGATTGCTGGGGCTGCTTCCATGTCTCTGGGTTGCCGGCACCCCCTGGTTTTAAAAATAGGAAAAGGAGTTACGGCTGCTATGGTCTGCCCCAGGGTGGCACAATGGCGAGAGTGCAGTACTGCAGGCTCCTTCTGCTGCCTGCCGGCTGCCTGCAATTTGGCACTTCGAATCCCACCAGGCTCCAGGTTGACTCAACCTTCCCTCCTTCCGAGGTGGGTAAAATGAGGACCCAGATTGTTGGGGGAAAGAGGTTGACTGTATAAACCGCTTAGAGAGGGCTGGGAAGCCCTGTGAAGAGGTATATAAGTCTAAGTGCTATTCTTTCTTCCTTCCTTCCTTCCTTCCTTCCTTCCTTCCTTCCTTCCTTCCTTCCTTCCTTCCTTCC
>NW_020716823.1:17369-31675 GCF_900518725.1 Notechis scutatus | reverse complement strand
CCAGGTGATTGTTCCAAAGTCACCTAGCTGGCTTTCATGCCTAAGGCGGGACTAGAAATCACAGTCTCCTGCTTTCTAGACTGGTATCTTAATCACTAAATCAAATTCTCCAGTGGTGGGATTCAACATTTTTTACTACCGGTTCTATGAGCGTAGCTTGGTGGGCGTGGCAGGGGAAGGATATACTGCAAGATCCCCCTCCCCTCCCCGCCCCACTGACCTGCTTTCCAGCTCCCTTCTCCTGGGCAGGGCAACCAAAGGAGACCCAGCCGATCAGCTGGGACTCAATGGGAGGCAGAGAAGAGATGGGGGTGGCGGGGCCAGTCTGGGGTGGGATTGGCCGGTTCTCTGAACTCCTCCAAATTTCCGCTACCGGTTCTCCAGAACTGGTCTGAATACCCACCCCTGGAAACCGGCTGAATACCCACCCCTGGAAACTCTCTCATGCCGCCAATGGAAAGGTAGACGTGTCCTCTAAATGTTACCAGGGAGATTTGGCAGCCTATTCTGCAAACGAGAGAGTCATACCCAGATCTTGAAGCAGATTCTGGCCCACCTTCTTAAGAGCCCTGATGTTTCTTCTGAGCTCTCTTCAATTCCTGCAGAAAGGGATGGCAAAGGCTTTTCTTACATATATTATTGGGAAGACATAAAACATCTATTTCCACCGTCGTATACAATCTGTGGGGAATTAGGCTTCAATTTCTCTAAATCTAGTGGATCAATTGGAGGGACAAATAGGTTACATATTATTTTTTTAAAAAAAATCAGTTATGTGCATTAAAAAATGTAGTGCTAAGACCATACACACTGCCACTTTTCAGATCAATAAAGGAAAAAAAGTGATAGTTTCAATGAGAGGTTGATTCATCTCCCTCTATGCTTTAGTCACATAGAAAGGAGAAAACATTTACTACCCAGAGAAGTATCCACACACAAGAGGCATCCACGACAATCGGTTAATTTTTTATATGCTAAACCGAAAGAAAAACACAACAACACCTAACATGTAAAAAGCTTTTCACACCTATAATACATTTTCCCTACCCAAACCTCAGTGGGATTTTATTTTCCACCAATTTCCCCTTTCACCAAAACATACTGGTGTGGGGTAACGTACAAACAAAACATAAATGGTGTAGGGGCTCCCACTTGGGCGGGGGGTTGGACTAGATGACCTACAAGGTCCCTTACAACTCTGATTGCCTGTTATCTGCACTATTTTGTGAAGTACTGACCAGATCTAAAGTTTGAGACCAAGGAATTGGCCTTTGGATTTGCCTCTGATTGTTGGGCAGAAAACACACGGAGTCCTCGACTTATAGCAGTTCCTTTAGTGACGGTTCAAAGTTACAACAACAGTGAAAAAAAGTGACTTAGGACCATTTTTTTCACACCTGAATCCCTGGGGCCAAGTGATCAAAATTCAGCCACTTGGCAACTGACTCGCATTTATGACGGTTGCATTGTTCCCGGGTCATGGGATCGCTTTTAGTGACCTTCTGACAAGCAAAGTCAGTGGAGGAGCCAGATTCACTTAATAACCATGTTACTAACTCAACAACTGCACTGTCTCAGGGTTCCAACAAATCCACCCCTGTTCATATCCTAAGTCTCTAGCCGCATCTCTCAGAGAAAAGAAAATGGATTTATTAGAAGTGACCATGTTGGCGTTACCTGGATGCAGCCGACTCTAAAACACATCACTCATTTCCCCCTTGACCCTGGTCTTTCCCTCACCCCCGGATGTCTATTCTCCAATGGGACACGTCCATGGCCAAGAGTCATCCATCAGGCTCTCCAGTCATAATCTTGCGCGCCAGAAGCTTCGGCTGCCTAGGAATTATCTGAGACATTTAAGGAATGCACTGTTTTCCTCCACTCCCTTTCTGCTGGCAACTAAAAAGACCAAAGTAATTTTTTTTTAGTTGACACACTGATTCACTTAACAGGCTGTGGCAAGAAATGCTGTTAAATGAGACAAAACTCACTTAAGAAATGTCCCACTTAACAACATAAATTTCGGGCTCAATTGTGGTCGTAAGTCGAGGACTACCTCTACAGCTAAATGTGTGACATAGGTACAGCTAGTTCTCGACTTATGTCCACAGTTGGAATTGGAACTACTATTAAATGTACAATTTTATGACCTTCTTGCCATCGTTGTTAAGCAAATTATGTGGTCGTTAAGTGAATCCAGCTCCCCCCCCCAATGATTTTGTTTGTCAGAAGCCCCCTGGGGAGGTCACAAAGGGCGATCACATGGCTCCGAGAAGCTGCAACGGGTGTCAACACACGACAGTTGCCCTGTGCCCAAATGTTGATGACCCCCCAGGGTGTTGGGATGGCCATAAGTGCAAGGACTGCCATAAATCGCAATATTCAGAGGCATTGTAACTGCAGACGGTCATTAAACAAATGGTTGTGAGGACTACCTGCATGGAAATAAGTACTTTGAAAGCAAACTTACTTAGACAGGCAACTTTTGTGAGAAAATGTTGACCAGACCGACCAGGATTTCCAAATGAAAACATGTGAAACTGATCTAGATCACAAATAGTCCCAAGTGTTTTTCTGTATACATCGTAGAAAATTTCAGAAATAAGACTCCAATCACCCACAATATTGTACAGCTTGGACGCCCTCTGATGATGCAGAGGTGCCTGCCTGCCTGCCTGCCTGCCTATCATCTATCTATCTATCTATCTATCATCTATCTATCTATCTATCTATCTATCTATCCATCCATCCATCCATCCATCCATCCATCCATCCATCCATCCCAAACATTTATATAGCTGCCCATCTTCTAACTGTGTGGTTCCCAATCACAAGTTAAAACAGCATACACAATCATTTTATTAAAACTATAAACTAAAAAACACCAAGTGAAATTTCTGGCGCGCCTGGATCTCATCTTATGGCAACACTTGGAGGGGGGGGGGATCCAGGCCTTCTAAGCTTCCCAGAAAGCTAGAAGGGCACAGGTGTACCAAGGCTCACGTGGCAAGGAGTTCCACAGGGGAAGGGCTGGCACAGGGAAGGCTCCCTTCCTAGCTCCCAGGAGAAGGCAACATTTAGAGGAAGGGGCTGCTCACCCTGCATGGCCTGGGAGAAGGAGTGGGTGTCCTTAGGCAAAAGGGGGTCCTGCAGAAAACCTGGCCCTCTGCCAGGAAGGGCTCTAAAGCGGAGAGGACCAGCCTCTTGAATTGGACCCAGAAAGAAACTGGAAGTCAGCATTGTGGCCACGGCCGCATTCTAGGTTGTCCGTCTCTTACATTTGGCATTCAAATTGTCATCCCAAATGAATTGACCACCTGAAGGACAACTGTGTGTCCCGTACACCGTAACAACACCTCTTAGCACAAACTTTATAGAGTAGGATGTTCTTTGTAAAGGACTGAAGAGTTGGAGCCTGTAAATCTGCAGCCTGACGCCATCCTATTTCAGATATTCATCACTTTATTTCTTATTTGCATTTTTCTTTCCTTATTAGGCCACTTGTGTGGGATCACAGCTCCACTTGGCACAGCACATGTAAACCCCCAAATGGTAACGGCACTTGGGAGGTGTTATGTTATTTTCAGTTTTGTGAATTTGAGTACTCACATTGCTACTTGTCTTGTCACATTAAACCCTTCAGCGAGTTAGCTTTTTAGGCACTGATCCATTCTCACGAACCATCTAAGGGTTGGGGCACCCGGGGAAAGGAGTTGGGTTCCGACTCACAAATATGTGAAGTTCTTGAGGACAACCGGGTAGATGGTCTGAGAATCGCCCCAGAAATGAGTCCAACTCATCCTATTTCTGATTTAAAATCCTCTGTGAGTTTACATTTTCACCTCTGATATGTTGCCTTTTATATGTCCAGAAAAAGGAATTCTGCTTGCTTTCCTTCCTTCCTTCCTTCCTTCCTTCCTTCCTTCCTTCCTTCCTTCCTTCCTTCCTTCCTTCCTTCCTTCCTTCCTGATGTTTTCTTATTATTCACATTCCAAACGAAAGCCTAGCATTCATTGTAAACTACTAACAACCATTTCAACATTTTCTACTTCTTTTGAAGTAGCAAGGCTTCGTCAACAGGAGAACTATGGATTGACAGATCAATTGTCAACTCAAATCTGTAGCCTCCCTCAGTCTTAAACACGAGCAGAGTTGTTGGGGTTTTGGAGGGTGGTGAGATATATGATTATATTCCTCCACCTTGAAGCTGCCAAATTTGAAAAGTGCTGATATAGGACACTAATAGAAATTATCCTGCAAATGTGAAATTGTTTATGCTATTTATTACAAACCAGTGTAGGCTCTCCTAGCTATCTATAATGCCTTTTGCTTGTTCTTTGCCATTTCAGTATGGGGAAAAAAGAGATCTCTTGGGAAAACTCCAGACCTTTATGTAGAGCACAAAACTCTTTCTCAGATATATTTTGCTGCAGGAAATAAGATTCAAACAGTGTGTGATCCATTACACTGCAAGAAAAGATCAATTGTTCTTTATACATTCAAGTCTCTCTCTCTTTTGTTTTTCCCCCTTTTAAACAAAGTAATGTGATTTCCTGTTTGCATCGACATGGTAGAATTTGTGCAAGTGCAATCATTATATCTGACAATGCATAACAACTGTAAGGCACAACCTGTGGGAATTTTGAAACCCACAAGATGGCACCTGTGCTAACTGGGATGGTTTATATTGGAGTGGAGAGCTTTAGTCCTCAGATATCACCGGAATACAGAATACAGAGTAAGAGAGCTAGCTGCAAGGGACCCTGGAGGTCTTCTAGTCCAACTCCTTGCTCAGGCAGGAAACCTTATACTATTTCAGACAAAGGGTTGTCCAGTCTCTTTTGGAAAGCCTCCAGTGATGGAGCACCCACAACGTCCAAAGGTAAGCCATTCCACTGATTAATTGTTCTTACTTTCAGGAAAATTCTCAGTGGTTCTAGGTCCCTTTTCTTCTTGGTTAGTTTCTAACCATTGATTTTTGTTCTGCTTTCAGGTGCTTTGGAGAATAGATTGACTTCCTGCCCCCTTCTCTGTGACAGCCCCTCCAATATTGGAAGACTGCTATCATGTCACCCTATTCCCTTTTTAAAAGATATACCTAGATATACCCAATTCCTGTAAGTGACACGCGATAACTTTTCAATTTCCACATGTCACCTTTAGAATTTGGTTTGTATATGGGGTGAGAATGACAGACAGACAGACAGACAGACAGACAGACAGACAGAGAGAGAGAGAGAGAGAGAGAGAGAGAGAGAGAGAGAGAAATGTCAATTAGTTGTTAAAAAATAAAACAAACAAACGAGGTAGGAGTCCTTTAGTTCTGACTCTTGCCTAGAAGTTGGAATTATAGGCAAAGGCTGAAAATGTTCAGTACCTACAAGGCTTTTGTAGAGATTGGACAACCGGTCAGTGTCTGAAATGGTGTAGGGTTTGGGGCAACCTTAAGATGTGTGGACTTCAACTCCCAGAATTCCCCAGCCAGCATGGGGAAATCCTCTTACGCTTATATATTGGGGTACTTTTAATTCTGAAACATCGTGAGTCATAGAAAAACAATTTTGTGTATGTGATGTCGATATGTTTTTAATTGTAAATTTAATAAAACAAAAAAACAGTACTTGACTAATCAAATGAAGACGAAAAAGCAGCTTCGGGCAGGATATGCTACTATGCTTGCAACAAAAGTTGCATTTTTGCACAAAATGTCCCTATTGCCACAGTGGCACAGTGGTGAGAGTGCGGTACTGCAGGCTCCTTCTGCTGACTGCCGGCTGACTGCAAATTTGGCAGTTCAACTCTCACCAGGCTCCAGGTTGACTCAGCCTCCCGTCCTTCCGAGGTGGGTAAAATGAGGACCCAGAGTGTTGGGGGCAAGAGGTTGTAAACCGCTTAGAGAGGACTGTAGAGCACTGCGAAGCGGTATATAAGTCTAAGGCCACTGCTGTTGCGTCCAAGGAGGCTTCATTCCAATATCTTTGCAACCTGGGAATAACTTCTATATCAAGAGTGGACCTCAATAGTTGGATTCGACAGAAAGAAAGATCGTCACTGGTAATCGTCGAGTTACACCGTTCGTTTAACAACCATTTGAAGTTACAACGGCACTGAAAAAAGTGACTTATGACCCATTTTTCAGACTTACGACCGTTGCAGCATCCCCATGGTCACATGAGCACAATTCAGAGGCCTGGCAACTGTCTCGTATTTATGACGGTTACTCTGTCCAGGGGTCACGGGATCAACATTTGTGACCTTCCCAGCTGGCTTCCAATAAGCAAAGTCAACAGGGAAAGTCAGATTTGCTTAACGACTGCACGATTCACTTAACAGCTGCAGTGATTCACTTAACAACCGTGGCAAGAAAGGTCGCAAAATGGGGAAAACTCACTTAGAAACAGAAATGTTGGGCTTAATTGTGGTTGTAAGTCAAGGACTACCAGGATAGATTTCATCTCCTTGGGGTGTCAGAAGGACTTAGATATGACTGTTAGTTCACCCTGCCAAACCCCCCAAATCTAGTGGCTGCATTTGGGAAAATATACCTAGAAATTTTTACCCAAACAGATCATTGACTAATTCAGGACAGCACCGTTAAACTCCTCCAAATGGTGCCGGTGGTGTCATGTAATTTCTTAATGTGAAAGATGAAACTATGTTTAACAAGAAAAAACTATACATACCGTATTTTTAGCTTACTTTAAAATTAACTATATGCATTTTTGTTGTTGTTTTGGGGCTTATTAGTATGCAGCTCCTAGAACATGAAGTGTTATGTATCTACATCCTGAGATAGCAGTCTGTATTTATATAATTAAAGTATTCTAAATTTATTTTAATTGCTTTCTTACTGCTTACACATTTTTCTTTTTTTAAAAAAAACACACAACTCTTTGCTTTAGAGAGAATTCTGAAGTTTATTTAGTATTTCACATTAAAGGTATAATCCAACGGGTGGATACCAGTAAAAGCAACTGGATATTCTCTTGTGCAAAAGAGAATAATAATAATAATAATAACTATAATATCGTTTCTGCAAGATTGAATCCCAAGAGTAAATCTAAAAAAGTAAAAGGTTGAACGTTGTGAAGAAGAGATACAGTTCAGTCCTGCTAGTCTAGAGAAGCAACGGGGAGTAAAGAAGGACGGTGTGTTCTTCTATATATCCATGCGGGTGAACTTATGGCCCAGGTGCCGGAAGTGGCACGCAGAGCCATTGCCCGGAACTGATCCACTGCGCATGCGCAAATCCCCCACCGACCAGCTGATTGTCGGGTATCTGCTGTGCATGCACATGGGCGGGGCACATGTGGGTGGGTGGGTAGCGCATGCATGTGCAGAGGCATGTGGCACGAGGGGGCACGCACACGTGCATGGGGGGGTCGCACGGCCAAGAGAGTTATACGCGCATTGCATTATGGGTGCAGGCAGTGCGCGCGCGCACTTTTGTCACGCGATAACAGGAAGTTTAGCCATCAGTGTTCTATATTATCTTAGTTTTTGTCTTTTGTGGCTCAGCTGGACTTTGATTTATAAAATAATCTGAAGGTGACGTGAGATCCAAAGTTATTATACAGGTATATACGTATATATGTATGTATATGTATATCTATATGTATATATATTTGTTTTCTTATGTTTTCACGGGTATTTATATGTATGGTATTCAGGTTTCTTCGGGTATTTTCCCACGTCTTAATATTTGTGCTTTTATTATAGCGACATCACTGACACACACGATTAAAAAGAACACAATACACAAGCCTGATGATGGCAGATGAGATTCTGCTGAAACGTCGCTATAATAAAAGCACAAATATAAGACGTGGGAAAATACCTGAAAAAACCTAAATACCATACACACACACACACACACACCACACACAAATGTGTGTGTATGTATATGTGTGTGTATATTTATGTGTGTGTATGTATAATTATATTTTAATGTTGTGTTTCTCCGTCCAGATGAAGTTGCAGACATTGACTTGTAGTCTCTCTCTCTCTCTCTCTCTCTGTATATATTTATTTATGTATGTATGCATAGAGATATAGATTTTGTGTTAGTATCTCCAACTTCACCTGGGCAGCTGCTAGGCAATTCCTTGAGAAATTCCTTCCTGGTTGAAGGCATAGGACCCTTAGTTTCTATTTGAAAACCCAACAATTTCAGAATAGAAACCAGTAGCTTCTATCGTCTGTATGCTTTAAAGAATCTGTGGAGGTTCAATCGCAGTTTATTTGTCCAAAATGTCTCCCTATTTGAGGACTTTTAAGAAGAGATTGGACAACCCCTTGTCTGAAATGGTATATAGGGTCTCCTGCTTGAGCAAGGGGGGGATGGACTAGAGGACCTCCAAAGTCTCTTCCAACTCTGATGATGATGATGATGAAATGATACGGATTTTCTAAGATCTGATGAATTTCTGCAGCCACACCATCCTCTTGGTGTCTTGAACCGGCATCTTCCAGATGGTATTTCTGGATGAAATAAATTACAGCTTTCCCTTGATGGGCTTTCACTGCTTCTACAGGTGGTCCTCGATTTACAACATTTTCATTTAGTGACCATTCAATGCTACGATGGTGCTGAAAAAGAATGACTTACGACCCTTTTTCACACCGTTGCTGCAGCCCTGTAGTCCCACGATCAAACTTACGGCTGTTTTTTATACGCGTGTTGCACCATCCCCACAATCATGTGACCTAAATTCAGAGGCTTGGCCGCTGACTCACAGTTATGACGGCCACAGCATCCCGGGATCCCCTTTTGTGACCTTCTGATGTGCAAAGTCAAGGTGGGAGCCAGCCTCACTTAACAAAACCGTGTCGCCAACTTCACAAGTGCAGCGGTTCGCTTAACCACTGTGCCCAGAAAGGTCACAACACGGGGCGAAATTCAGCCCACAAGAGGCCTTGCTTAGCAACAGAAATGTTGGGCTCCGTCGTGGATGTAACTCGAGGACCGCCTTGTATTTTCCAAGGGGGCTGCCAATCCTTGCAGTGGCAATGGACCGTCCCTTCCTACCCCCCCCCCTCCCTCGTTTCTCCTGGTTTTTCAGCAGAAGCCCCTGAGCCCAACCGATTCCTTTCGGAAGGAAGTCAGGATTTCTGCCAGCAGGACATTAAGAGACCAGATCGTGTCTCCAATCCCATTTTCCTCAATGGAACAGATCTCTTTTTTTGGGGGGGTGGAGGGGGCAGAGAAACCCCCGCAGCCTTCAGGAAGGGAAAGGCACTATTGTCTTCTTCAGCATCCCCTAAGGGAACGCCAGGCGTCCGGAGGGAGAGGTCAGGCTTGCTTAAACTTAAACCGGCTGGTTAATTTGAGGCATGCCTGCTAAACGGCCAAAGGAGTGGATTTCATGCAATGGAGCTGGGGTGCCTTCCTCAAAGTCATGAAAGAATTGGGGGGGGGGGGACGACTCACACAACAGATTGTCCATGGCGGCTTTCTCTATAGCTAATGACGGTTAAGAATTAGGCGACAAGCATTTTTTGGGGTCCATTTAACAAAACAGCCCTACAGTTTTAGAAATCTGGCGGTCTCATTCTCCCTTTCTGAAGCCGAGAGTCCTCAGCCGCCTCTGAAACACACACAAACACACAAACACACAGACTACGCTGAATGGTGGACCGATTCATAAACGCAGCCTCCTAAATGCCTGAATACGTCTATTGTACGCTCCCGCATATATATCCCTGCAAATTTGGTCACAAAGATGCCACTGGCAACAGCATATGCTAAACACCGTTTTTTAAAAGAGAGAGAGAGACAGAGACAGAGAGAGAGGGGGGGGAGAGAGAAAGAGAGAGAGAGAGAGAGAATCCCAACAGGCATCATCTCCAAATCCACCTTGTCATATTTGCAAGCATCTTTCGTTTGTGCAAGGACAGCAAAACAAAACAAAAGGCCAACAGAGAGAGAGGGAGAGAGAGAGAGAGAGCACACACACGCACACACACGCACGCTGTGCACGCTTGTGCAGAAGAAGTGAAAACGGGATGGAAAAAGTCCAGCGTCTCCCCTCAAGTCGCAAAACCCAGCGGCAGCCTTGCAAGCGGGGGCTCCTGAGAGGCTGGAAGGGAGAGGCGCCCCGTCGCCCACGTCCGAATGCCCAACCTGCCTTTTTGCACTTGGACCCTTGAGACAAAGAGCAGGGAAGCGGGGTGGGAAGAGGGTTGCTGGCTCCCTTTGGCTCCTGCAGCTGTTGCTCGGTGGGTGCCGCGGCGCATGTGTGTGCCTATGTTGGGGTAACGGCTCGCAGGGCTGAAGGAGCCTCTCCCGTTTCCTCGGCGAGCAACGCATCCCCCGTTCCTGGTTCAACGAAAATGTTGGTTTTATGCCCACCCCTTTTTCCCTTTGCCCGTCTCTTGTGAAGCACAGCGCAGGTTGGGATGATCGCGAAGGGCTTACGACACTCAGCGAGCAGGCGAAGCCTCTGCAGGCTCTTAGCTTCTTCCTGCTGGGCTGCAAGGAAGCCTCGCTCTCTCTCTCTCTTCCCCTCCCTCCTTCCCTTCCTTCCTTCCTTCTTCTCCCTCTGCTCTTAGAAGCGTCGTCTGGACAAGCCAAGGGAAGCCAGGATGGAAAAACAAGCCATTGGGAGCCCGTCCAGTCGGAAAACGGATGTTGAGCTGCCTCGGAGGAATCAAAAGATGCTCCCGGTTCATCTCCAATGACGGACGCTAAAGAGACGGTCGGATCCCGGGGAGCTGCTCAGAGTTTCGGAAGGGGGGTCTCTCCATCTTTCTCGGGTGCATCTTCCCCCCCCCTTCCAGCCCTCTCCCTCCCCACACCGCCGTATGAACTGCAGAGGAAAAGGACAGGGAGAGAGGAAGAGAATGGAAGGAAAGATGGTCAGCCGTGATGCCCCCCGTACTTCGCAAACTTGGTGCTGGGAGTCAGCTTAAAAAATAAGGAGGAGGAAAGGAAAGGAAGGAAGAAGAAAAAACCCCAGGAAGGAGAGGAGGGGAAGAAAAGGATAGCTGGACATGCCTCTCGCCCTCCGAGATGAAGCGGAGTAGAGACATTGTGCGCCTGCCAGCCCTGCCAAAAGCTGAAAGCGTCCGAATGTGTAGCAACAGAGAGTTCTTTTTGAGCCCTGCATATCATTAAGCCCAACACAAAGGAAGCTGCTGAATGGAGCTTGTCAATCTCTGGAACAGGGTGGGTAAGGCACTTTTTAATTTCATTCTCTCCTGGAGAGGGGTGTTTTCTCCCCCCCCCCATCATTGTTCTCGTCTTTGCGGCGGTGTCTAAAAATGGACAGATTCTCGTGTACCTTTTGAATGGCTTCTGAACTTTAAAGGCTGTAATACGGAGTTCTGCATGCTGCATTTATGTCCCGTCCCCCCCACAAGCCCCCAGCAAGTCCAAGATTTGGCCCGATGACTCTCTTGCCTCTGCCTGCGCCGGTCCCCTTGCCCTTTTGCTGACACAGGGGGGGGTGATGTAGAATCTATACGGAGAAAGGCAAGGGGCCACTCAAAGATTCCATGGACTTTCTCAAGCACATCTGGGGATATTCTCGCTAATGGATTTCCTTCTCATTGGGGTCTGTTTAAACTGGCTGCTGAAAAAGCCCCCAGGGCTGATCCTGTGTAGCCTGGGTCTTTTTTTAAAAATGCTGCCAGCCGTGCACACTGGGTGTCCGCAGCTTTGCCGGTGTGAGGGCAGGCTCCTCTACTGCGAGTCGCTGAATCTCACCGAGATGCCGCACAACCTGTCGAGCGTGATGGGGTTGTCATTGCGGTACAACAGCCTTTCGGAGCTGCGTGACGGACAGTTCACCGGGTTAACGCAACTCACGTGGCTGTATCTGGATCACAACCACCTTTATTCCATCGAGGCACACGCCTTCCAGAAGCTCCGGCGAGTGAAAGAGCTCACGCTGAGCTCCAACAAGATCACCCAACTGTCCAACAGCACTTTCCGGCCGATGCCAAACCTGCGCAGTGTGGATTTATCCTACAACAATCTGCAGGCTTTGGAGCCGGACTTGTTCCACGGCTTGCGCAAGCTCACCACGTTGCACATGCGGTCCAATGCCCTCAAGTTTGTGCCTGTTCGGATCTTCCAGGACTGCCGCAGCCTCAAGTTCCTCGACATAGGATACAATCAGTTGAAGAGCCTGGCTCGCAACTCTTTCGCGGGCTTGTTCAAACTCACCGAGTTGCACCTGGAGCACAACGACTTGGTGAAAGTCAACCTGGCCCACTTCCCCAGGTTGCTCTCTTTGCACTCCCTCTGCCTGCGGAGGAACAAAGTCACCCTTGTGGTGAACTCCTTGGACTGGGTATGGAAGCTGGAGAAAATGGACCTCTCCGGCAACGAGATCGAATACATGGAACCTCACGTTTTCGAAAGTGTACCTCACCTCCAGTCCCTCCAACTGGACTCCAACCGGCTCACCTACGTCCACCCCAGGATCCTCAGCTCCTGGAAGTCCCTGGTTAGCATCAGCCTCTCGGCCAACGCCTGGGATTGCGGCCGAAACATCTGCGCGTTGGCCTCCTGGCTCAGCACTTTTAAAGGCCGCTACGACAACAGCTTGCTCTGTGCCACCCCCGAGTACGCCCAGGGCGAGGACGTCTTGGATGCCGTCTATGCTTTCCACTTGTGCGAAGACGCCACGGACCTCACCACCAATGGCGATGGCGACCTCTTCTCGGCCGCGGTCAACCAGAGTGGCCCGACGGCCAGCTATAACCCTTCCACTCTGAACTCTGGCCTGCAGGAGGGCCAAGGGGATGGGCCCACGGACGCTGTGACCCGGCCCCTCCCCAACGAGAAGACGGAGAACGCCGTCCAGATCCACAAGGTGGTGACGGGAACCATGGCCCTCATCTTCTCCTTCCTCATTGTGGTTTTGATACTGTACGTCTCCTGGAAGTGTTTCCCGGTCAGCCTCCGGCAGCTGAGGCAACGCTTTGTGACCCAACGTCGTAAGCAGAAACAAAAGCAGACGATGCATCAAATGGCTGCCATGTCGGCCCAGGAATATTACGTCGATTACAAACCCAGCCACCTCGAAGGAGCACTGGTGATCATAAATGAATACGGATCCTGTACCTGCCACCAGCAGCCAGCAAGGGAATGTGAGGTGTGATTTTAATTTTGGTTTTGGTTTTGGTTTTTTCCAGTGGGGGGAAATTTCACTTGGTCTGCAACCAAATAGCAGTGAGCAAATTATTAAAAAAAAAAAAAGGATAAATAAAAAAAAGACAATTCAATCAGGGTTGACTTGGCTTACCGGGGCCTTTGTGTGCCGAAAATGTTTTGGTTTTGTTCTGTTTTCTTTTCCCCCCCCCCAAAGGAGCTGTCCCAAAAGACAGGATGTTAGCTTTACTGTGGCTAAACCCCTTCAAGACCTTCAACTTTCTGAAATGAGTTATTTCCTACAACAGCTCTCTGTGAAAGATCTGCTGATAATCAGAAAAAGAAAATGTAAAAAAAAAAGTAACAATTACTGATTTTCTTTTTGTAAAATCACCACAAAAAAATATGTTTAAAAAAAAATAAAAGCAAAAATAGCATTTACAATTTTTACAGGCTGTTGTACCGTATCTGAATTGTGATCTGTCTTGGGATGGGAAGGTGGATCTAATTCCTCTCACCCACACGGAGCCCGACTGCAAAATCTTGGCTCCTAAACAAGCCACAAGGAAGCACAAACTGAAAGGGAAGCAGTGGGAGGATTATGGGGCTGGTGGTACCGTGTTCCTGTGGAATTCAATGGCTCAATGTTGAAAATGGTGTGTTTGATCTCAGCCTGCTAGGTAACCTCATTTATATGCGTGGTGGGCCCACTCTGAGTTCGCCCCTCCCACAGCCTTGTCCCCTTTGGTCAAAAGATCGGCCACGGGGACGCCAGGGAACCCCAAAGTTCCTTTAAGACCCCAAAGTCCCCACCCGAAGCCTTTCTCTCATGTGCTTGCGTTACAAAAACCAAAATGATTCCCACCATTGGAGATTCAGGATGGAGGCAGAAGCACCTTGTTTTCCTCTGGTGCCCCCCCCCCCCACATTCTCCAGAGTTTGCACCCACCACTGCACAGAAGAGACACCTGCAGAATTGTAAACTCCGTGGCCTACAGCGCCTTGGGGCCAGACCTAGAGACAGCCACACGCCCATTTCCCCTGGGGGCAAAACTCTTGTTTGTGTTGCTCACAAAGGTTCGGGACCATCTGACCCAGCAGGCCAGCTTTGGCCACTTGGCCTTTGGCTGTGGCTGATCTTAGCTTGTCTCCAGAGAGGTTCATCCTGTCTCCCAACCGATGCCTGGCTCATCCACAGGCATAATAA
>NW_020716823.1:5223-17359 GCF_900518725.1 Notechis scutatus | reverse complement strand
GGAAAAGGCCTGGGCGATGCTGCTCCCTGGTCCTGAATTTTGAACCCGTTGCCTCCGTTTAGGACCAAGCCATCCAACGAGTGACCTTCGAAACCCTTCCGGGAGCCTTGGCTTCTTACGGGGGCCGCTTCCTTTGGAACAACCACCAAGACCCCAAAAGAGAAAAGGAGAGGAGACTCAGGCTGGAGGGGAAAAGGAGGGAGGGGAGGGGAAAGGTTTGGGTAGCAGAGACAGGCAGAGAGAAAGGGGGGGGGGCTTGCATTCTCACGCAAAGCCCAGGGCCAGGGAATCCTCTTCCCTTCGGTGGACTGGCGGGGGCTTCGCTTTGGAGCCCCCGCTTGAAGGAAGGATGGGGGGGAGGTTGCAACCGACACCTGCCGGAATGCAGGAGGAGAAGATTCCGGCCCTATTCCTTCCTCCTCTCCAACAAGATAACCAACTTTCCTTATCCCTGCCCCCCCAAATTAGTTTTTTTGGGACAACAGAGCGTCCTCCAAGACAGGGCTCTCCAACCTTGGCCACTGGAAGCCTGGTGGGCTTCCATTCCCAGAACTGCCCAGCCAGCAAAGCTTCACGGGGCCACAAAGTGGGAGACCTCCTGCTCCAAGGCCCTTTTTAGCACCGTCCAAAAGCTCCTGAGTTCTCCCAACCGAGTGACCCAAGGGAGCTTGGAAAGGCCCTGCAAAACCCCACCTCGGACTAAATGTGCATCCCCCCCCACCCTCCCCCAGAGCTTGCTACACTATATTTCAGGAATGGCTTTGCTGCTCTGTAGCACAGTCGTGGGCAGCCTCCTGCTGGAGTAAGGATGGAATATACCTCTTGCCTTTTTTCTGAGGGATATGCATAGTTCGTATCTGTCCACGACGCCAGTAAGGAAGCATATCGGTTTGATCTCCCACAGCAATCTTTCTTTTTTGGGTGGGGTGTATGATGCTTCAGATATTCACGTTTTTACTTCTCGGCTCCCTTACATATTTATTTACTTATCTCTCTATCGATCAATCAATTACATTGCTAATTCAAATAGGAATTAAAGCCGCCTATAGATTGATTGCAAAACTACTGATTGCTTCCAAAGTTTATATAATAAAAATCATGACTCTCCTTTAAAGCAAATAAAATCCGTGTTTTTATCATATATTCATTCACATATTTATCTATTGATTAATTAATTACCTTGCTAATTCATCTAGGATCTAAATGCCCTTAGACAGATTGTAAAACTACCGAACACTTCCAAAGTGTTTATATAACACACACACACACACACACACACACACACACACACACAATGCTTCCTCAAAGCAAATAAAATCCACGTTACTTCTGGGGCCCTTTAATCATATATTTATTTATTTATTGATTAATCAATTACACTGATAATTCATCAAGGAACTTAAGGCCACCTTAGATTGATTGCAAAACTACTGAACTCCTCCGAACTTTATATAGAAAAAGCACCGTATGCTGCTTAAAGCAAATAAAAACCACCTTTTCCCCCCACTTCTGGGTACCCTTAGTCATATATTTATTTATTTATTTGTCTATCGATTCAATAATTACCTTGTTACTTCATCTAGGAACTAAGGTCCCCCCAGATAGATGGCAAAACTGTTGAACATATCAAAAATTTATTTAACCAAATAAAACATTCTATGCTGCCTCAAAGCAAATCAAATCATGGAAACAGGGGTGGTCCATCAATAAATCATCCAGACGAAGAAGAAATAAGAACAGACGCCTGAACAAGAGGTAGAGGAGGGGGAGACCGACTTTCCCGGCTGCTCCGAAGGGGTCTGAGGAGGCCCTTCCTTTATCCATGTGGGCAGGTATTTTCTCTCTAAAATTCAAGCTTCTTTCGCCGTCTCTCCAGGATGGGCCAACACGGGGAGGTCTGTGAGGGTCTCCAGCTGCTGCAGTGGGGGT
Organism: Notechis scutatus; assembly: GCF_900518725.1. The sequence continues at coordinate 15,430 of NW_020716823.1, read as the reverse complement.
GGGGCGGGGGGGGGGTGAATTGCTGGTAGAAAAGTCATTTTCAGCAGCCCGTGGAGAAGGGGCGGTTAGGAATCGGACAGCTTTGGTGTAACATTGCAGCCTGTGCTGGTTAAAATAAAGTTATTTGGGAAGACTTTTGCCTTTGTACGTATGCAGGAGGAAAATGTTGATTGTTTTTAGGCAAAATGACCTTGCTTTCCCTTACATTTGGGTGGATGTGTGTGTGTGTGTGTGTGTGTGCAAGCTTTTGTGATGAGCTCCTTCTCTTTACTCCTGGACCCGGAGATCTAATGATCACGAGCCTTGTGAAAGGTAAACGGCTTCTGCAGCCCCGTGTGAGTTGTGTTAGCGTTTCACAGAAAGAAACAAGGAAATCCCAAAGGCATTTCGGGCTGCTTCCCTCAAAGGGAAGGAAAGGCGGATCAAAATCCACGGACAGCAGAATGAAAAACAGCAGCGGGTTGAAGAGGCAATCGCAAGGCATGGGAGAAGGAGAAGAAGGAGGAGGAGAAGAAGGAGAAGTGGTAGTGGTAGTGGTAGTAGTAGTCGTAGTAGTCGTCGTCGTCTCTGTGCTGGGAAATATTTCTGGTGGGGCTGCCGGTGTCTGTCTGACAGCTCTTCCTCCCAAGGAGGAGGCAGGGGGGGCTTCTACTTTGCCAGAAGTTTCTGCTCCCATAAAAATTAGGGCCAGAAAAGATTTCAAATTGTAGCCCAAAAGAGGAGGCGGCCTCGTTTCTTTGGATAGCCTGAAGAAAGGTGGCAGACAGATCAACGTTTGATCGTGGCCTGAAGGATCCTGCGCAACAAGAGGTTTTTTCCTGCTTTGAAAAGGCTTCACAGTCTACACAGGTAGTCCTCGACTTATGACTGGGGCCGTTGTAAGTTGAGGCCTATCTGCACAGCCAAATCTTACATCCTCCTCTTTGCAAAGTGTGTTTGCACCTACAAGTCCTCACTCACCCCCCACCCCCTTTCAGAGAATTGCTGTTCTGGGCAACGCCTGCCTTTGCATTTCATGAGCAGGAGTAACGATGGAGTAAACCAAGCGGATGACGTCAGCGGTCAGGAAAGGGATCAGTGTAGAAGTAAACCCACAGGCTCCGGGGCTGGTTGTGCAAGGAGAAGCTTTTGAGAATTGGTGAGAAAGAAAGAAAAAAAAACTTTTTTTGGGGGGGGGGAGGAACCCTCCAAGGTGCTTTTTCAAGAGGCACCTGGACTCTATTCCTGACTTGAGGAAGAAGAGGAAGAAAATGTTTTGCTTCTCATTTCCAGAAGCTTCATCCGTTCATCTGAAGAACCGATGAAGCTTCTGGGAAGGAGAAGCGAAACATTTTCTTCTTCTTCCTGAAGAAAAAAAAACCAGCCCAGTTGCCTTTTGAAAAAAAAAAAAAACCTTGGAGACAACTGCAGGTAGTCCTCGACCTGCCACCACTTCTGCTGCTAAGGGAGACATTTGTTGGGCGAGTCTTGCCCCATTTTGTGACCCTTTCTCGCCGCAGCAGTTAAGGGGAGAATAGCATGGTTGTTCGACCGAATCTGGCTTCCCGCTGGGCTTCTGCTTGTCAGAAGGTGGCAAAACCCCATGTTCACAGGACTGCGGCCGTCGTAACTATGAGCCCCTGGCCCAGCGCCTGCGTTTGGATCACGTGACCCTGGGGGGGGGGGCTTGTAACTTTGAACAGTCACTCAGTGAACTGTTGCAAGTCAAGGTCTACCTGGACGGCTGAGAATCTCCACCAACGTCTTGGAGGAATCTCTGCTCCTCCTATTCAGGGCCTTCCAAGAAGCCATGGAAGGTGACCCCAGGGGCCGCCAGCTCCGTTTCATTGAGGGCCGTACCAGGGTTGGGCCTGGCCAGGTCCACGTCACTCGTGCCATGGGGGGCAGGACTTCTCTCAGACCGATAACAGATAATCAGAGTTTGGGACCTTGTAGGTCATCTAGTCCAACCCCCCACCCATGCAGGAGACCCTACACCATTCCTGACAGAGGGCAGCCCAGTCTTTTCTTGAAGGTCTCAAGTGATGACACTTCCACAACTTCCGAAGGCAACTTCTGTTCCATCGGTGGATTGTTCTCACTGTCAGAAAGTTTCTCCTTATTTCCAGGTTGAATCTCTCCTTGTTCAGTTTCCATCCTTTATTCCCTGTCTGGCCTTCAAAGATGCTTTGGAGAATAGCTTGGCCCCCTTCCTCCTCCCTGGGGCAGCCCCTCAAATATTGGAAGGCTGCCATCATGTCCTGGTCCTTCTCTTCCCTAGACAAGCCAGGCCCAGTTCCTGCAACCCTCCCTCCCTCCCTCTCATTATAATCCCCTTCCTTCCTTCCTTCCTTCCTTCCTTCCTTCCTTCCTTCCTTCCTTCCTTCCTTCCTTCCTTCCTTCCCTTCTTTTTCCTTTCCTCTTCATTCTCCTTCCTTCTTCCTTCCCCTCTTCCCTTCTTTTCCCTTTGTCTTCCTTCTTTCCCTTTCTCCTTTCCTTGCAGGCTCAAATGCAAAAGGGGAAACAAACGGAAAACATTGTCCTGGGTTTGTTTTGCTAGCCCTTGGCCGGCCAAAACAGAGCCGGGGGGCGGGGGGGGGGGGGGACCATGTTTCCAGGCCAGCCCTGCAGGCCAGATCTAAGCCCCCCCACAGGCAGGATCCGGCCCAGGGCCCTGCAGTTTGACACCCCTGGCTTAGAGAAGAAACGGCAGGGAAATGCCTCCATTTAAGCGGAGACATGGAAGATGCAACAGTACAAAGTGAACATCTACGTCCAGTGAGAAAGAAAAGGCTAACTCACGGGTCAGGAAAACTCAGTTAAGGGACGGTTGGGCATATGAGCTAAGTAAGAAGGTTGAAAATTTTCTCCCAGGATGAATGCAAATTATAGCAGGGTGTAGTTGTATCAGGTTGCCACAGAGAGGATGTTCCAAGGGGGGAGAGATCTTAGGAAATACAGGAGTCTCGTGAGGTCCTTGATGCCTCTCTTGAGCCTGGTGGTTTTCTTGGAGACCTTTCATGGCCACACTAGCTAACAGCATCAGGGCTAGCATGAAGAAACGTCTGCAAGGAAACCACCCAGCTCAGGGAGCACCGAGGACCCCACCATTCCACCCCAACATACAAATTATAGTTTAAATCACAGATCTCTCTTGTATAGGTTAGCATGAAGGCTCAGGCTCACTTCTGAACTCACCCTAGCTTTTCCGTAGTAACTCTGACCGCCAAGATTTTTTCTTTTCAGGGAAGTTTCAATATTGTCGCCTCACCGCTACAGTTTCCAGAGGTTTCGATGGTCAAAGCCAGGCACTTCAACAGTCTATGAAGGGCTGAGTTTCTTTACAACTCCACGTCCACTTAGAAAATTGAAACGAGATAATATAATTCCAACATCTCCTCAACAAAACAAATCAATGGTGGGTTTTAATGACTACGAACGACAACATCCTTAAGGTCCTCTTTACGCTCCCTTGCATCTTTCCAGTGTGTCAGCTTCAGGCCCTCGACCACAACCACAACAAAATTAAATGCGACTTTAAACAATAGCGATAGAAAAACCTTCGCTTAACCGTAGCCGTAATAATTATCAGATCTTCTTTGCAAGCCAGGATAGGAGGGGATTAACCTGGTTGCCTATCCTTTAACTTGACTCTCCCTGCCCCTTCAGACAACTTATAAAATAAATACAAATGCTTCTATTTTCTGGAAGGCTGAACACCAACTACTTCCCTTGGAAGGGAGATAGGAGGGACCCATGTGAAAAGCAACACACACCCCTTGATATTAGCAGGCCCCGGACGGAGTTATTTTTAGGATGCGTTTTTTTTAAAGCAATCACACAACAGGGACAAAGTAAAAGATTACTGCTGCTACTACTACTACTACTACTACTACTACTACTACTACTACTACTACTACCACCACATCATATATCCACAAGCTCAGAGAAGGACCCTTCGCCTTCATATATATCAACTTTTTCTTCTTCTTCTTCTTTTAACAACCCCATAATCCTTTGTGGGTAGAATCTGGGTAACCGAATGGAGCTGAGTGTTTCCTGGCCAGATGCCCTTCCTGTCACCAATGCGGAGTTTGGTTCAGCAGATCTATTCTCACTGAGCCCAGAGAGAGAAATATCTGCCTCTACCTGGGATCCAACTCACAGCCTCCTGATTGTGTGAGGCGAGAGATCCCCCTCCAGGCCACCTTTCACCTTTCATACAAATATCTATAAGGGTGAAGGTTCAGTCCAGGATAAGCATAGGTATACAGGTAGTCCTTGACTTACAACCACAATTGAGCCCAAAGTTTCTATTGTTAAGTGACTTTTGCTCCATTTTAAGACCTGGCTTGCCACAGTTGTTAAAGGATTCTCTGCAGTAACACGGTTGTTAAGTGAATCTCTGCAGTAATACGGTTGTTAAGTGAATCCGTTGACTTTGCTGGTCAGAAGGTCGCAAAAGGGGAACACGTGACCCCAAGGCGATACTGCGACCCTCATAAGTCAGTTGCCAAGCGTCTCAATTTTGATCACATGATCACGGGGATGCTACAACGGTCGTAAGCGTGAAAAAAGGTTAGAGGTCCCTTTTTCAGAGCCACTGAACCTTTGAATGGTCACTAAATGAACCGTTGTAAGTCAAGGACTACCTGTAGCTACTGTTTACATACCCTGTATCTTTTATATCCATCTGTGTACATCCCTTCCTTGGATAGGCTTTGGGCACTTAAAGCTTAATTTTTGAAATAATTATTGGGGAGGAGGAGGAAGGAGGAGGAAGAAGAGGAGGAGGAGGAGGAGGAGGAGGAGGAGGAGGAGGAGGAAGGAGGAGGAGGAGGAGGAGGACTGTAGGGAAAAAAGTAGAGTTGCGAAAGATAATGCAACATTGGAGTTCTGTTGCAAAGTAGGAATTGGCCTGGTGCGTAAGGGAAACAGGGTTAACACAGCACACAATTTTCTTCTTCAGGTGCTCCCATTTGTATGGGCTGCTGCACTTGGTATTCAGCGCCTCACTTTCTATTTTTCTTCCCCACTTTTTTTTTCTTTTTAAACCGTTCACATTTTCTAATATTGATTGCCTATTGCGGCTCTAGTTTCATCGTTAGGCCAGGTAATTTTTATTTGTTCCTTTCATGCTTTTCTCATTTCTCTGAGATCTTAAAAAAAAAAAAAAAAAGCAGCACACCTATCTAAAAGAGAATTGCAGCCTGGTGCATTCATCAATCTATTGCCCCCACCCCAGAAAAAGTGACACAACATTCAGCAAAATCCCCACACCACAAATGTCAATCTCAAGAAATGCAACGGATGGATGGATGGACGGACAGAGAGAGATAGGTAGATAGATAGATTAGACATAGATAGATAGAGAGAGCAATACTGTGTGTGTGTGTGTGTGTGAGAGAGAGAGAGAGAGAGAAAGAGAGAGAGACAGAGAGGGAGGGAGGGAGGGGGAGAGGGGGCTGCAGGAAGCTGAATGGACAGATGGACTGATGGATGGAGAGACAGATGGACATTCTGATCCATAAGTTCAAGAGATCTGATTTAAGTTAATTTATGATAAAATACAAACAAAATGTTACTTTCACCCCGAGAGAGAACGAGAAAGAATGAGAGAGAGAGAGAGACAGACAGACAGACCAAGATTGAGAGAGGAATGTGTGTATTCAAATCATGAATGTCTTACACCGGAATGATTTACTATCCTTGGGAGGGGTGCATTTCAGGACTCAAGACCTGCATTGATCCAAAACAGTGAACAGATTTCAGGGTTTCTTTGTGGAACTTGCAAAACTGGGGCCCAAAGGTTGGTTTTCAGGAGAGAGAGAGAGAGAGAGAGAAAGGGGGGGGGGGGAATACTGTCTTCTGTTCCATAAGGCATTGCACTGGGTAAGGGGGAAATGGGTTTCCTTGCTAAACACCTGCCCCCTCCCCCCATTTCTCCCCATATTCCTGCATTTCCCTGCATTCTCCTCAGGCAGCCTCGGGGCCCTTGGAGGAGAGCGGCTGGCCAGGTGATGCTCAGTAGTTGGTGCCTTTGTCAAAAGAAGAGAGCGAGGGACCCCCCCGAGGAGGGAGAGCAGCAGCGAGAGGGGGCGCAGGGCCGCCAAGGGCTCCGCCTCCCCTTCCAGAAAACGCTGTCCCAGGACTCCAAATCCACCGTTTCTTTCCCGGCCTGGGAATTCAGCTTTGCCTCAAATCTCAAGCCAAAACAGTAGACAAGCAGGAAAGCTTCAGTCCAAATTTGCCACCAAACCATGCAAGTTAGAACCAGCAGGGCTCCAAAGCTGGTTTGTTTCCCCCCCCCCCTCCACCCCTTCCTGGGTTTTAGCTGCCCTCTCCACCATCGGCAAATTCGAAGATAATATCAGTCTGTAGAGCTGTCAGAAAAGCTTCGGATTTAAAAATACAGAAAAAGCTTTGGGTCAATAGATGACACTGTTTTGGATTTTCAAAGGACAACATTATCCCTGACAGGGAGGGGGGGGGTAAACCCTGCATTTATAACAGACAGAGGGATGAATTGCAAAACCTCTGTCTCCTTCGCTGATATGCCTTCATTGCTGACAGCAAGCTGTGGTTAACACTTCCATGCCCATTCACTCCCTACAAAGGTGTCATGGTTTTTGTTTGATTCGGTCTGAAATTATTTGATCTCGGTCAGCAGGCTTGGCTGCTGCCTTGCTTGGCCTTCATAAAATAGGAATTGATGGGCCTCCGTGCCTAGGCCCAACCCCTCCTCCAACGAGGAATCCGTTTACATTTGGAGGAAAGGGAGGAAAAAGATACTTCATGCTCCCTATTTCTTTTTCCAGATGATGAACCAGTTGTTGATCCATAAGAAGACTTCCGGTTGAATTAATTAAATTAATGAAATGGATTGTAGTTTAATGAAAAGAAGGACCAGGGGTGACATGATAGCAGTCTTCCAGTATTTGAGGGGCTGCCCCAAAGAAGAGGGAGTCAAGCTATTCTCCAAAGCATCAGAAGGCAGGAGAAGAAGCAACGGGTGGAAACTAATCTCAAGGAGAGAAGCAACCTGGGAAACTTCCTAACAGGGAGGACAGTTAACGGGTGGAACTGCTTCCCATCAGAAGTTTGCGGGTGGAGGCTTTCCAAAAGAGACTGGACAGCCATTTGTCTGAAAATGGGGTAGGGTTTCCTGCTTGAGCTGGGGGTCAGACTAGAAGACCTCCAAGGTCCCTTCCTCCTCCGTTATTCTGTTGTTCTCTTATTCTCTGCTGAGGGAGGAGGGATTTTTTTTATTTTATTTCTCAAACTGTTCAAGTCTTCCTACTTTTTGACACTTGGTCAAAAAAGGCGATTACCTTTGCAGCATGAAGATAAATATTCGCATTGCACTGACTTCTTCCCAATATTATGATATGGAAACTGATATCTGAAACACCTTGGGGACTATTTGTGTCAAAAGAGGGAAAAAATACTTTCCTAGCCGAGTTTGGAAAGAAGCCTTAAATGGATACTACATTCTGCACCTCAGGATCCATTTTCAATTTATTGGTAAAATGTAAACCTTTGTCTCTTATCTTAAAGCTATTCGCCTTCATCATCTAGGCATCATTTAAAAAAAAAAAATTAGTTTAGAAATATCTTTCTGTCCATCTCTGGTGCTGGGAGAAGAGAAGCAACATTAATTCCATTTCCCTGCAATTCCTTATCCTGTTTTATTACTTTTTTAAAAAAAATATGATCTGGTGGACAAATTGCCTGTCTCAGCAAACTTTGCTTAGTACAGAGAGTTCTCCACTTACGACCCGCAACTGAGTCCCAAATTCCTGTTGCCAAGTAAGACAGTTGTTAAGTGAGTTTTGCCCCCTTTGAGGACCATGGCATTAAAGTGAATCACCACCGTCGTTAAGTGAATCCGGCTTCCCCCATTGACTTTGCAGGTCGGACGTCAGCTGGGAAAGAGACGAATGGTGACCCCCTGACCCTGGGGAACGCGTCAACCGTCATAAATACGAGTCGGTTGCCAAGTGCCTGAATTCTGATCAGGTCACCAGGGGCAGGCTGTAACGGCCGTAACTTTTGAGACATGGTCTGAAGTCCCTTTTTTCAGTGTCGTTGTGACTTCGGTCACGAAACAAATGATTGTAAGTCGAGGACTATCTGTACTGCTTATCAGGTCCCTAACTCTTCCCCCACCCCGCAAAAAAAAAAAAAAAGGTTCTTATAATCTGTTGCCTCCTGATCTCGGGGGCTTCCCTGAAGAAGAAGAAGAAGAGGGGGGGGGTCAAGCGCTTCTCCAGAGCCCCGGAAGAAGGCAGGACAAGAAGCGACAAGGATGGAAACGGATCAAGGAGGGAAGCCGCCTGGATGGTGAGAGACAGCGTCTGCCGGCCTCTCCTCGATCCCCAGAGCTGCCTTTTCACGGCCTTGGCCTTTGCTACGAGATGATTATTTCAGCGGCAAAGAGGTGAGTAAAGAGCTCAGCTTCGCCGCCAGATCCTCCCCGCCTCTTTTCAACGAAGGCGGCCTGACGTGAAATGATGCTTGACTGATGTTAGTAGTGGCTAAGCAGACAGTCCCCCTTCCCTCCATACTGCCGAAACCAGCGGATTGGAGGAAGGGTGGGGGGACCTCGTGATAAGGGTGCAAATTTAAATGGAAAGCACCAACACGACAACAAACATGCAAAGGTGTGGATTTTGATGGCTCATAAATGGAGGGAAACTAATCAGGGCGATAAGCAACCAAGGAGAAATTTCATGAGGGTGAGAACAATTAAAGTGGGACTAGAACTCACAGCCTCCTGGCTGATTGGCCCAAAGTCACCCAGCTGCCTTTCATGACGAAGTCGCCATCTCCCGGTTTCTAAGGCACCACCGTCACAACTACACCAGGCTGACCGTGAGAGCTGGCCATAGTCCATTCCAACTTGCTCTTCTTACGTTTCCTGAGTCACGAGGGATGGAGCAAAGATCTCTCGGGCAGCTATTGGATTTATGGCAAATGGCATTTTTCTTTCCACCAGTTCATGGTGACTAGGATTGAATTCAGAAACTTCCCCCAAATAAGTTTCGATCGCCAAGATGAATAAGGATGAAAAATACAGGAAGAAAAATAAACGAGATCAGTCTTAAGAGAAGTTCTGCAAAAGGAATTGAGTCCAAACCAAAATGGATGTGGGGCTTTTCTCATGAATTGTCTGGATTTAGACTTTTCTGCCTTCCCTTCTTGGTCAATTCCAGTTTAACTTGGAAAGTGGATGAAACTGGAGAGACCATGGGTAGCAGCTTTTACCACCTTTAATTTAGTTTTATATTCTTTTCTGCAAACACACATTGCTGAGATTTATTTAGGATTTTAATAAACAGTGCAAGACAAACGATGTGACCGTGTTTCACTGAATTGATTTGTTTTCCCTAACAGGGGAAAGAAAAAAAAGAAAAAGAAAAACCTTTGATGTAGGAAAAGCTATAATCATGTAAAAATTGCCTTTTAATTAGGAACAAGGATAAAAGTCTTCCATTTGTATTTTTACCAATCGATGTTTTTCCAATACACAAACATGGTTATATTTAGGTATTCAGGTTTATTGTTGTTGTTTTTTTGCAGACTATTGTATCAAATCAATAAAAAACAATACATGTGTTTGTGAAATGTGTGTATAAGCAGAAGCATTTTCCCTCAGAATGTGTCTTAGGCAAATTCGTGCATAAAGATATCCTGACAATGGTGAAGGTAAAAATAATGTATGTTCATTTCCTTTGCTTTAGTTCGTTCTTAATTGCAATTATTTCTAAGGCAAATGAGAGAAATAAAAGAAGTTGTGAACACGGGAAAGGAGAGCCGAAGCGAAACAGCTTTGACCAGTCCTACTTCACAGATCAAAAAATACGACTTGTTTTTAAAATACACACCCACAACCACTCACTCATAAGTAGATAGAAGACAGAAATGTACAAAGTTCAAATTGCAAAACAAAGGCAGTGGGAATCAACAGCTTTATCATTTTTGTTCTAGGAAAAAAAAAATCAGAAAGAGCCTCGTAACTGTCTCTTCAGACAAAGCAATTTCAATAAAAACAATGGGTTCTTGTGAACATCAACCCAGTTCACCAGAAGGACGCAATCTTGAAGCATCGCCTCAATGGCAGGGGAAACAAAACAATAATGCCTGATGATTCAAAGAGAAATAGGTAGGTAGGTGGATGGAGATAGATAGATAGATAGATAGATAGATAGATAGATAGATAGATAGA
>NW_020716822.1:1130065-1151438 GCF_900518725.1 Notechis scutatus | reverse complement strand
CTCCTCCTCCTCCTCCTCCTCCTCCTCCTCCTCCTCCTCCTCCTCCTCCTCCTCCTCTCCTCCTTCTTCCTGATTCTTCTTCTCCTTCTTCTCCTTCTTCTTTCTAATTCTCCTTTTCTTCTTTCTAATTCTCCTTCTCTTCTTCCTCCTTCTCTTCTTCTGCTTCTTCTCCTTCCCCTTCCCCTTCCTATTCTTTATCCTTCCCTTTCATTTTATCTGTTTCCTCCTTGTCCCACTTCTTCATCATCCTCTTCTCCTTATTCTCCTCCGTCTTCCACCCTTTTTTGCCCTTTCTCCCTTCCTCCCCCTTCTTTCTTTCTTTGCCATCACTCTTCATGGTGCTTTCCACACATCCATTTGTATGGTGTAGAACAGAGTAGTAAATACCTCATTTCCATCATTATCTTTTAGGTTGGATGTGAGTATGTGCCAGAGGGGGTACCCAGCCTTCTCATTGTCATCCCCCCTCCTTCTCCTTCTCCCACTTACACGATTCAGCACCTTAGCATACTGCATTCACCTTGCCAACACAGATGTCACCACCAGAAGAAAACACTTGGCCACATCCCAGGCCCCATAAATCTATCATGAGGTTGTAATGTCTTTGGAATCAGAAAGATGTTTTTCACTGCCTTGTTGGATCCAACACCCATCTCTTTGCTCTCCCTGCTGCCATCATGGAGCAGCCACGTTGAGAAAGCACCGTGGCACCTTCATGCTCCCAAATAAGGTTTGAATTCATGCCATCAGGCCAGGCATTGAATGAATGAATGAATTCTTTATTGGCCAAGTGCGATTAGACACACAAGGAATTTGTCTTGGTGCAAATGCTCTCAGTGTACATAAAAAGAAGATACATTCTTCATGAATCATAAGGTACAATACTTAATGATAGTCATAGGCTGCAATAAGCAATCAAATCAAACTAGTAAACAGTCAATATAAATCGTAAGGATACAAGCGACAAAGTTACAGTCATACAGTCACAAGTGGGAGGGAATGGGTGATAGGAATGATGAGATTAATAGTAATGCAGACTTTGTAAATAGTTGGACATTGTTGAGGGAATTATTTGTTTGGCAGAGTGATTGGGGGAAAAACTGTTCTTGTATCTAGTTCTCCTGGTGTGCAGTATCCTATAGTGATGTTTTGAAGGAAGGAGTTGAAACTCTTGTGAATTTTCAATCACTTTATTGAGGAACCATTACATATCTCCTTTCTTAGCTCAATATTTCACAACCTTAGCAGCCTGAAAATGTGTGGACTTCAACTCCCAGAATTCCCCAGCCTGTTAGGTGCAGATCTGAACCCCTTGGAGAAAGGGGTGTTTGAAAGAGGAAAAAAAACTGGTATTTTGGGACAGGGAAGCCTGACATGACTAATAGGTTTCTGGTTTCAGACTCCAAAGTTGTTTTAAGATCATGGGGTGCTGGAGCCATGCCATAGTTATATCGTCCTGGGTGGCCCATGTGTGTTTGCGTCTTCTTTGCCTGTATGCTGTGTCTATGTATTTTAAACAAACAAATGCTGCAGCAATTTACTTCTCTCTCTTTCTCTTTCTCTCTCCCTTTCTCTCCCTTTCTTTCTTTCTTTCTCCCTCCTTTTCTCTCTCTCATACATTCTTCCTCCCTTCCTCCTTTCCTTCCTTCCTTCTTTCTTTGTTCCTTCTTTTTCTCTTTCTCTCCCTCATATGCACTCTCTTTCACTCTCTGTCATACACACATTCTTCTTTCTTTCTTTCTTTCTTTCTTTCTTTCTTTCTTTCTTTCTTTCTTTCTTTCTTTCTTTCTTTCTTTCTTCTTTTTCCTCTTTCTTTCTCTCATACCACTCTCTTTTGCTTTTTCTCTCATACACACATTCTCTTTTTTCTTTCTTTCTTCTTTCCTTTATTCATTTCTTCCTTCTTTCTTCCTCCTTTCCTTCCTCTTGCCATTTTTCTCTTTCTCTCTCTCATATGCACTTTCTCTCTTTCTCTCTCATACACACACTATCCTGTCTTCCTTCCTTCCTTCCTTCCTTCCTTTTTCTCTTTCTCTCTCATACCATTCTCTCTGTTACTTTCTCTCTTGTGCCCACATAATTTCTTCTTTCTCTTTCTCTTTCTCTCTCTCTCTCTCCCATAGGCTCTCTTTCTCTATCTCTTATACTCACATTCTCTCCCTCTTTTTCTTTCTCTCAAATGCTTTCTCTCTCTTTACTCACATTGTCTTTCTCTGTCTTTCTTTGTGTGTGTGTCTCTCTCTCACACACACACACAAACATGTGTATATGTATGTATGTGTATATATGTGTGTGTGTGTGTGTGTTTCTTAAGTTTTTGCGGGTATCTATATGTATGGTATTCAACTTTGTTCGGGTATTTTCCCACATCATTATAGTTGTGCTTTTAAAGTTGTAGTGACGTTTCGGCAGAATCTCATCTGCCATTATCAGGCTTCTGTATTGTGTTCGTCTTGTGAGTTTTGTTGTGGAGATATCCTACAAAACAAACGACCCACCAGATTACAGCACAAGATCCAGGATATCTCTACAACAAAACTCACAAGGCCATCACACAGCCCATTATACCAACATCAACTCCATCAACCAATCAAGAGGCAGCAACGCAGCCAACCAGCCCAGCACATCAGCCCCCACCATCAGTATTTATAGAGAGACGGCAGCTCCGATCATGCACTGCTTGCACTGGCACGAAGCCGAAAGCACCAGCCTGAGGATGGCGAGTGGGACCTCGCCGAAAAATCTCTAAGATACTCTTAATCTTACACGGGAAAAGACCCAAACACACCTAGACCTACATATGTATGTATGTATGTATGTGTATGTGTATGTGTGTCATTATAGTTGTGCTTTTAAAGTTGTAGCAACGTTTCGGCAGAATCTCATCTGCCATCATCAGGCTTCTGTATTGTGTCCGTCTGTGAGTCAGACTTTTACAGTTGTTTCAGTTTTAAATTTGGGGCTAGCCTACTGCTGTGCCAGAATGGTTTTTTCTTCATCCTGATTGGTTGGGAGTCTTGGTCTGTGTTTATTGGTGTTGGAGTTTGCTGTGTTCTGCTTGATTGGTGTTTCTAATATCTTATGTCTGTTTTGTGGCTTTTTTGTGTGTGTCTTGATTGGTTGGCAACATTGTGTTCCTGTATTGGAGGCTTTTAGTGCAGCTTGGCTCCAAGTAAATGTATGGCTATCATTTATTAGGAAGCTAGGTTTCGTCTGGGTGCCTGGTTGGGGTGTGTTTGAGCTGGAGGTATGAAGGGGGATCTGTTTGTGCCCAGGTGTTTGCCTGGCTTGTGGTGTGGAGATTTTTTTGTTTGTGAGTGCAGGCTTCCAAATAATTGACAGTCTGGTGGAATCATCTCTTCTATTCTTGCTTTCAGGTCTTTTTTCAATCTCTATGGCTTCTCTGATAATTCTGTGGCTGGGGTTTTCTATAGTGGCTAGGGTTTTGGTGCCATTGAAGTTGATGCTATGACCTGTTGCTTTCATGTGTTGGACTAGTAAGGAATATCAGAGCTACCAATCACAGAACTGTGAACAGCAGAACAGTTGTTCTCAAGCCCATATCTTCCAACTCAAGAAGCATTTATTTTCGAGGACCTGAAATTCAATGTCACGTTCCTACATCAAAACCATATTTTGTAAGAAGCGTGCATCAACAAGAGCCTAGAATGGTTGAGAACCTTCTGCCCCATTTGCATTAGAAACTTTATCTCTAACTCTTTCAGCAGCAACTCCAGAGTGTTGAAAGAACCATTTTTTTAAAAAAAAAATGTTTCTCATTTACGTTTTCCTAGAGATGGAAGGAAGATATGTAACGTTACTGCAGGCTTATCGGCTAAAACTAGCTAGCATTAATTTGGCGTTGCTGCACCTTATCACTAAATTAAACACACGTTGGAAATAACAATAATAATGGCCTCAGATTTAAAAAGGGATCCTTCCATTTGGGTTGCTTATCCTTTGTTCGTTTTCCTCTTCGCATATTGCACTAGGAGCTTTTGCATTCCTTATCCCGGGTTGGAGTTGTGGTTCTATACACCCCACATATTGATTTGAAAACTTGAGGACATGCTTGGCATCAGATGCAAAGCTACTGGTTTGTCATGCAGATACTGCAAGAAGGATTGCAACCCTCAATTTATTCCTGATTAATATGGCCTTGCACTGTTTTTCCACACCTGAGTGACTAATAGAAAGTTTGGTATCTCCATATTCATTGCCTGTTTGGTTTTCACCCTCCGTGGAACCTGTGGCATTGAATTGCATTACTGAAATAATGTGGATTATTTCCTTCTCTGTGTGTGTGTGTGTCTCTATCTTTTTCTTTGTTTACTTCCTCCCCATCCCCTTATGAATTACCTGGGGGGAAAAACATTCTGAAAAAAGAAATATGCAAGGAATAATAAAAAAGAGATAAGAATTCACCAGATTCTCTTCAAATGATTTAAAGGCATATGACAAACTCTGAAGACATGAAACTCCAAAGCTTGACTGACTTTTCCTAATCTGATGAAGAATTTGACTCAATGGAAGCTTATTTTTTAATATTCATTTGGAGCAAAAATGACTAAAGCAACCAAAGTTACTGATATTTCTTTGGTCTTGTTTTAAAATGAAAACAAGAAAATATAGAGGAGGGAAATTACTATACACAAATGATGTATACAACTTTAGAAAGAGTGCAGAGAAGAGCGATAAAGATGATTAGGGGACTGGAAGTTAAAATATATGAAGAACAGTTCCAGGAATTGGATATGTCTAGTCTTATCTAGAATGATAAAAAGGACTAGAGGTGACATGATAGCAGTCTTTCATTATCTGAGAAGCTGCCACAAAGGTGGTCAAACTATCTTTTAAAGCACCTGTAGGCAGGACGAGAAACAATGGGTGGAAATTCAATAAAGAGAGATCTCCACCAGACTGTCAATTATTTGGAAGCCTGCACTCACAAACAAAAAAAATCTCCACACCACTAGCCAGGCAAACACCTGGGCACAAACAGATCTCCCCTGATACCTCCAGCTCAAACACACCCCAACCAGGCACCCAAATGAAACCTACCTTCCTAACAAATGATAGCCGTCCATTTACTCGGAGCCAAGCTGCACTAAAAGCCTCCAATCAAGACACACAAAAAAGCCACAAAACAGACATAAGATATTAGAAACACCAATCAAGCAGAACACAGCAAACTCCAAGACCAATAAACACAGACCAAGACTCCCAACCAATCAGGATGAAGAAAAAACCATTCTGGCACAGCAGTAGGCTAGCCCCAAATTTAAAACAGAAACGGCTGTGAAAGTCTGACTCACAGATGAACACAATACAGAAGCCTGATGATGGCAGATGAGATTCTGCCGAAACGTTGCTACAACTTTAAAAGCACAACTATAATGATGTGGGAAAATACCCGAACAAAGATGTCAAATAAATGTTTTTTTTCTAGAATAAAAAAAAAAGGAAGCTATTTCCAAGTTTTTTAGCCCATTGGTTAGAATAGTAGGTCCATCAGTTGAGGTCTTCCATTTGCACTAGAAGGTTGGAATCAAGTTTTCACCAAAATTTGCTTCTCTTTTTTTTAAAAAAATTCTGGGAGCACCTGTCTGTCTGTCTCAGCTCAGAAGCTAAGCAGGGTCAGGACTGATTCATAATTTCAATGGGACACTATTAAGAGACTCACGGGCTCTATATAATGCCTAAAAAATAGGAAGCTAAAAACTAAGACAGTCAAACCGTATGACTCCAAGGGAGGATGGAAGCAGTGGGTTAAAGGGAGACATTGACAAATCTTAAATCTTGTTATAATCTGGGTGAATTTACAGAGGAGCTTAAGTGAACATTTGCTTTTCCTACACCATTTTGGTGTCTCTCGCCAGGAGGGAAGCGCAAATGGTGGACAACATTTGATCAGATTGATAAAGTTTACCACCACTGTAATGAACTGGGGTCTACAGTAGTGTTTGACTTACAACAGTTCCTTCAGTGACCAAAGTTACAATGGCACTGACAAAAGCAATTTGTGATACTTTTTCATATGACTATTGCCGCATCCCTGCAATTTTTTTAAAATCAAGCATTTAAAGAGGGCTGTAAGGCACTGTGAAGTCTAAGTGCTAGAGAGAATAGAATTTCCCTACATTTAAAAAAAAGCGGGGAGGATTTAGAAATCCTTCCAAAGGGTAAAAAGTAAAGGAAGCTCCTGTGGATTTTATTCCACTACTCTTTGCCAACTATACGGGGCACTGCTCATTTCTATTTCAAAGCCATTGAGCCAGCACCGTCTGAAGATATTTCTGTGGTCAAGTGGCCAGCATGACTTCATGGAGAATTGTTACCTTCCAAAGCTCTTCCAGAAGAGGTACCGAAGGGGTACCTATTTATCTACTCGCATTTGCATGTTTTCGAACTGCTAGGTTGGCAGGAGTTCAGGTAAGGACAGGAACTCACCCCATCATGCACTCAGGTCTCAAACCTGGGCTGCCAGCCTTCCAACTGACAAACCCAACATCTTAACCACTGAGCGTGCACACACACACACACACACACACACACACACACACTCACCCACACCCAAAAGACGACTTAATAATTTGTTAGCCTGCAAATATGAGCATGCATAAACAGAAAGGAGACTTGGAAAAGAACAATACTAACATAAGTTTTATTGTTCTCTTTATCCCCTTGCTTTCCATGTAGTTCTAAAGTAATCCTCCTAATACAAAATGCTAGCTGAGGATAATGGGAGTAGAAGTTCATTACGTCTGAAGAATCATATCATTAAAGAATTATATTTTGTAAGTATATCACAATTTGTTTACTCTATTTATATACTCCCAAATCAGATTGACTCACAGCAGCTTACAAGCAGATAAAACCAAACTACAACAAAATTCCAAAGATTAAAACAATCAAATATAATCAGTTGGCTTTACATATCTCATTCCCACTCATTATAATTAAAATATAAGATTGCGAAGAGCTTCCCTTTATCCAAGACGTTAATTGCAAAGCAGATAAATCTCTTTTCCACTTCTAAATCTACCCTACTTGTCAGATATCCTAGAGTTTTAACAAAACTTAACTTTGGCTATTTATCAAAAACAGGGAGTTAAATCATTCAGATGCTGAGTGGTTGATTGATTGATTGATTGATTGATTGATTATGAGCCATCAAGAGGGTTTCAAACTCCTAGTGACCACATAGTTTTTTTTTAACTCTAACATGTTCTTTCAAATCTCCCAAAGGTGCATCATCATCAAGGTAACTGAATTCATCTTCTGGTCATCTTTTTCTCCTTTTTTCTTTCTATCTGCGAGCTCAGAAAGCTCAAACTGCCCAAGGAGCTGCTAATCCAGTTCTACAGAGAAATTATTGAGTGTCATCTGCACCTCTGTCTGGTTTGGTTCTACAACCCAACAAGGCAGACACAGACTTCAGAGAGTAATTAGGACTGCAGAAAAAACAATTACTACCAACATGCCTTCCATCGAGGACCTGTATATACTGCACGAGTCAAAAAGAAGGCTGTGAAAATATTTACAGACCCCTCACATCCCAAACATAAACTGTTTCAACTCCTACTCTCAAAACAACACTATAGAGCACTGCACACCAGAACAACTAGATACAAGGACATTTTTTTTCCAGAATGCCATCACTCTGCGAAACAAATAATTCCCTCAACATTGTCCAACTATTTACAAAGTCTGCACTACTATTACTATTAATCTTCACATCACTCCTTATCGCCCATCCCCTCCCACTTGTGATTGTAGGACTGTAACTTTGTCACTTGTATCCTTATGATTTATATGGACTGTTTCCTAGTATAATTTGATTGCTGATTGAACCCTATGACTATCATTAAGTGTTGTACGTTATGATTCTTGATTCTTAACTAATGTACCTTTTCTTTTATGTATACTGAGAGTATTTACACCAAGACAAATTCCTTGTGTGTCCAATCACAGTTGGCCAATAAAGAATTCTATTCTATTCTATTCTATTCTATTCTATTCTATTCTATTCTATTCTAATAGTAATAGTAGTGCAGACTTTGTAATAGTTGAACAGTGTTGAGGGAATTATTTGTTTAGCAGAGTGATGGCATTTGGGAAAAAGCTGTTCTTGTGTCTAGTTGTTCTGGTGTGCAGTGCTCTATAGCGTCATTTTGAGGGAAGGAGTTGAAAACAGTTTATGTCCGGTATGTGAGGGGTCTATAAATATTTTCACAGCCCTCTTTTTGACTCGTGCAGTATACAGGTCCTCAATGGAAGGCAGGTGGGTAGTATTGACTCAGGGGAGATGTTTCACACTTTTATACCAAGTCTGTGACAAGTTAATGTGTTCCTAATAAATGGACTTGAAATGGAAAATGGATGCCATGGACTTTATTTTTGGGGACATGTTACTTGAGGCTTGGCAGAAACCAAGAAAGTCTAGTTGCCTTTTGGGGGAGGGAAAAAAACCCACTTTTGGGACAACTATGACCTGAATGATTGGGAACTTCCATAGACAGTCTCATCCTGATGCAATTGGCTGGCATCGTATGCCCACACGAGATACCCATGGCCACCACTGGTGCAGCCATCTACTCCCTCCTGCCCTTGAGAATAGATTGCGGGTGCAAACTGCAGGCACCACAACAGGCCTGCTCCCTGAAAAGCATCCATTAGCTCTGTAAATTATAAAGTATATAAGAGTTTGCCTCTTATAAGCAAACCTTTTATAGAGGTTTTATAGTCCTGTTCTAGGAATGGAATCCCCAAACTCGTGCAAATCAAAATTCTTATCTCCTGTTTATGCCATCCATCAGATGCCCTGCGATAGATAAATGTCTACCAGCTAAATGCTTGATTAATCATTTTTAGTCCTTCTGCTGACCACTTTAACTTCCCTGCGGTAACGTACTATGTGCTGTAGTCATATTGATAGCCCGTCCACTGCAAATGAATTAATAATATTGCTGCCTTCCCCTGCACCCATTGGACATCTCATCTTACAAAGTGCTGAGACAGTTAATTCAAACGGACCTGGGTATGATTTTCAAAAGAGATATGAAATGAAACTCATATTTCTTTCTAAGAACACCAGGGCCAATTTATCTGATCCAGTCTCTTGATGCTGGCACCAGCTACCTGTGGGGGTTTTTGTCCCCAAAACCAATAAAGCTCGGCCTTTATCTCAGCATAATAGAATTTAAATCTGTATTAACCGTTCTGCTAAGGTAGGCAGAAAAACTGAATTAGGTAAAGTTGCCCGTAACTCTTGCTATATAAAGTATAGTAAATGTCTGTGGAGATTCTCAGCCATCCAAGTCATAGTTGTCCCAAAGGTGCTTTTTCAAGAGGGAACTGGATTTGTTTTGTTTTTTCCTTGATGTTCTGACCCAAACCTTGTTCCAAGGAAACCAACACGAAATGGAGGTAACAGCAAAACCTTTTAATGATTCTTTACAAATTCCGTTCCTTCCCGGTTAAAAGGCTGTTTCAAACTAATTGTCTCTGATAAGAACGAGCCTTGACAAGGTGGTGCAAGGCTGCCAAGAACACTAGATAAAGTTGCCAAGGAATATTTCAAACACAAAGAGTCTCCAAGCACAAACTAAGAGAGTCCGAACGTCCACAGGGCTTGAGTGCAAAAACTTCTTTGCTTCCTGCAAAGAACTCCGGTTTCTCAGCTGGCTTTTAACTCTTAAGCAAGGGGCCATTGCCTTGCAGCCTTACTTCCAAGTCACCCGTGCTGTTGGAGCTGCTCTTTCCTTCGAACAGCCCTGCACGCACACGCACTGGGCACAGGCTCCTCGGGGTCCTCTTCCTCACTGCTGCCAGCCTCCACAATCTCCAAAGACAGCATTCCATTCCCTGACGGTCCTGGCCCCATCCCTGCATCACACGCAGGCCCCTCATCTGAGTCCTCACTCTCCGAGACCTCAGCCATCTGCACCTGCAGCTGGTGAATCACAACACTCGAAGATGTTTTGCTTCTCCTCCAAGAAGCTTCTTCAGCTCTGACTGGATGGTGGGGAATGGAAGGATTTATACTCCTTGCATACAGCTAGTCATTTGCATTCTTTTAGAGAGTCCTTGAGGCCACCTGGAGGTTTATCTGTGTCCTCAGGGTCACCTTAGTGGTGCAAATGGGTGTGGAGCTTTCTTGGAACTGTTGAAAGGGCTGTGGTGTAGACTGGAGATAGATGATGTATCCCTCCCGCTCTTTTGAAAGAGGGCTGTTCAGTCTTAATCTAGATAGAGGGCCTCTTTGACCCGTCTTTCAAACCAGCGTTCCTCTCTGTCCAAAATGTGGAATTTTGAGCCCAAAGTGTCTCTGAAGAATACAAAAACCTTGTTGGAAGGAATATGAAATGATAAAGAGGGAGAGAAGGAAGGGGAAAGGGAAAGGGAAAGAGAAGGGGGAGGAAGAGAGAGAGAGAGGGAAAGAGAAGGAGGAGGATGAGGAGATGGAGAAGGAGCGGGAAGAGGAGGAGGAGGGAAAAGAAGGAAGAGGGAAGATGGAGTGGAAAAGGAAGAGGAGGAGGAGGAGGAGGAGGGAGGAGAAGATAGAGAAGAAGGGGGTAGAGGAGGAGGTGGAGGGAAGAGAAGGAAGAGGAGGAGATGGGGCAGAAAAGGAAGAGGAAGAGGAGGAGAGAGGAAGAGATAGAGAAGGAGGGGAAGAGGAGGAGGTAGAAGGAAGAAAAGGAAGAGGGGATGGGGCAGAAAAGGAGGAGGAGGAGGAGGAGGAGGAGGAGGAGGAGGAGGAGGAGGAGGAGGAGGAGGAGGAGGAGGAGGAGGAGGAGGAGGAGGAGGAGGAATTAACAAATAGCTTACTGTTGTTGTTTTTACTTATGACTGTCAGGTTTTTAGATTGTACACTGGATATTTTAACTGCGTTATTTATTTATCTGAGTCACCGGGAGTCGCGATGGAACAGAAATACGCTGAGTAAATAAGCCAACTGCCTGATGCCCTCTTTGCACCCGTCTCCTCTCATAAGAAGCAGAGAACCTTCCTTAACACGATTGAGCCACAGGGGTAATGAAGCTCAAGACTCAGCTTGAGGTACAGTCAACATTCATCCCCTGCCAACTGAAATGAATTCAATTCTCCACGGACAAACAGACTGAACTCTCAGATAGCTGAAGAAGTTGGCAAACGTCATTTTAGAACCATTGTCTACAGTTTTTGAAAACTTTTGGAGAGCTGGCCAGTTACCAGAGAGTTGGTAAACAGCAGAAGTTAGAAAAGACAAGAAAAAACTACTTTCAACACAGGTAATTCGCAATTTACAACCATTCGTTTAGTGGCCATTCCAAAATCACAACGATCCCCTTTTGCGACCTTCTGACAAGCAAAGTCGGAGGGGGAAACCACGTTACTAACTTAAAAACTGCAGTGTGAATCACTTAACCACTATGGCCAGGAAGGTGGTAAGATGGGGCAAAACTCACTTAACAATTGTCTCACTCTGTGACAAACTTTTGGGGCCGTACGTCAAGTACTACCTGTCGATAAATAGATGAAACAATAGCAGACTGGTCTCTACTCTAAGGCAAAGAACACACCTTCTGAATTGCCTCTGAAGGAAGAGTTTGGAAGAAGAGCCACTTGTCTGAAATGGTATCTCCTGCTTGAGCCAGGGGTTGGACTAGAAGACCTCCAAGGTCCCTTCCAGCTCTATTCTGATTTGTAACTTGACTCGCATCTTTTTTTTTTGGTATATGTTTTTTATTTATTCATGAACACTTTGTATACAGTGTATTGTCACGCATATCATTTGCAAAAACAAAAACAAAAAAGACAAACTGAAATATTAACACATGTACTAATAACAAGAGTAGTAGTATAACAGAATAATTTTAACTAGTTTTCTCTTTATATTCGCTTATTTATAATTCTGTTAATTACATTAGCATATTCGTAATTATAAAACCGTCTTTATATTTAATTCATACATAGCAGTGGTGGGAGTCAAATTTTTTTTTACTACCAGTTCTGTGGGTGTGGCTTGGTGGGCGTGATGTGGCTTGGTGGGTGTGGCTTGGTGGGCATGGCTTGGTGGGCGTGGCAGAGGAAAGTTACTGCAAAATCTCCATTCCCTTCCCACTCCAGGGAAAGGATACTGTAAAATCTCCCTTCCCTTCCCTTCCCACCCCACTAACCTGCTTTCCAGCTCCATTCTCCTGTGCAGGGCAACCAAAGAAGACACAGCCGATCAGCTGGGACTCAATGGGAGGCAGAAAGAGATGGGGGCGGGGCCAGTCAGAGGTGGTATTTGCAGTTCTCCCAATTACTCAAAAATCCCGCTACCAGTTCTCCAAACTACTCAAAATTTCTGCTATTGGTTCTCCAAACTACTCAAAATTTCTGCTATTGGTTCTCCAAACTACTCAAAATTTCTGCTACCGGTTCTCCAAACTACTCAAAATTTCTGCTACCGGTTCTCTGAACTACTCAAAATTTCTGCTACTGGTTCTCCAAAACTGGTCAGAAACTGCTGAATACCACCACTGATACATAGCATTAATATGACTCGCTTCTTTGTAAGGAGCTCCACATTTAGACTTTTAGTGGTGCTTAGAACTGCTGCTTGAAAATGATAAATTAATTAAACAGAAATTTTTGGGCTCAATCATGGTTGTAAGTGGAGGACTACCCAGAGTCAAGAAAGGGGAAAATGAATGGACCGCGAAACTATGGGCTAGGTAGCTTAATCATGCTAGTTGTAAAACAACGTTGTAGAACAACTGGATTGTTGTAAAACAACCGGGTTGCCTGAAGTTGACCTAGTTGTTCTGGTTTATCTACTTGAAATCCTGAAGTGATTCATCACAACGGACAACTCCGCGCCTTTCAGTGGAAATACCTCATGAACCCCTGAGAAAGTCTCTTCCATGTTGATCCTCACCCCCAGCCTCTTTGCATATGTTTTCATGTAGGAAGCTTAAATTGACTCCTGGCCACTGGGGAGCACTAATGGTGACCTACTTTTACAGAACATTCCAAAGGTGGTAGTGAAGTTACTTTGATGCCTCCTACGGATATGCAAAGCTATCCAAATGTTTCATGGAAACCGCCCACTTTTCGTGGTTTTTGCTTCATTATATTCCCCATTTAATATATTGTGCAGTAGCTGGAAAAAGAAAAAAAAAAAGAAAAACCTCCTTCTGTATTCTGTGGAAATGTTTAATAGTCACAGCTTGGAAGTTTCCACACAGTGAAGGTTGAGCGAAGGAAGGGGGTGTCCCTATCTCTTTCGAAAGTCGGCATCTGAAATTTCCTTCCATGGCGATACAGCTCGTCCTCAACATACATCCACCATTGAGTGCGAAATTTCTGTTGCTGAGCGAGACAGTTCTTACGTGAATTTTGGCCCATGTTTCTTGCCACTGTTGTTAAGTGAATCAGTGCAGTTGTTAAGTTAGGAACACGGTTGTTAACTGAATTGGCTTCCCCCTTGGTTTTGCTTTTCCGACGGTTGCAAAAAGGGATCATATGACCCCGGCACAGTGTAACTGTCATAAATATGAGCCAGTTGCCAAGAATGTGAATTTTGATCACGTGTCCATGTGGGCTGCTACAATGGTCATAAGTGTGAAAAATGGTCATAACTGCCATCCAGATAGACAGACTAACAGAGTTGGAAGGGACCTTGAAGGTCATCTAGTCCAGCAGTCACCACCTATTTGCATATTTTATATTGCACTAAATACTATTTTTTTTAAAAAAAAAATCATATTAGTGGTCCATGGGATTTAAAATTATGAATTTAGTGGTTCCTAAGGTCCGAAAGGTTGGTGACCCCTGATCTAGTCCAACTTCCCACCCAAGCAGGAGACGCTACACCATTTCTGACAAATTGCAATCCCATCTCTCCTTAAAAGTCTCAAGTGATGATGCTCCCACAACTTCTGAAGTCAACTTCTGTTCCATTGTTGATTGTTTTCACTGTCAGAAAATTTCTCCTTATTTCCAGGTTGAATCTCTCCTTGTTCAATTTCCATCCATTATGACTTGCGTGGCCTTCGGGTGCTTTGGAAAATATCTTGACCCCTTCCTCAATGTGGCAGCCCCTCAACTATTGGAAGACTGCTATCCTGTCTCCCCTGGTCCTTCTCTTCACTAGACTAGCCAAGCCCAGTTTCTGTAACCGTTCTTCATATGCCTTAGTCTCCAGTCCCCTGATCATCCTGGTTGCTCTTCTCTGTAATTTTTCTAGAGTCTCAACATCTTTTTTATAATGTGGTGACCAAAACTGGATGCAGTACTCTAGGTGTGGTCTTACTAAGGCTTTATAGAGTGGTATTGGTATCTCCCTTGATCTTGATTGTATCCCTCTGTTAATGCAATTTAGGATTGCATTGGCTATTTTGGCTGCCACTGTACACTGCTGGCTTATATTTAGCTGGCATGTCTAGGTTGATGAAAAGTAGGACATGGCTTGACATGATAGCTGTGCTCCAATATCTCAGGGGCTGCCCCAAAGAAGAGGGAGTCAAGTTATTCTCCTTTGTTGACTGACAAAGGACCTATTTCCCAGGTTTCCATCATTTCCTTGGCTGTTTTGGGGCCTGCCCGTCCAACAATCTTATATTTGTTAAAGACCACCTATTTTTTCTGCCCACATTATTACATAGATGTGAGAGTTAGGCACATCAGAAAAAAAAAAAACCATAACAGTGAGTTGAATGCAATGGGAATAGTGTACTAAAAATTGTGTGATGAAATAAGGAGAGATAAAATCAAGAAAAAATAGGTGTGGATCGAATGTGGATGGAATACAAAAATGAGAGAGCGAGATAAAAGAAATATACAGAGACTGTCTAGCCATATACTGTCTGTTGGTCATCAGGAGCATCATGATTTTTATCATCAGAACTTTTTCTTTTATTGCATAAGAGAAGTATTTTGATGTTTTCTTATGTGCCTCCTTTCACACTTCAAACCCCATAGAGGGCGCCAGAATTCTATCACCTTCATACACACTGTTGGTTCATCAGTGAGAATGCACATTATGCACTGTGTGTTACCTCCAAAGTGTGAGGCCCAAAACTTGCTATTAAAACCAACAGTGTTTCTTATCTACAAGATGGCAAAGACCAGCCAACTATCGGCATCCATTCCTGTTAGCAGAACATGCTAGAATATAAACAAGTCAGATTGTGGAACGTAAGGAGTGCGTCAGAATCGGCCAATGCACAAAAAGTTTAGCAATGAAATAAATGACAGGGGAGAAAAAAATTTTTTAAAAGGGGCCCCTTTTGAGACGTTCAGTTCTTCTGTTCCCCAGGTGTTAATCTGGAGTGTTGACACTTCTGCTTCTGCAAGATTTTTGTTTTTTATTTGGATAGAAAAGATTGAATATTAATCAAGGGTCAAAGCAAGACTGAAGAACCTGTGGTACTGCACATCCCAAAGGTGCTTTTTTTTTTTTTTTCAAAAGGCAACTGGACTTTTGAGGATGTTTCGCTTCTCATACAAGAAGCTTCTTCAGTTCTGACCAAATGGTGGAGGACAGAGGTGGTATATTCAGCAGGTTCTGACCAGTTCTGGAGAACCAGTAGTGGAAATTTCGAGTAGTTTGGAGAACCAGCAAATACTGCCTCTGACTGGCCCCACCAACCCCATCTATTCTCTGCCTCCTGAGTCCCAGCTGATCGGCTGGGTCTTCTTTTGTTGCCCTGAACAGGAGAACAGAGCTGGAAAGCAGGTTAGTGGGGTGGGGAGGGAATGGAGAATTTACAGTATCCTTCCCCCTGCCACGCCCACCAAGCCACGCCCACCAAGCCAAAGAAGCCCACCAAGCCACGCCCACAGAAGTAAAAAAATTTGAATCCCACCACTGATAGAGGATGGAAGGATTTATATTCCTTGCAGTCGTTTGGTCGTTAGCACTCTTTCTGAGTGTCCTTGAGACTATCTGGAGTTTTATTTGTGTCCTCAAGGTCACCTGAATAACGCAAATGGTTTGGAACCTTCTTGGAACTGCTGAAAGGACTGTGTTGTAAACAGGAGATGGGTGATACTATATTCTTCACCCTCTGTTCAAAGAGGGCTGTTCAATTTTAATATAAGTGGCCTATTTTGCCCCTCTTATTAGCCAGAGATTTTCCTCTGTCCAGAATATGGACTTCGCTTTTTTCAAAAGAGTGAACTTTGTCTCGTCTTTCAAATGCAGACAGACTGCTGAATCTTCTCCTGATGGGTTTGTTCTCCTATGTTGTGCCATGAGCGTGCGAAGTGGGGCTGTTTTGCTTCTCCAATGTACAGATCTGTACATTTCTCACTGCGGTGCCGCAGATGTTCCTGTCTATGATTGACAGGAGCTGAAGCCATGAGAAAGACGATGACACTTGTAACCTGGCAATTTCTAGATGGCAAAAGTTGCCCACCATCCTTTAAACACCTGGTTTCAAAAGAGGAAAAAGGAGAGTTTGGCTCCTCAGTCCATTTTGATATGAATCAGTTCAGGAAATTGGTCAGATACCTTGATTCAATGCAACTGCTGAATTATTCAGAGGTATGGAGGAGGAGGATTTGATTCAGCCTTCCAGTATGGAAAACAGAGGTGGGTATTCAGCAGGTTCTGACCAGTTCTGGAGAACCGGTAGCGGAAATTTCGAGTAGTTCGGAGAACTGGCAAATGCCACCTCTGACTGGCCCCACCCCCATCTCTTCTCCGCCTCCCATTGAGTCCCAGCTGATTGGCTGGGTCTTCTTTGGTTGCCCTGCACAGGAGAACGGAGCTGGAAAGCAGGTTAATGGGGTGGGGAGGGAATGGGGATTTTACAGTATCCTTCCCCTGCCACGCCCACCAAGCCAGGCCCACAGAACCGGTAGTAAAAATGTTTGAATCCCACCACTGATGGAAAATTGACTTGTTTCAGATCTTCAACTGAATGAACTTCCTTTCCGTTTTAGTAATAAACTAAACTATGGGCCACACAGTTATGGATTGTGGTTTTAGTATAATTAGACCATGTATAATTGACAAAGTGGATTTTATCATCGATTTTATCTGTCATTTATTATTTTATTCTAGCATTTTTAATTGTATATTTATTGAGTGTTGTTATTTGTTCTGGTCTCTGGTCTATGACTGTAATAAATTCTGATTGATTGATGATAGATCTCTAAAACGAAACATTACACAGTTCAAAGAATTGAAGCAAAGACAAGAATGGAGGCCTCTTCCTTTCCACAAATTTTCATTTATCAGATTAAGTCCTAAGCCTAAATTAACATAACTTGAAGTAGCCCAATATAAACCATAGGATGGCTTGACATGTTGGCCTGGTTCGGTGAATTTTGAATTCCTACTACAGGCTAAACCAGTGTTGGGATTCAAAAAAATTTACTACTGGTTCTGTGGCTTGGTGGGTGTAGCAGAGGTGGTATTTGCTGGTTCTCCGAACTACTCAAAATTTCTGCTACCGGTTCTCCAGAACTGGTCAGAACCTGCTGAATACCCACCTCTGGGCTAAACTACAAAGTAAAAGCAAAATATCCTTCAAATTTAATTTGATTCCTGATACCTATCAAGGATTCCATCCATGTCTGGATGATTTCCTTGGCAAATGCATATAAAAGGTTTGATTATTTTCTGGAGATGATGGAGATGGAGATACCATACTTCCAGATGATATTACTTAGTTTCGTATTGAAATGTCTACAACAAAACAACCAAGCTCAGAGAGTACCAAGGATCCCAGGGGTTAACCCTGAGTTACCAATATTCTTTAAAAAGGAATTGAATGCTGGCTGGGGAATTCTGGGAGTTGAAGTCCAGATACTTTTTAAATAGTCAACACTGAGAAGCTGTGGTTTAGAGTATAAACATGGCTTCTCAGCGGTATGAAGTTGAGCCTTAGAAGAAATCAAGAAAAGCTTTCTTTTGAAGATGAACTCCATCACACCAACCCCAAAAAAGAAGAAAACATACTCCCACATCACATCTATGGGGTTTATTGGTATATAGGCCTTTGGATGACCTATTATTTCCATTCCGGTTCCCTCCAAGCATTGAGGTGAAACCCAGAGGTGCTTTTTCAAGAGGCAACTGGACTTTCTGGGGTTTTTTTTTTCCTTTGAAGACATTTCACTTCTCATCCAAGAAGCTTCTTCATCTCTGAAGAAAAAAGCACCTTTGGGACAACCATGACCTGGATGACTGAGAATCTCCATAAAAAAATTGAGGGGAAAGTTCTCACCGGTGACCCTTTAACCATGAATTCAGAGGCTAATCTGATCTCCCAAACCAGCACATGGGTCTTTCAAAGACTTGGGAGATATTTGTTGATGTGCTCATTTAATCCATCTCTAATCCACCTCTTAATTCTCCTGGCGCTTTGAAATCTCTTTAAAAATGCATCTCTCTCCGCAGCCATTTAATTGCAAATTATTTTACTATTCACTTTCATATAGATTTTAATTTATTATTGTTATGACTGCCTTCAGGACTTGCCAGAGGAGGAGAGAGAAAAAAGGCAGGTCATGCGCTGAATAATAAATAGGAAATAAGAAAATAACGGAAGTACCAGGTCAGCTTGAATTTGTCCTCTTTAACACACGGTTAACTCAATATGGTTTTGCAACCAATGCTCCCCAGGGCCACTAGCATTCAATGCAATGCTTTGCTAATGTTCTTTTCTGTTGCTAAGATTTCAGGTTGCTTCAGATCGCGTCTGATCAGGGGTGTCAAACTGGATTCCTTCGAGGGCCCGTTTGCCCCGTTTTGGCCAGTAGAGGCACCGTGAGCCAGTCCTTTGATATTTCCAGGCCAGTCCCATGGTCCACATCTAAGGCCCACGGGCCTTGAAGTTTGACACCCCTGGGTTAGACCCATTTGAGTTTGCTTAATTCCATTTTCCATATTTAATATTTATTTATTTTTCCTTTGCTGCCCTGCATTGAACTTCTCCATCTGTGTTTATTTAGAACGTAGAATAACAGAGTTGGAAGGGACCTTGGAGGTCATCTAGTCCAATCCCCTGCTCGAGCAGAAGAGTCTCAGCTTTGGAAGCCATATTAGCACCAGAAGCTTCCACGCTGCCACATTCTTGAGCCTGGGAAGATGGGAGGGGGGGAAATTGGATGGAGCGTATGTGGTTAGACATAAATAGCATTCTTCTTTAGAGTCAAGGTCATGTGGTTCCTGCACCTGGCTGAGGAGAAGTAGAGGGAATGTCTCCAGTTGGGACGGATGGTATAATTGTCAGAGTATATTCATGAACTGGAATAGTTTGGTAACAAGGTCAGCCAATGAATAGCAACTAAATCAGCCAATGAGGACAATTTGGAAACTGAAACTAGAAGTAGCCTAGGTGTGGCTCTATATTAAGCGCTGCAACTCTGAAGCTACATTAAGCTCTGAGTCTGTCTATTGAAGATGAAACTAACTTGCTCGCCTGCTGAACTAAAGTGAAACTGATGTCTGTTTCTGAGCTCCTGAGCTGCTACTGAAGTTACTTGTAACATATTTCTGTTTGAGTTTTCTCCACGTTGGAGAAATCTACAACCGGTCTGTGAAATCTACTTATTATGTTTATAAAGATGTTAAATGAAGCATCAGCCATCTGTGTTTATTTTTCTGGCGCTGAATTTATGCTGCAAAACTCTGAACAGTGATTGGAGCATGTGATGGAATGATGGGGGCAGGGGATGGATTTGTAATATTTTACTTATTGGAGGGAAACCCGGAATTTTCAGATTCGGGATTTCCCGTATGTATCATTATACCTATTCTAATAAAAGGAAACTTTGAGAAAAGGCCTGTCTGGGAGTTTTTAATTGGAGTTGGGTGTTTTTCTGGAACCCAGACAAAGAGTCTATTTCAGAAGATACCATTTTAGACAAATAGCTGTCCAGTCTCTTTTTGAAAGCCTCCAGTGATGGGGCACCCACAACTTCTGAAAGCAAACTGGCTCATTGCTGTCACCGTTGGAAAATGTCTCCTTAGTTCTAGGTTGCTTCTTGTCTTGATTAGTTTCCATCCATTGTTTCCTGTCCTCTGGTGCTTTGAAAAATAGGTTGACCTCCCTTTTCTTGATAGGATTTTTCAGGGAATGCATATTTATTTTCCTGTCCCAGATAGGAAAATGTCTCATGCTGCTTCCAAGCAATTTAGTGTCGCTGTTTGTAGATATTTGTAGATAATGGATGTTGTTCCATTAATTGCGTCGGGTATTTCTAATTCCAAACATAACAAGAATCCACACACTGAGCCTTTTTGCATAATGTAAATCCATCTCCTATCTTCTAGAATCGTGAACATCCATTAATCATGATAGGAAAGCATAATTCTATTTACAGCCCTTGTCAAAAGCATTTGCCAAGAACATTTCTGACTTCAATAACTGAGCCTGATATTGGGGAAGGAAGGAAGGGAGGGAAAGAAATAAATGATTTAGTTAGTGATTGAACATAACGCTGTTGCTTTTAACAAATTGTATCTGAAAGACAGCCTAAAATTGGTACTCGGTAAGCATATAGTGTTTACCGTTTTACCATTTAATACGAGCCACGGTGGCACAGTGGTTAGAGTGCAGTACTGCAGGCTACTTCTGCTGCCTGCCAGCTGCCTGCAATTTGGCAGTTCAAATCTCACCAGGCTCAAGGTTGACTCAGCCTTCCATCCTTCCGAGGTGGGTAAAATGAGGACCCAGATTGTTGGGAACAAGAGGCTGACTCTGCAAACCGCTTGGAAAGGGCTGTAAAGCACTGTGAAGCGATATATAAGTCTAAGTGCCATGGCTATTGCTATTATGTAATCACTTGAAAGAATGTTCAGTTCAGTTCAGTTACCGTAGTAACATGTTGTTAAGCGAATCTGGCTTCCCCATTGACTTTGCTTGTCAGAAGGGCCCAAAAGGAGATCACATGACCCCAGGACATTGCAACCGTCCTAAGTACATGCCAGTTGCCAAGCATCTGTATGTTGATTACGTGATCATGGGGACACTGCAATGGTCATAAGTGTGAAGAACAGCCATAAGTTACTTTTTTCAGTGCCACTGTAACTTCGAACAGTCACTGAACAAACAGTTGTAGGTCAAAGAACTGCCTGTAATACTCCAGAAATAAGCTAAAAGCATAACTAACCAGCATTGTCTTTCTTATAATGGCTGCATCAGGGCTGTGTTTGACCTCAAGGGGGCGGGGGGCATGGCCAGCGATGTCATTCATGTGATCAAATGCCACTTTTGCTAGTAGTTTGTTTTGTTAGCAATCTGCCAGTAAAAACGGAGCTCAGGAGGGCCATGAAAGCACTGTGGCAGAGGGCTGCAGGAGGCTGTCGCAGCCGAGAATGCAGCTCAGGAGGGCCACACAAGCTCTATGTTTCACTGGCAGAGGGCTGCAGGAGGCCATCGCAGCC
>NW_020716822.1:1092593-1108116 GCF_900518725.1 Notechis scutatus | reverse complement strand
AGCTCTTAAAATCTCTGAAACAAAAACAAAACACACTTGATATTTTGAAGAATGAACTGTTGGGAAGGTTCAAATAGTTCCGCATGGTGACTCAGGTTTTGTATAATTGACACCGCATCATTTTTTTTTTCCTCATCGACTGCCATACGCACACCACACTTGGTCACCTAGTTGCAGTTCCGATTTTGACTTTTTGGAGAGAGGGGGGGAAAAACATAGCCAGGTGTTGTGTCCGGGCTCTGGTCTGAAGATCGAACATGGAATCATAGGGCTGGAAGGGACCTCAGAGGCTCTTCTAGTCCAACCTCCTCCTCAAGGCAGGAGACCTGACGCCATCTGGGTCAAAGAGTTATCCCACCCATTTTGGTCCGGAGTTGGAGCCTCCACAATTCCAGGTGGCAAGTTATTCCACTCATTCATTGTTCTTACTGTCAGGAAATGTCTTAGATTGGATCTCTCTTTAAGAAGCTTCCACCCCATTATTTCTTGTCTTGCTCTCAGGTGCTTTGGAGAATAAAGTCCATCCTCTCTTCTCTGTGACAGCCTCTCAAGCAGTGGTGGGCTGCGGCCGGTTTGGACCGGTACTAGCGAACTGGTAGTTCTGACCATCAGCTGGCTCCGCCCACCCAACCCCACCCTATCAGTGGTGGGATTCAAAATTTCTCATTACTGGTTCTGTGGGCGTCTCTTAGTGGCAGGGTGGGATTCAAATTTCTATAACAACCGGTTCTGTGGGGCGTGGCCTAATTTGTGGGTGTGTCTTGGTGGTCATGGCTTGCTGACAGGGCATGGCTTGATGGTCATGTGACTGGCTGGGCATGGCTTTTATGAAAATATTATAAATATGTAAATATTGGATTTTTTTTTATTTTTAAAAAAAGCAACTTTTACCCCAAATCAAGCAAAGTAGGCAGGCAGATGGAGTTGCTCACAGAATCACAGATACACTCAGAGATCTACCATTCTGCAATCTGCTACCTGAGTCTGCACTGAAAAAATAGAAGCTTCAGTCGTAAGGAAGGTTCAATCCAACAATTTCTTGCTTTCTAGCTAATCTAAATCTCCCGGCTCAGCAGAACAGCTGATGGTTGGAGGGGGAAAAAGGAAAAATAACAACAGGCAAGTTGGATGGCGCACATGCCAGGTAAGGAGTAAGTGGGTGGGGCAGGGCAGGGCCAGCCCAGGCGCGATTTGCCAGTTCTCCGAACTGCACAGAAGCATAACAACTGGTTCTATAGAACTGGTCCGACCAGGCAGAATCCCACCCCTGCTTAATGGTGTGTCTTGGTGGCTCTGTCCTGGTGGGTGGGTGTCAGAGTATATTCATGACATGGAATACAGCTTAGTAACAAGGTCAGCCCCTGCTCATTGCTGCAATTCTCCGGGAGAAAAAGACAAAATAGAAATCTTCCAATCCTTAAATGGAGAATGTCCATCTCGATCTGATTCCAGAACAAGGACACAGATTTTTTTCAGGACAACCCTGCAATAAATATTGCAAAACTCTCTGCCCTGTCAACCTAATTTAAATGGTCACATTTTGTTTGGGTTGGTTGTTGGTTCTTCCAGCGCAAAGCCAAAAGATGTTGAGACTCTGGAAAGAGTGCAGAGAAGAGAAACAAAGATGGTTAGCGGGCTGGAAGCTAAAACATATGCAGAATGGTTGCAGGTATGTCTAGTTTAATGAAGAGAAGGACATGGATAGCAGTCTTCCAATATTTGAGGGGCTGCCCCAAAGAAGAGGGAGTCAAGCTATTCTCAAAAACACCTGAGGGCAAGACAAGAGGCAACAGATGGAAACTTATCAAAGAGAAATCCAACCTAGAACTAAGGAGAGATTTCCTGACAAGAACAATCAAATCAGTGGGACAAACTGCCACTTGAAGTTTGGGGTACTCCATCGCTGGAACTTGTTAAGAAGAGATTGCACAGAATGGCATAGTTTCTTCCAATACTTGAGGGACTGCCACAGAGAGGATGAAGGGGTCAAGCTATTTTCCAAACCACCCGAAGGCCAGACAAGGAATAATGAATGGAAACTGAACAAGGAGAGATTCAAACTAGAAATAAGGAGAAACTTTCTAACAGTGAGAACAATCAACAGAAGGTGCCTTCAGAAATTGTGGGAGCTTCATCCCCGGAAGCTTTCAAGAAGAGACTGGACTGCCATCTGTCAGAAATGGTGTAGGGTCTCCTGCTTGGGTGGGGGGGTTGGACTGGAAGACCTCCAAGGTCCCTCCCAACTCTGTTATTCTGTATCATGCAGAGATACAGCGAGAGCTTCACCTGTGTAGTGGGTCCACTTGGACAAATTCTCTACTCGGGAAGCACCAGCAGAATGCAGGAACTGACGGTTGATCATTCAGCCTCTCTTGTCCGGCCCATTCTCTGTTTTCCCCAGTCCTCCTTTTTCTGCTTCAGGCCAGAGAAAGTCTGGGGGAGACATCTGAGACCATAAAGGGTTTTGGATGAGTGAACCTGGAGTGTCTAAAGCTTTTAGCAAAGAATGGGCCGGATTGCCAAGGCATGCCTGCACATTACATAAACATATGCTTAGCGATACCCGGGTTACGCAGAGGCCTGGCGCCACCATTGCATTAAGTGAAATTTTAGACCGAAATGGGAAGGTGCGTTGGCTCATTGGCTCACCCTACCTGGGGTTTGGTTTTGTTTTTTGCTCTCTTTCAGAGTTCAAGACAGAGAAGCAAAGAATGTTGATGGTGCCAAGCAGCTCCTGTCCTTATCTACGCTAACAAGGAGAAAGGGGAAAGGGGTCTTATTGTCTTTTTTTTGGTCCTTTTTCACCCCATATATGGAACTCGACGTGGGTCAGGTTTATCCTTCTTGCTGGCCCCAAAGTTGGGGGTTATCTTGGCTCAGAGCAAAAGTGAAGAAAACGGAGCAAAAATGTTTGAGGAACAGTTCCAAGATTTGGGTTTGGCCAATCTAGAGAAAAGAAGGATGGTGGGGGGGCATGATAGCAGTATCCCAGTATTTGAGGGGCTGCCGCAAAGAGGAGGGGGGGGTCAAACTGTTTTTCAAAGCACTTGAAGGCAAGACAAGAAACAATGGATGGACATTCGTTAAAGAGAGATCCACCTTAGAACGAAGGAGAAATTTCCTGACAATAAGAACAATTAACCAGTGGGATGGCTTTCCTCCAGAAATTGTGGATGCTCCAACACTGGAGGTTTTGAAAACGAGGCTGGACAACCGTTTGTCCTGAATGGTGTAGGATCTATTGCTTGAGCAGGAGGTTGGACTAGATGACCTCCACTAGATGACCTTCAAACTGTGTTATTCTGTAAAACAAGGTGTCCACAGGTAAATAGATCAAGTAACAGGTGGAAATAGTGTTTTCTTTTTTTTTTAATTACTTAAACCATTTGGATGCTGCTTCCTGTTAAAAATGGAAATTGTTTACAAGTTTTTACCCCATGGGTTAGAGAAGAAAGTCCATCGGTTGAAGTCTTCCATTTCCACGTGTTGGAAGGAAAGAAGAGATTGGACGGTCACTTGTCTGAAATGGTACAGGATCTTCTGCTTGAGTAGGAGACTGAACTAGAAGACCTCCAAGGTTACTTTCAGCTCCTATCCTATCCTATTTTATTCTATTCTATTCTGTTTCCTTATTCTCTTCTAATTCTTTATTCTATTCTATTCTACTCTATTCTATTTTCTATTCTATTCTCTATTCCATTCGATTCCATTCCACTTTATATTATATTCCTATTCTATTCTATTTCCTTATTCTGTTTTAATTCTTTATTCTATTTATTCTATTCTACTCTATTCTATTTTCTATTCTATATTCTATTATATTTCATTCCATTCTATATTATATTCCCATTTTATTCTATTCTATTCTATTCTATTCCTATTCCTATTCCTATTCCTATTCCTATTCCTATTCTATTCTATTCTATTCTATTCTATTCTATTCTATTCTATTCTATTCTATTCTATTCTATTCTATTCCATTCCATTCCATTCCATTCCATTCCACTCCACTCCACTCCACTCTACTCTATTCTATTCTATTCTATTCTATTCTAAATTTCTTTGGACTTCCTCCTGAGCTTTCACGCCATAGGTTGGTCAACAAAAGTAGGGTTGCAATCATGAAGATAAATAAAAATGAGGGGTGTGCCCTCCTTCCTGACACACATTTTAGTGAAATAAAAAAGGCAGCCATGAAGATAATCAAGAAATAAGCCCATGGAGTGCAATAGGGCTGAACTGGAAGCATAGAACATAGAATCATAGGGTTGGAAGGGATCTTTGAGGTCTTCTAGTCCAACCCCTGCTCAAACAGGAGACCCAAATTGCGGTCCAGTCTTTTCTGGGAAACCTCCAGCGATGGAGCCGAAGAACTGGACAAGCTTCTTGGATGAGAAGCAAAACTTCTTCAAAGAAAAAAAAATCGAGAAAGTCCAGTTGCCTTTTGGGAAAAGCAGCCTTTGGAATAGCAATTCAAAAGCGGAGAAGGAAGAGATTTCTCCCTTCTGGAAGCTTTCTAGCACAGGTAGACTTCAACTTACTACCATTCATTTAGTGGCTGTTCAAAGTTACAAGGGCACTGAAAAACAGTGACTTACGACCATTTTTCCACACTTACAGCCATTGTAGCATCCCCCATGGTCGTGTGACAAATTGGATGCTTGACAAATGGCTCATATTTATGACGGCCTGCAGTGTCCTAAAGTCATGTGATCCCCTTTTGCAAATTTTTGATAAGCAAAGTCATTGGGGAAGTCAGATTTACTTTAAGATAAGATAACAGAGCTGGAAGGGACCTTGTAGGTCATCTAGTCCAACCCCCCCCCACCTAAGCAGGAGACCCTACACCATTTCTGACAAATAAGCAATCCAATCTCTTCTTGAAAGTCTCAAGTGATGGCGCTCCCACAACTTCCGAGGGCAACTTCTGTTCCATGGGTTGATTGTTCTCACTGTCAGAAAGTTTCTCCTTATTTCCAGGTTGAATCTCTCCTTGATCAGTTTCCATCCATTATTCCTTGTCTGGCCTTGAGGTGCCTTGGAAAAATAGCTTGACCCCTTCTTCCTCTTTGTGGTAGCCCCTCAAGTATAGTAACGCTCCTATCATGTCTCCCCTGGTCCTTCTCTTCCCTAGACTAGCCATGATGCCCAGTTCCTGCAACCGTTCTTCCTATGTTTTGTTATTAACTAAACAACTGCAGTGTTTCACTTAACAACCGTGGCAAAGAGCCCTTAACCCCTGACTTTCTTAACAAACAAAGTTTTGGGACTCAATTGTAGTTGTAAGTTGAGAAGTACCTGTAGTTTGAAAAAAAAACTTCAAGATAAGATAAGATAAATTTATTGTCATTGTGCTCAGGAACCTGAGAACAACTAAATAAGGTGCTCTTTCGCAACATACAACTAAACAACACCAAAAGATGTATACAAATAACAATATAAAACAAATTAAAACAAATAACAATTTAAAAACTGTACAACCAGGATATATGTGTTAAGACCACCAGATTCATAACTCTGCATTTAACCTGATCACAGCACTTGGGCAAAAATGATATGTTGAAATCTACTTGTCTTGGCTTTCAGCACTCTATATCGTCTTCCTGATGGTAGGATCTCAAACATCGGGTGGCCTCGATGCGAAGGGTCTCTCAAGATCTTTTGTATCTTCCTTCTACATCCCATGTTGTACAAATCCTCCAATGAGGGAAGAGGACATCCGCTGATCTTTTGTGCCCTTTTTATCACTCTTTGGAGTGCCTTCAAACAGCTGCAAGTTAGATTTGTCTTGTACTGCCCTCCCAAACACACACACACACACACAGAGAGAAGCAAAACACATACGTGTGCACACACACACACACAGACACACACACACTGCTTTCTGCCTCCCCCTCTGTTTGTTCCAGCCAGGGTTCAAAGTTTGGTCAATTCTCAATTTTGATTGGGCCATCTTACAGAGCGGAAGGGAA
Source organism: Notechis scutatus (assembly GCF_900518725.1). The sequence goes on along the minus strand of NW_020716822.1, from coordinate 1,102,144 downwards.
AGCTGCCCAGGTTGTCCTTTAAATCTGCAGGCAATCCCTTAATTGCTAATCTTGTTTCTTGAAGTTTCACCACAGTCCCTTGCTCGGCCACACACGGCTTTGAAATCCATCCTGTGCATTGGGAGGATTACAAGCTGGGCACTTGGCAACCTCTGGGTCAGCACAGGTGTGGCACAACCGGAAGAGAGGAAAATATATTTGGAAAAAATAGCAACAGCATGTAGGGTCAACCCTGACTGAACTGAAGCCATTTTGGCCACTTCAGTGTTGCCACACTGGCGCTGAGGGCAGGAGTGGGATTCAAAAATCCCAGCAAAAATCCCCCGACAAGAATAGCAAGAATGTTCAAGAATAAATTTGAAAAATGCTGGAAATGTCATCAGATACCTGGCTCATATTACCATATGTGGTGGACTTGCGAGGACGCTAGAAAATACTGGACTAAAATTCGCATGTGGTTGATAAAAATGACAAAGAAACACATAGATTTGAAACCAGAGATCTTTTTATTGGGAATCTTACCTGATACATATAATAAATATTTGAAATACCTGATTGTAAATGTATTAACAGCGGCTAGGATTGTATTTGCTAAAAACTGGAAAAATGAGAAAATACCATCACAGGAGGAAATTATTAAGAAAATATTGGAATGTGCTGAAATGAGTAGATTGACATTTGAAATTAGAGAACAAGAGGATAAACAATTCTATAAAATTTGGGACCTTTTCTATCAATGGTTGGATGATAAAATACAATAATAGAATATTTAGAATTTTAGATAATAATGAATATATAAAGATATTATTTTTTCTTTTTTATTTGATATCACATCTATAAAAAGTTTTCAGGATAGATTTGGTATGATTATATGATTTCTTATAAAATAAATTTAAGTAAATTATAGTTATCTCGCAAAGTATGAATGAATAAAATCATAGTCAAATGATTGTTTAATAGTGATACTAGGGTATATAATTTTTGATTGATAATATGAGTTATTATGTAATGTAACTGTAATTGAGACTACGAAATGAATGCACAAAAACTGGTAAACCAACCGACACACTGTTTGTATATCTATGAAAGAAAGCTGGATGTTTTTATGTTTTGTTTGTTTTGTTTGTCTTTAAAAACTAATAAAATTGTTTTCAAAAAAAAAAAAATCCCAGCAACCAGTTTGCTGCCCAGTTGCTGGGTGGGCGTGGCCATGGTGGGTGTGGTCTACCAGATCTTCCGGGAGGGCCATTTTTCAACTTCCCCAGAGTCCGGAGGCTTCCCTTGGGCCTCTGGGAGGGTGAAAATGGCCTCCCTGGGCTCCAAAGGCCCTCCAGAAGCCAGAAACAGGCCCATTTCACCCTCCCAGAGCCTCCACGCATTTACTTGCATCCAAAATGGGCCACGTGGAGACTCCTGGGAGGGGAGGGGTGAGGTGGGTGGGGTCAGCCGGTCGGTTTAACTACCAGTTCGGTGAACCAGATGTAAATTTAACAGCCGAACTGGCTGAATCCCACCCCTGGCTGAGGGATAGGGAGAGGGGACTTGAGATAGAGAGGAACATATAGCCAAAACAACATATTTTCTCTTGGGAACCAAGGACAATTCTCACATCTGGTCGGAAGAAGGCAGAGCGATGCCACCTGGCTGCCAGCCCATTCTGTGATTGGACCATGTGACCGATTGTTTTGAGAAAGTGGGGAAACTTTTACTTAATTAGGTGAAAACCTTTATCTGCCAGCCTGCTCTCAACTGAGTCCACTATTTGTCTAGGATGGCATAAGAACTACTGCCTTGGATGGGGTTGATTAGAAGACCTCCAGTTTCCGGCCCTGGGAGTCTATGATCCTTCTAGCTTAAATGAAGAACATCCCACCTTTGATTATAGCTTCTTGGAGGAACCTACAAGTCATCAGCTTCCCTATGAGTTAAGTGATATCTTACCGTACCCCCAGAAGTTCTGTTTTACCCCCAACAGAAATTCTGTGAGTAGGCTGAACCAAAGCGTATGGCCAACTCAAAGTCAACCACCATCTTTGATGTTTTTTGAAAACCAATGACGGAAGGAATTGGGCATGTCTAGTTACATACCTAGCTCTGGAAAGAGAAGGACTTGGGGTGATAGGATACCAGTCTTTCAGAACTTGAGAGATTATCCAAAAAAAATTTAGGGGGTGAACTTATTCTCCAAAGCACCAGAGGGCAAGTCCAGAAGTAACAGATGGAAACTAATTCTGATATAAATCAAGATGACAGGAGACGAATGAACAAATATAGAGCTTGTTTCTTATATGAATAATAATATAATAATAAAGCATTTGCAAAGGCCTGGAATCCTTCTCCTTTTGGTAAGGAGATAAGAGGCATTTTTCACAGGCATGATTGAGATTTTTATTCATTTTCAGAAGCCTGGCCCTGTTACCTCTTCCTCATTCTGTTTGCTAATTACTTGGTCGTTTTCCAATAAATACCACTCCCTTTTGGCCCAGCCCCCATCCTGTTTGGCATAACATCCATTCTTCTCAGCAGTATTATTAATTTTAGTATGATAAATAGACAGCGTGACCTGCCAAATATATGACCGGTTACAATGTGCAAAACATTCTTGTTATTGTAAATACAGAGAATATTATATGTTTTACTTATTATTCCAGTAAACTGTCTTAGTTAATCTGAAGGCTAAATGTGGCTTTACTATAGCTTTATATTTTTAAAGGAATACTTACCTTACATAGCACACTAATCAAAGAGATCCAACCTAGAGCTGAAGGAGAAATTTCCTGATAGTGAAAACAATGGATCAGTGGGACTTTTTAAAAAGTGTTTGTTAAAAGTAAAAGGAAGGAGTTTAAAGTTGGTTGATTTGATCAAGGTTAAAACAGATATGCTGTTATGCCTGGTAATGATTAATGGACTTTTGCTGATCAGGATTAAACAGTGAGATTTTAAGGAGTTGTTTAAAGACAAGAGATAAGATCAGGCATTTGTTGTATTTAAAGAAAAAGACCACAAAGAAAAAGACTTATTTTCCAAAGCACAGAGGACAAGACTAGAAGTAACAGATGGAAACTAATCAAAGAGTGATCCAACCTAAGAACTAAGGAGAAATTTCTTGACAATGAGAACAATGAAACAGTGGAACGGCTTTCCTTTAGACATTGTGAATGCTCCAACACTGGAGGTTTTCAAGAAGAGAGTGGACAGCCATTTATCTGGAATGGTATAGGGTGAGTAGGGGGTTGGACTAGAAGACCTCCAAGATCCCTTCTAATCCTATTATTCTATGTTTCCATGTCTGAAAGTTCATGAGAACCTGAATCTCTTCCCCTAATCCAACTTCTTCAGTGGGCCACAGTTAAGCGCACAAACATAAACAAGGTGGCATGTTAATATGAACTTTCATGGTCTTTCTTTGGGGACTTTTAATATATATTTTTAACTTGAACATTTAATCTTCCATTAAACAGTGTGTCATCTGGGTACAAAAGTCTCTGTGCTATTACAATCAAAATTTACAATATTCGTTACATTGATAATAATTCTCTAATCTTACAATAATAATCAGCATTATAATTCTATTCATTTCTCCCTCTTAACATATCTTCTAATGAAAATATAACATTATATTAGATATAATAATCTTAACTATCATATTAATCATCATCATCAGGTTGTTTACATCTCTCTTAACATATATTCTTTATTTCACTAACCTCCATTTATTTCTCACTTCTATTTTTATTCTCCAGCCATCCGCAAAATAGCTCCCATGTCATATAATATTCCGTTTGTTCTTTCTCCTTTATAGCAAGGGTTAATCTGTTCATTTCTGCACAGTCTAATGTTCTCCTAATCACATTCTCGTCTGTAGGGATCTCATCACTTTCCCAACGTTGTGCAAATACAATTCTAGCTGCAGTTAATACAGGTATGATGAAATATGCATTTCTTTTATGGTAAGTTTCTTTGGTTTTGTATCACTCTTTGGAAACTGGGAGTCCAGCTGCTTCATAAACACATTTCCTCTTCTTGTTCCAGTGGCCGAACAGAGCTTCTGGCTAATGGCCTTTTCAGTATAAACTTCCTTTTAGCTCTGGCCAGGACTGGCCATTAAACCCAACCATGCTTCCTGACCCCTGGAAGGCCTCGGGATGGGGACTTTGATTCTCAACTTTGCTCACCGACACCAGGCTAATCACCCAAAGGGGCACCAGCCAAAGGAGCAACTGTCTGATTTATGTCTGGCTCCACAACCTCAAATAAGAGAATGGTAATTAGCTATTACAGCCACAATCTCTTTGACCTGACCCCATTTCCAGCGAAAGAGGTAAAGGCACCTAGTGCCAAAACTACAGGAACAAGGAAATGGGGGGGAGCCCAACATACAAGATTACTTCCTAGGAACAAAGTAGTTGCTCTTACGCTTTGAGTTGCAGCGATTTCCTGTTGCAATAGAATACCTTACGCTTACCAGCCTTGAAATTTTGGATCTGAACAATGTAGAACTACGCCGCCTATGTCTGACCTAAGTTTAGTACACAAAATATGGTCGTACTACCGCAGCACCATTGAGAGTGTCCTGACCTATGGCCTTCTTGCACGGTATGGGAGCAGTTCTGTAGCAGACCAAACAGCTCTACAGAGAATCATTAAAACTGTCAGCAACAACTCGCATAAATATGAGGCAGTTGTCAAGCATCCAAGTTTAAAATTTGTGATCATGGGAATGATGCTTCAGTGGGGCAGTGGCCCAGAGGGGGAGCTGTCGCCTCACAATCAGGAGGCTGTGAGTTCGATCCGAAGTAGAGGCAGATATTTCTCTGTCTGAGTACACTGGGAATGTATCTGCTGAACAAAATGCCACATTGGCGACAGGGAGGGCATCCGGCCATTAAAACACTCCATTCCGTTGGCCAGACTCCACCCCACAAGGGATTGTGGGGGTCATTAAAAGAGGATCACAGGGTTGCTGTCATGGTCGTAAGCGTGAGAAACAGTCATCAGTCACTCGTTTCAGCGCCGTTGCATCTTTGAACGGTCATTAAACAAACTGTTGTAACCGTGACAAATCACCAAATTGTTTAAGCATCTGTACCAGGGAGATTCCTCTGTCTCTTTCGAAGAGCACGTTCCCCACTAAGAGAAGAAATGCATCTTTAAGGATTGCCCCCCAAAATGCAAAACATTTCAGCTCTACTGTAAGTCATTTAACACTCACGAAAAGGCCATTATTGTCTGTTTGAGAAGCTCCAGGGGTCAAACCCGGGCAAAGTGCTGAGTCAGCGAACTGTCACCTCTGATGGATGCATTGATGTCTGTTTTGGAAAGCCAGATTCTTGATAGGGGATTAGCTTGGGAGACTGCAGGGCAGGATGCGGTGGGCGGGTGGGAGCGTGGAAACCATTGGTTGTCACCGGTGTGACAACCACGGAAGTGTGACAAGGATCTGAGGCCAAGCACAAAGGAGACAATTCCTTCGGAAAGTCAAAAAAAAATAAAAATAAATCAGAAACCGAGGAAGGAGGAGGGAAGAGATCCTGGGGATTGGTGCTCCTCCAAAACAGAAGCTGAACTTTAGGTGAAAACACCTGGGAGAAAAATTAAATTCTTCTTGAAGCAAAATGGCAATCTTGGTGAATGGTTTGAAAAGTAACAACAGCCAGATAGTGTGTTTACATTATCAGAGAGATAGAATCAAGATCACATGAAGGGTTTAGTGCAGGAAGCTTTCAAGAAAAGATTGGACTGCCATCTGTCAGAAATGGTGTAGGGGGTCTCCTGCTTGGGCAGGGGATTGGACTAGATGACCTACAGGGTCCCTTCCAACTCTGTTAATCTGTAAATCTACAGCTTTATTATATAGCCTTGGTAAGACCACCCTTGGAATACTGCATCCAGTTTTGGTCACTGCAATGTAAAAAAAGAGAGAGGTTGAGAATCTAGAAAGAATGCAGAGAAGAGTAACAACGATGATTAGCGGGCTGGAAGATAAAACATATGAAGAACGGTTGCAGGAACTGGATATGTTTTGTTTAATGAAAAGGAGGGCCAGGGGTGACATAATAGCAGTGTTCCAATATCTCAGGGGCTGCCCCAAAGAAGAGGGAGTCAAGCTATGCTCCAAAGCACCAGAAGGCAGGGCAAGAAGCAATAAGGATGGAAACTAATCAAGGAGAGAAGCAACTTAGAACTAAAGAGAAATTTCCTGACAGTGAAAGCAATTAATCAGTGGAACAGCTGGCCTCCAGAAGTTGTGGGTGGTCTGCCTCTGGAGGCTTTTAAGAAGAGACTAGACATCCATTTGTCTGAAATGGCATAGGGTCTCCTGGTTGAGCAGAGGGTTGGATTAGATGACCTTCAAGGAGGAGGAGGAGGAGGAGGAGGAGGAGGAGGAATTGCCATGCCCCTGTTGGAATCTGATTCCGAGGGGGAGGTCGAACAGCTGATGGGGAGTGGGAGTGTGCTCCAGTGGCTGTGGAGAAAACTGGGGAAGGGCACAGTCCAGCTGGGCATTCAGAGGAAGACCCAGTACCATCCCCTCTTCATCCTAGGGCATTCAGGGAGGAACGGAGAAGGGAGCAACATGGGTTACAGAGGAGAAAAGGGCTCTGATTCCCTTCATTAGCTGCAGCTGGGAAAACAGGATAAAGAGGGTATTTGCGCACAGCACCTTGCTGGAAGCAAAGTGTGAATTATCTTTGTCAAGTCTTATCCGGGTTCTGGCATTCTCCCAACTGTGTGTGTTTCGTTATCTTTTGAAGTCTGCAATTCCTTATCCTGCCCTGTCCAGTTAATAGCTGCAGCGTGGTTTGTGTTGGTTTTTATTTATAATCTAGATGTACTTTGGGTTCGGAATGAATTTCTTCCCTTTAAAAACTGTTTTTGGGAGAGTTTTTTCTCCAGCCGATGATAACTGGGACATTGTGGGCCAAGTTGGAGGAATTAAAGGGACTTTACCTACTTTTGTGACTTTGTTGCTTTTGTGCCACACCCTGGGTCATCACAGGAATGCAACAGAAGCACTGCTAATGTTTTTATTTATTTATTTATTTATTTATTTGAGATATGGGAATAAGAGTCTCACAGCCAGGTGAGGCTAACTTCAAATAGAAGCTAAACACCGTAGTTCTCTCATTCTCTTCTTATATTTCACCTCCTTTCTCTTCTTTTGTAACCGCACTGGTGAGACTACACTTGGAATGTGGTGTCCAGCACCGGTCACCACGATACAAACAAAAAAAGATGTTGAGATCCTAGAAAGAGTGCTGAGAAGACCAACAAAGATGATAAGAGATTTTGGAGGCTAAAACCATACAGTGAACTATTGAGGGAACTAGGTAGGCCTCACTCTACCCAAAAGGCTGGATGAAACAAAATTAATGAAAAACTAGAACAAGCATAAACACATTCACTCGTAAGATTGAGTATCTCTCTTTCTCTATCCTAATCTGATTGGAAAACTCATGGTAAACCCTTCTCCAGAAACAGAATTGAGCTTTATTCCCCACAGTATAGGTTTTCCTCGACTTACGACCACAACCGAGCTCAAAATTTCCACAATAAGCAAGACCGTTGTTTAGTGAGTTTTGTCCCACGTTACAACCTTTCTTGCCACCATTCTTACTGCAGCTGTAATGAGTTAATAACACGTTTTTTTAAGTGAATCTGCCTTCGTCATGGACTTTGCATGTCAGAAGTTCACAAGAGGGAATCACGAATCGTCCTAAATATGAATCGGTTGCCAAGCGCCTGGATTTCGATCCCATGATCATTTGGACGCTACAAAGGTTTGTGACAGTGAAAAATGGTCATAAGTCACTCTTTCGGTGCCATTGTCACTGAAATGAATGGTTGGAAGTCAAGGACCACCTATAGAAGGGAAAGAACTGCTGGAAAATCACGACATGCAAAGAGCTGCAAGTAGAAATAAAACAACTGTGGCAAAAGAAAGCCAAGATCGCACCAATCGTCTTGGGAGCCTTGGGTGCAATCCCAAAACATTTGGAGCAGGGGTATTTATTTTATTTTATTGATTTATTTGATTTGTCAATTGTTTACAAGATAATAGGTATAAGTATATACATAGTTATGAATACATGAAATGGGTACATTTAAGAAAAATAAAAGAAACAATAGGACAGGGATGGTAGGCACGTTGGTGCACTTATGCACGCCCCCTACAGACCTCTTAGGAAAGGGGTGAGGTCATTAGTAGACAGTCTAAGGTTAAAGTTTTTGGGGTTTGGGGAAGAAACTACAGAGTCGGGTAGAGTATTCCAGACATTGACAACTCTGTTGCTGAAGTCATATTTCCTGCAATCAAGTTTGGTGCGGTTAACGTTGAGTTTGTATCTATTGTGTGCTCTTGTGTTGTGTTGTGTTGGTATCAAACTCACGGCCTGTGGGCCGGATGTGTCACACGCTGGCCAGGCCCACCTCCCATTTTAACAAGAGGGGAGTCGCAATAGGTCATGTGACAACAACGTATTGACAGCCCTGATCTGGAACGCTGTCCTTTGAAGACCATCGGCATTGACAAAAATAACCCTCAGTCAATTGCAAAAGGCAGTTTCGCTTGCAACAGCTTACATCCTGCTAAGAGACACCTCTGACACCGTCCAACGCACCCACATTCTGCCCATCCTTGGGAAGGACTCCAGAGGTGGACAAAAATGCCAAATCCGCTCTCAAATCTGGCTGACTGTGCGACGAACCATAATAACAGCGGTGAGAAACGAGAACAATATCCTTCCGCACGGTGGCCTTTTTATATGAATGGGAAGCTGAATCCCAAAGCTATTTGCACATTTATTCACAGCCCATTAAATTCACTTAAAAAGCAAGATTATTTCTCAAAGCAACAGCCAGGTTTCAGGCCAACACATCGCCCCATCTAATATGCCATCCAAATGGCCCTTGTTCTACAGATAAACCTTTTTATCTCAGCCTTACAGATTCTAATCACTATATTTGCATCCTTTGTTCTTCTAACAGCCAAACCAACTGGGAGTCTCCCAGCCCTGGGGAGAGAGGGGAAACCCTCATTCTGACTCGTTTCCATCTGTCAACTTTAAAATTTCAAAAGTAAATGTAGATTAACATACGCCGGGGTTTTTTGTTTAGGAGCGTTATCGATGCCTGCATAGTGTGTGCTCTTGTTTATTTTTTTTCCCCCAGAAAAGAGCAAAGACAAAGATCCATCCATGGTTGTTTTTTTTTTTTAAGCTGATGTTGTCCAAAAGAAAATTGGAATCTGGAGCACAGATAGTGGGATTAAAACCCGCAGTTTTATCTGCTCTAATGATATCCGAGTGAGGGTTTCTCACCACAACAAATAAAGCAGAAGGAAAAAAATGGCCGCTAAATGATAAAATGTGACATCACGTTAACATATCTCCTCTCGGCTTCTTTTACTACAATTCTGAACATCTTTTCTCTCCTCTACTTCATATATATATACATACATACATACATACATACATACATACACACACACACACACACACACACACACAAATATATTCTCTCTCTCTCTTTCTCTCATACACACACAG
>NW_020716822.1:1061830-1073507 GCF_900518725.1 Notechis scutatus | reverse complement strand
ATTCCATTCTATATTAGGAAGTCAAATTTAAATGTTCTTCTCCTTTAATTGTAATCCTTAGTTCCTTCTAGTTCCCTCCAGGCTGCAATTAGTCCCATCTTATCATGTCTTTCCTCAAGAATTTTAAACAACAGCATTTTCCCACAGGAAGGATTCCTATAATTAACTTCAAAATCTTATTTTGAATCAATCTGGACCCTGAGTCCTTTTATAGCTCTCCAAAACCAAAAGTCTTCAAAATAAACATGTTAAGGTCTTGGGCAAGGATCTTCAAACTTGGCAAGTTTAAGACTTGTGGACTTCAATTCCCAGAATACCTGAGCTAACATGACCAGAGGAGGAATTCTGGGAGTTGAAGTCCACAAGTCTTAAAGTTGTCAAGTTTGAAGACCCCCTGGTATTGGGATTTAAGAGCCAACCAGCAGTGAAGCTGACCAGATGTGGCTGATGCAATAAGAATGAATCAGCATAGCATGATTATGCTTTAAGACTAGGGATGGGTCCCATCCCTTTAAGAGATGTTTATATAAGGCAGCCATTAGAGGGAGTGTTTCTCTCCCCTTGTGTCCGGTACTCATTGCAGAGTTCTCCATATAGAGAAGAGGAAAGATTGCTTGTAAGTTATTTTGCCTACCATGTATATGTCTGTATATAACTGTTGTATATAAACCACTGTTAAAAGTCTCTGTGTGCTGTGTTTTGCGCCTGGATTGTCTCATAATGGTAGTCACACTGCAAATGCTCTGACAAAACACCTTTCTGTTGTTTGTTTCAGCCCATAAACTTTTTATTCAAAACCTGAATTTGAATTAAGGATTGAAGGAAGCTCACCTCACTGCTTAAAAACAAGAGCAATAACACTTAGACTTATAGACCATTTTATAATGCTTTACAGCACTCCCTGAGCCATTTACAAATGTCACCATATTTCCCCCAACAATCTGGGTCCTCATTTTACTGACCTCGGAAGGGTGGAAGGCTGAGTCAACCTTATTGTACCAAAGGTTTCTTATTGTTGCAAAGCAGTTATGAGTCCATTTCTGAAAGTGATTAAGAAATGAGGCTCTGAAAACCTTATGTCCATGTGGAACACGCTGGCTCAGGCATGTCGTGAGGATGGCTGATGGGTGGATTCCGAAAGACCTCCTGGATGGAGAATTAGTGCAGGAAAAGCGCCCTAGAGAGGGAGACCACAGCTGCAATATAAGGATACCTGCAAGAGGGATCTAAAGGCCTTGGGAATGGACATCAACAGCTGGGAAACCTTGACCTCTGATCATTCAGATTGGAGGATAAAGACTCAGCATGGCCTTCTCCAATTCAAAGAAGAGACACTCATTCAGCAGGCTGAGGCAAAGAGGCAGTCCCAGAACCAGCAAAATCCGGGGGCTGGACAGGGGACAGGCCGTATCTTTCCTCAATGTGGAAGGGATTGCCATTCTCGAATTGGCCTTTTTAGCCACACCAGATGCTGTTTTAGGACCTCTTTTCAGAGCACGATACCATAGTTTTTTGAGACTGAAGGATGTCAATATGTGGAATACTTAATTGGTTATGAACTTGATTGAAATCTCTCAACTCCCAGCCACTCGGTTCACAAGTCAAACCACAGAAACCACAGTTCCTGCAGTCTATTCACAAGGAGAAGCTGTCCGGAGTACGAGTGGGCAATCTCATCATCACTCCTTTTTCCAAAGGAACTTCTCCAGCCAGAATTCGCGATGTCTCTGCCACAATGCCACGCCAGCTATTTGAGGGACAACTGTTTTGCCATGAATTGTCACTGTGGATCCAAGCCACAGAATTTCTCCAAAGCCACAAGATTTGACTTGGGTTGTACCGTTCTTAAACTAGAGACATGGAATGATATTTCAGGAGCAATTTGCCATATAGGCTCATAAATAATAGTGGAATTGCCAGCTCATACAAGCAAAATGTCCTTACCATAACATTGAATCTCTCTCTACAAAGTAAGACTCCTTCTATTGTATTTATAGACAGAGACAGGCAGGCAGGCAGGCAGGCAGACTTACAGACTGACAGACAGACACTAGGACACTACAAACAGCTGGAAATGTGAGTTAGTGGTCAAGTCCCCAAAATGCAATCATGTGACCATAGGGAAGTGGTAAGGACAGCCGAGAAGATTATAGGAAGCCCATTTCTTGTCATTCAGGATACTGCTTATAAGTGCTACGTGCTTAGAGCTCAAAGCCTTGTTAGAGACCCCACACACCCATTTCCCGGTCTGTTTCCATTGCTCCACTCTGGGAGGAGGTTTTAAAGTATTTCTAGCAGGACTACCAGATTCTGTAACAGCTTTGTTCCCTATGCCATCCATCTGGTAAACTCGCAAGATTCATTTTTCTCGCCATGTACATGCATATATCCAAACTAGGCAGTGTGTTGTTTCTCTGTGTCATATAATATATGTGGGTATATGCATAATTTGGTATTTATTTATTTATTTAGTCATGCTTATGTAGTGTATATTGGAGGTGGTGACCCTTTGAGAGCTGCATGCAACAAAATTTCATTTCAATGTATGCCGGTTAGGGTACATTGAAAGTGACAATAAAGTTATTCTAAGTCTAAATCTAACACAGTGATCAGAACTAAAAAAAAAATGGGTTGTAAGTAGCTTTGGAGAGCTCTGTGTAATTTCAAACTATGAAGTGATAAGTTAAGGAGTACCAGTAGAATGTGAAACAAATATAACATCAAATTATAGAAAAGTTAATTTTGAAAACCAGGGAATGAGAAGTAATTAGCAAATCAAAAGCCCTAACATAAAAGGAACAGCTAACATTGCCATCCCAAAATTAAAGCAAAATTGTAGTTCTAACTACCTAATAAATCATGTGTTCTTATCAGGCAAGAATGGTACGCATCTCAGCACCAGGAGACAAATATTTACACTTTGCTGTCTCTATTTAGCATTGCTTCAGAGCTTACTGGGCTTCGGGGGAAGCGTTAGAACATTATAACATCAAAAGATATTATTCGAACACAGAAGAGGAATATGCAACTGACCTTGGGGAAGATATATGTGAGAGCTGTTGAAGAGGGAAGGAAGGAGTGAGATGTTAAGACAGACTGGGGGAAGTGTGAAAAAATTGAAAATCATCTCACCGTGATTTTGTTTGGTGCAGTTAGAACGATTAACCAGTGGAATGACTCGCTTCCAGAAGTTGTGGGCGCTCCAACACTGGAGGTTTTTAAGAAGAGACTGGACAACCATTTGTCTAAAATGGTATAGGGTTTCCTGCTTGAGCAGTGGGGGGGGTTGGACTGGAAGACCTCTAAGGACCCTTCCAACTCTGTTATTCTGTAAAGAAGGGAAGAGAGAAACTTTCAAGATTGTCTTCTTCTTCTTCTTCTTCTTCTTCTTCTTCTTCTTCTTCTTCTTCTTTATTACAATAAAGCATTTTGTGCCTTTTTTCTTGGTGTGATCTACCTTGTGAACTTGATTTGCATGTCTTTACGGCATATTGGAGAGTGATGGTCATTCCGATGTTACTGAACTTTAGTTTTCAGCATCTGTCATCATCGGCCATTCTTAGTTGTTTCCTAGGTCCCCTCACAGGTCCTCATTATCAGAATGCTCAGGAATGATAATTACAGAATAACAGGCCAGGAGGAGGAGGAGGAGGCCTCAATGACCATCTAAAAGGATGCAAATGACCAGCTGTCTGCAAAGAGTATAAATTCTTCCATTCCCCACCATCCAGTCAGAGCTGAAGAAGCTTCTTGGATGAGAAGCGAAACACCTTCAAAGAAAAACAAGACAGTTCAGTTGCTTCCTGAAAAAAGCACTTTTGGGACAACCATGACCTGGATGACTGAGAACCTCCATAGACAAGGAGGAGGAGGGAGGGAGGGAGGGAGGAGGACGAGAAGGAAAAGGAGAAGGAGAAGGAGACACCTTTAAAGTCCTAAAGGTGTATAGTTTTGTTTAATAAATAAATACAGTTGAAGAAATATTCTTGAGGACAATTTAGTTTGACCTGATGGGCTTCACCTCAACTGGAATTGGCAACATATTAAAATACTTTACACCTTCTCATTCTACAGCTATATCATGATTGCCACTGGCATTGTATTACTGAGGCTAATGTCAGGCAAGAAAAGTCAGGATCACATATTAAGTTCTAGTTCACCAGATTCATTGCTCATGCCTATATACCAGAATCTAAACAATTGAGAGTCCACACTAACTTGGCACTAGATAAGAATCAATCAAATTCAAGAAGGGTTGGACTCAGAACTTTTGTGGGAAGATAATGAATCTAGGCTTATGACCTGCTTGACTCCACCTTCAGGCTCTTCCTGCTCTTATCCTATATCTTACATCTGCACCATTTATGCTCTTTTTCTGTTGGATTGGTCTACTAGCAGAGACCAAATGGGACACTGTGGCTCAATGGCTAAGATGCTGAGCTTGTCGATCAGAAAGGTGAGCTGTTCGGTGGTTCGAATCCCTAGCGTTGTGTAACGGAGTGAGCTCCCGTTACTTGTCCCAGCTTCTGCCAACCTAGCAGTTTGGAAGCATGTAAAAAAAATGCAAGTAGAAAAATAGGGACCCCTTTGGTGGGGAGGTAACAGTGTTCTGTGCGCCTTCGGCATTTAGTCATGCCAGCCACATAACCATGGAGACGTCTTTGGACAGCGCTCGCTTTTTGGCTTTGTGACGGAGATGAGCACCACTCCCTACAGCTCGAAACAACTAGCACGTATGTACAAGGAGAACTTTTATCTTTACCTTACTAGCAGAGATGGCCAAATTAACTGTTTTGGTCAAAGAAAACAGTTTTCTTTCTACTTGGAAACTGCTTCTAAACTTTGTGCTCAAGACAGAAAAACAATGAAATTCTGACTTTGGCTTTCGCTGATTAGATAAGTTTGTTGTTATACAAATGACTTGTATGTGGTAAGTATGCAAAAGTAAAACAGTTGAGGCTCTATTTATTTTTATTCTACTGCACTGAAAAACATTGGAAGTTAATGCTTTTTTCCTCCTTTTTTTCCCTATTCACATTTCTTCTTTCCTTTCTTCCCCTTCTCCTTTTTCCTATTATCTTTACTTCATGAGGTCCCTGGAGCTCTCTGAGCTTGGTGGTTTTCTTGCAGACATTTCGTTCCCAAATTAAGTAATACCTTCAAGTGTTAGAAGGAAGCAGGATTGGCTCTCTGTTTATATAACCCCACTCCCTTCTGGCATTGATCACATTACCTAGTTGGGTAATGAAACGTCTGCAAGAAAACATATAAGCTCCAAGAATACCTGAGACACACACACACACACACATACACCAGTTGACACACACGACGAAGACAAACCCAATACATGAGCCTGATGATGGCAGATGAGATTCTGCTGAAATGTCGCTACAATTTTAAAAGCACAACTATAAAGACGTGGAAAAATACCCGAAGAAAGCAGAATACCATACACACACATTTTTATACACAAACACACACACATATATTCTTTAAAGAGATTGATCTCTGCATGCCATAAATCAGGGGTGTCAAACTCAATTTCATTGAGGGCTGCATCAGGGTTGTGTTTGACCTCGGCGGGCGGGGGGCATGGCCAGCATGGGCGTGGCCAATTCAACATCACTCATGTTACGGGAGCCTGTGGTGGGCTAAGGGCTCTGCCAGTGAAAACCAGCTCCGTTTTTGGCTGCGAAAACAGAGCTCAGGGGGTTGCAGGAGGCCCTGGCAGCTGAAAATGGAGCTTGGGAGTCCATTTTCACTGTCAGAGGCACTGCGGTCCAGTCCTTCACTATTTTCAGGGTGGGCGCTGGCCAGATCTAAGCACCCCGTGGGCTGGATCCAGGCCCTGGGCCTTCAGTTTGACACCCCTGCCATAAATAAATAATTTTTCCAAACATTTCTGTACCTTTATTCAGTCTTTCAACCTTCCCTTTCTCTGGTCAAGATGTCTTTCCTTGTGTTCTAAGACAATGTCTCTCTTTTTTTTTTTCATAGAAAATCTAACATACACACATATATATGTTTGTTTGCAAGAGATACTTTGGGAAATTAATATATATATGTTTCTAAAAGTGGCTTACTGAAACAGGTAAAGTAACCACCACAAGTAACTGAAATATGACATCTGTCTTTTTTAAACAAAGGGAAAGAAAGGAAAGAAAGAAAGAAACCACTTCACACACCATTTAAATCTGACAAGTTGGACTTTGTTAACTTGGCAAAAAAGAGGTTTTCATGAAACAAAAATTAAAAAGACTCCAGAGCGCACATATACTACGTTACTTGGGTTTTGTAAAATTGGATTGCTCTGGAAAGTGAATTAATCAACATGATTCATCTTGTCTTTCAAAAAAAAACACCACTTTTGCTGGCACCTTTTGTTGCCTTGATTTTAGGAGAGGATTAAGTTAAATCTGTCTGAATCATTTTAACACTTTACTAGAGCCACACGTAACGGTAGTAATCCCTTCCTTTATACAAAGGCAGATGTAGTAACACAAATCTGACTTATTAAGAATGGAGTAGACTTTTTTGATAGCCAAGTGGGACAGCCCAACTTCTGATGAAAGCAACACGGGGAGTTTTGCTTTTACAGATCTAAACGTAATTTTAATTGGGAAACTGTGACCATCCTAGGCCAAGCCAAATCTAAAAACACCAGAGAATGCCTGGAAGCCTGGCACTCAGATGAATCAGCCATCAACACGCATATAGAGATAAACAACAACTACCTACCATTCAAAAGAGATTGTCATGCCCCTGTCGGAGACTGAATCCGAAGAGGAAGCTGAACAGCTGACAGGGAGTGGGAGTGTGGCTCTGTCGGCTGTGGAGGAAACTGGGGAAGGGCAAAGTCTGGCTGGGCAGAGCAGGGGAGAGGTAGAACAAGGGAGAGGGAGTTCAGAGGAAGAACCAGGCCCACTCCCTCTTTATCCTAGGGCACGCAGGGAGGAATGGAAAAGAGAGCAATGTGGGTTGCGTGGCTTACGGGGGAGGAAAGGGCCCTGATTCCCTTCATTAGCCACACCTGGGAATGAAAGTTTATAAGAACTGAATGCTGACTGCAGCAGCTGCTGGAAGAAAACATGATTATATCCTATGTTGTCTTTGCTTGTCTGTGTTCCTTGCATCCTCCCAACCATGTTGAGTTATTGCCATGCCTTCACATCTGGAATTCTTGCTCCTGCCCTGCTGGACTAATTACCTCATTTTGGCTTGAGTGGACTTATATTTACAGTTTATATTGACCATGTTTTGGTCTTGATTCGTTATAGTCAAAGGCTGTTCCTGGGAAAGTTTTTCTCCAGCCAGAAGGTAATCTGGATATTGGGGGCAAAGTTGGAGATAATAAAGGGACTCTTATTGCTTATCTGACTGTGTTGCCTTTGTGCCACGCCCCGGATCATCACAGAGATAATCAAAAAAGCCAAAAAGGAAACAGAAAGACCAAAACACCTCCTCACCAGCAATCAACACCCAGATGAGCAAAGATTAACACCAAGGTTAAGACTAGACCAACAATCAAGAAGTAAACAAAACCCCAATCAAGAAACTGTCAAACAAGCTAACAGTAAACAGTAGTCCAACCAAGAAACCAATAAGACCACCCCTACCAACACTGACAGGACAAGCTATTCGAATATAAACTGAGAGCAAACTCCACTTCCTTCTAGCACTGATGATGTTGCCTGGTTTTTTATTTATTTATTTATTTTGTTTGTCGAACATGTATGAGAAAACAAGTATGTATGAACATAACATATAACCATATAAGTATAAATGGGTATAAGTATATACATAATAAATGAGTATGAATGAATGGGAACAGTAGAACAGGGACAGTAGGCACACAGGTGCACTTATGCACACCCCCTTACAGGCCTCTTAGGAATTGAGTGAGGAGGTCCACGGTAGACAGTTTAAGGTTAAAGTTTTGGGGGTTTTGAGGATGTAACAACAGAGTCGGGTAGTAAGTTCCAGGCATTGGCTACTCTGCTGCTGAAGTCGTATTTTCTGCAATCGAGTTTGGAGAAGTTTACTTTGAGTTTGTATCTATTGTTTGCCCGTGTGTTATTGTGGTTGAAGCTGACGTAGTCGTTGACAGGTAGGACCTTGTAACACACAAGTTTGTGTACTAAGCTTAGATCAGACAGTAGGTGGCATAGTTCTAAGTTGTCCAGGTCCAAAATTTCAAGCCAGGTGGCATAAGGTAATCTATTGCAAACTGAGGAGTGGAGTACTCATTCTTGTGAAATACCTCTGGACTCGTTCAACTGTATTAATGTCCATTATACAGTGTGATTGAACATTTGGCTTTACTTCGTTCAAAGAAAGCTGGGATTGTTTTGTCGGACGGCAAGAAAAGTTGTCCAGAAGAAGGAAGGGGACGGGCACAAGGGGGGAAGGTGGGGCTTACTCCTGAAGCCCCGCCCCCTGATCTTCTCTGAACCGCATCAAAGAAGGACAGTAACAAGTTCAGCCCTTGAATTAGATTCGGTTCCTTGCTGCAGTTTTTCTCCCTGAAACACACACAGCTGGAAAATCTGCCTATATTCCTCATTGGAGGGAACCCAAATCCACTTGTAAATTAATTACAAGGTTTGAACCATTTGTTTTGACAATTTGGGGAGTGCGTGCACTCTTCAAGGGTTGGGCCCAGCCCTGCCTCTCTTCTTTACTTGCCTTCCAAAGCTTCCCCACTTGATTAATCTCCCAAAGACAGAGCTGATTTGTAAATCAGGCCATTAATTAAAACATAAATCATCATTATTCTGAACCAGGGTGCAAAAAGGAAGACATTTTGCATTCGCAGGCAGATCCAGCAAGCTTGCCTTCTCTTAACCGAACACCTGCCAACGAGATGGGTTATTTTTTTTTCCCCTGCCGAGTTGATCTTAGGCGTAGAAACAATACAGGGGAAAAAAAATAATTTTGAAAAGGTTTGTTCCTCCTGTCTTTTGATTATTGCCATTATTTCTATTATTAACATATTCCTTGCAGGCACTTCATGATGAAACAAGGTCATTTCAACCTGATGAAATGAGAAGACAATTATTACCTGAAGTCAAACATAACTCTACCGTGCATAAAAGGTGAAGAAATTCCAGTTGGCTCACCTCTCCAATTATAATCAAGCTATGTAACCAGCTCCAGTTGGGTTTTTGGCTGGAAATCTTCAGGAATTATTCTGGGAATTGGATGAGACATGTTCCATCTTATGCCATTGCTATGTTCTGCAGGCTTTATGTTGAAGCTCAAACAGTGGGGAAGATCTTCAGCTTAAATCAGGGATGTCTAATTAGGGCCATTTCAAAACTTGGGGACTTCAACTCCCAGAATTCCCCAGCCAGCATGGCTGCCTGAGGAATTCTGGGACTTGAAGTCCACATGTCTTAAAGTAGCCAAGGTTGGATACCCCTGGTTTAAACCATATGTCAGCGTTCCAACTAACCAATTCCAAACCAATAAACTCTGAGACAAACATTTCCTCAAAGTTCCATTTTATTAGAGTTGTCATATTGGCACACCTGAAAAAGCTGAATCTGAGAGTTCTGGGTTTTCCCTTTCCAAAAGAAAATCAAAGATCCATTCCCCTGCATCAGAGGTGGTATTCAGCCAGTTCTGACCAGTTCTGGAGAACCGGTAGTGGAAATTTTGAGTAGTTCAGAGGACCTGCAAATACCACCTCTGGCTGGCCTCACCTCCATCTATTCTCTGCCTCCCGAGTCCCAGCTGATCAGCTGGGTCTTCTTTTGTTGTCCTGCACAGGAGAATGGAGCTGGAAAGCAGGTTAGTGGGGTGGGGAGGGAATGGGGATTTTGCAGTATCCTTCCCCTGCCACGCCCACCAAGCCACACCACACCCACTAAGCCACGCAATGCTTGCCACAGTGTGTTCCAATCTATAGCAATGAATTAAAACACTTTACAACAAACATTAACTATTTAATCTAGTTGGATGACCTGGAGCTCTTTGATGGCAGGAACTTCTGCTATACAGGTAATCCAGAGGTGGTCTTCAGCAGGTTCTGACCAGTTCTGGAGAACCAGTAGCGGAAATTTTGAGTAGTTCGGAGAACTGGCAAATCCCACTTCTGACTGGCCCCGCCCCTATCTATTCCCTGCCTCCTGAGTCCCAGCTGATTGGCTGGGTCTTCTTTGGTTGTCCTGCACAGGAGAATGGAGCTGGAAAGCAGGTTTGTTGGGGTGGGGAGGGAACGGAGATTTTGCAGTATCCTTTCCCTGCCACCAAGCCCACCAAGCCAAACCCATAGAACTGGTAGTAAAAAAAAATTGAATCCCACCATTGGGAGGGTCACTTTTTTGAGGACAGCAAAGTCCATATTCTGGAGAGAGAAGACTTCTGGTTTGAAAGAGGGATAAAATAGACTTCATTAAGGCTGAACAGCCCTCTCTCAAGAGGAAAATGGCAACTTTGGGGGCATTTTTTTGTTATACAGGTAGTCCTCGACTTAACGACCACAATTGAGCCGAGAATTTATATTGCTAATTGAGAAATTTTGTTCAGTGAGCTTCGTCCCATTTTACCACTTTTCTTGACGCATTTTGTTTAAGCGAAGCACCGCAGGGGTGACATTAGTCGCATAGTTATTTAGTTTAGTTTACTTGATCGTCATTGCACCTCCTACAATGAAATCAAACACCATCTTTAGTGCACGTCATGACCATGACCATGAAAATAAACACAAACGCACATCCTTCGCACTCCAACACATTGAACCGGAAACCCCCGACACCGCACCGACACTGCACTAGACAGCAGAATTCAGAGGAGCTACTGCCCTGGGATAGAAGCTGTTTGTGAAGTGAATCTGGCTTCCCCGTCGACTTTGCTTGTCAGAAGTTTGCAAAAGGGGATCACAAGATCCCAGGGTACTGCAACCGTCATAAACATGAGCCAGTTTTCAAGCAGCCGAATGTAAATCACGCGACCGTGGGGAGACTTCGATGCTTCTAAGTGTGAAAGATGGTCGTAAGTCACTTTTTTCAATGCCATTGCAATTTCAGTCACTAAAAGAACTGTTGAAAATCAAGGACTACCTGTACTCTTTCCTTTTTTAGTTATCTTGCTTGAGGTAAGGTAAGATCAGGTGTGGAATGGAATGGAATGGAATGGAATGGAATGGAATAGAATAGAATAGAATAGAATAGAATAGAATAGAATAGAATAGAATAGAATAGAATAGAATAGAATAGAATAGAATAGAAAATGGAATGGAATGGAATAGAATAGAATAGAATAGAATAGAATAGAATAGAATAGAATGGAATGGAATGGAATGGAATGGAATGGAATGGAATGGAATGGAATGGAATAGAATAGAATAGAATAGAATAGAATAATAGGGAATAGAAGAGAACGGAAGGGAAGGGAACAGAACAGAACAGAACAGAACAGAACAGAACAGAACAGAACAGAACAGAACAGAACAGAATAGAATAGAATAGAATAGAATAGAATAGAATTCTTTATTGGCCAATTTGTTTTCGGTGCATATGCTCTCAATGTACATACAGCAATTGTAATATCATTAATAAAATAATCATTGTAAAATACATTCATCATAAAATATTAGATACATTAGATATAATATATAGTAGATATACTAGATAGATAGATAGATAGATAGATAGATAGATAGATAGATAGATAG
>NW_020716822.1:1028324-1061820 GCF_900518725.1 Notechis scutatus | reverse complement strand
GATAGATAGATAGATAGATAGATAGATAGATAGATAGATAGATAGATTTCCAAATGATGAATTTTGGAATAGCATTTGAATCCTCACCAGAGAGACCACCTACTCCAAAGCACAAACTTTATGTAAGCAGCAGTGAGCAATTCTGCTTACTACCCTTTGTCCTTCTTTCATTCTGCTGGACCAAAGCATTGTTTGCATCATGGCACCATGTCTTTCGTTGCGTCTGCCCTCCTCTTGTCTCCTGCAGGACACAGCTGTCACTACATCAATTACTGGCATTCATCTAGCTGTTCCCACCATGACCCCAACGGACTCCTTGTTCTCTCCTTGTTGACAGTTACTCAGGTTTGGGGCCAAGATGACCACCAGCTACTGACCTTTCCAAATAAAACCTTATTATGGCAAATTATAAGTAAGGAAGCAGTGGAGTCTTTGGTCCAATTAGATCTTGCCTTCTCTAATATGGCTTGAGGGCTTAAATTACTTAGATGAGACAGAGATGAGAGACAATGGCAGAGAATTTAGTTTAGTATCGTTTACTTTATTGTCATTGCACCTCCTACAATGAAATTTCAGAATACATTATAACTCTAGAAATACAACACAAACACCCATCCTTCGCATTCTATACAATTGAATTGAAGACCCCTGATATTGCATTAATATTGCACTATACAGTAGAATTCAAAAGAGCTACTGCCCTGAAATAGAAGCCGTTTTTCAGCCTATTTTGTCCTTGTTTTTATTACTCTGTACCATCTGCCAGATGGTAATAGTTTTTTAAAAAAAGGATGCCCAAGATGAGATGGATTTTTGAGAATGTTTTGAACTTTCTTAAGGCAGCGGGAGCTCTAAAGCTCTTCTGAAGAGGAGAGAGGGCAACCAATGATCTTCTGGGCAATTATGTTGACCCTCTGGAGTGCTGTCCTATCTGCCACTGTGCAATTGGCAAACTATATAGAAGTGCAGTAAATTAAAATACTCTCTATGGTGTAGCAATAGATGGTCACCAGCAGTTTTTCATTCAGTTGTTGGTTTCTGAGAAGTCTCAGGTAGTATAATCTCTGCTGGGCCCTTTTGACCAGGGCTGCAATATGAGCATCCCAGGTCAGGTCCTCTTTTATAGTAACAGCCAGAAACTTAAAAATGGCCACTTGCTCCACTCGGTCTCCATTAATAAGCAAGAGCTGGATGTCTGATCTGTTCCTTCTATAATCCACTATAAGCTCCTTGATCTTATTGGTGTTGAGGATCAAGTTATTGTCTCCACACCACGAAAGCAACCGGTTCACCTCATCTTGGTAGGCAGACTCATCCCCCTGGAGATAAGTCCCACCACTGTTGTATCATCTGCAAATTTAGGAATAGTATTACTGGCATGAGTGAGAATGCAGTCATGCACATAAAGAGTATAGAGTAAGGAATTCAACATGCAACCCTGTGGTGTACCAGTGAATAGGATAGAATAGGACCGTGATGGCAAACCTATGGCATGAGTGCCGGGAATGGTACACAGAGCCATTTCTCCAGGCATGCCAACTGTCACCCATTTCTCTTCCAGGTTCTGGTGAATGCCAGCCAGCTGGTCTTTGCCTGTGCATGTGCGCTGGCCAGCTGTTCTTTGTGTGTGCGGGAGCGCCAAAAACCGGAAGAGGAGCTCCCGGCATGCGCATGCGTACTGGCCACCTGGTCTTCTGGTTTCAAACATGCATGCACACGCAAAGAGCAGCTGGCCAGTGCGCATGCACACGCAAAGACCAGATGGCCAGCGTGCACATGCGCATTATGAACCAACCAGCCAGCTAGTCTTCTCACGTGCATGCATGTTACAAGCCAGAAGATCAGGTGGCCGGTGCACATGCGCGCGCCAGGAGCTGCTCTTCTGGTTTTTGGCGTGCACGCATGTTTCAGCACTCAATTCCTTTTTGGCATGCGTGCACGCCCATATATATATGTATGGTATTCAGCTTTTTTCGGGTATTTTCCCACGTCATTATAGTTGTGCTTTTAAAGTTGTTGCAACATTTCGGCAGAATCTCATCTGCCATCATCAGGCTTCTGTATTGTGTTCGTCTGACGAGAAACCAGAAGATGAGATTCTGCCGAAACGTTGCTACAACTTTAAAAGCACAACTATAATGACGTGGGAAAATACCCGAACAAAGCTGAATACCATACATGTAAGTACCCACAAAAACTTAAGAATATATATATATATATATATCGAATGTTGGAAATGCCGTGGTAAAGAAGGGGCTTTATCATTTATGGTGGACATGTCACAAAGCTAAAAAAATATTGAATAGTTCTTCGTGATAATAAATACCATATCTTAATACAGAAAATTCTTAAAGTGAAAATAAAGATAAAACCAGAGTCTTTTCTTTTGGGTTTGATGGGGAAAGCTTTGAGGGGGGGAAAACGGGACTTTGATGTTATATATGTTGACGGCAGCCAAAGTAATTAAAAATGGAAGGACACTTTGATTCCCACAATGGATGAACGGCTGCAAAACTGGATGGGATTAGCAGAGATGGCCAAATTGACTGCTCTGATCAAAGAAAAAAAAATACAATACAATTTTTGTTTCTACTTGGAAACCACTTCTGGTCTTTGTGCTTGAGATGGAGGAAAAAATGAAACTTTGATTTTGGGGTTTGCCGATTAAATAGGTTTGTTTTTTATGGAAATGGCTAGTTTATACTATAAAAGTTAAAAAAAAGATGAGGTTTGATGCTATTATCTTATACTATTGGACCGAAAGGAGTTGGAAGTTAATGCTTTTTCTTTCTTTTTTCCCTTTTTCCTATACTTTTCTTTTCCCTCTTCCCTCCCTTATTTTCACATTGTTTTCTTTTGTATTTTATATTATATTTGGATAAACTAATAAAAATTGAGTTTAAAAAAAAGAGAATAGGAGGAGAGGTAAACGTTCAACAATTCAACCTTCACTTTTCTCCTCCTCCTCCTCCTCCTCCTCATCATCATCATCATCATCATCACTTGGAAAGTGACATTGCCAATTATACCTGTCAATAGGACAGAATAAGGTCACCTTAGTGCTTTGAAGGCAACTCAGTTCTGGAGAATGGATAGATATTTTTTTTCTTGTTTGAGGTTCGAAAGTAGTTGTGGCTAACCTTTTCGGGCTTGTGTGCCAAAAATTATGTGTGTGCTTATGCATGCACGCTCGCATGCCAGCACCCAGAAGACAATGCGTGCGCGCACCCCGCCCCTTGTGCAAACATGTGCAATCCCTCCCGCCATCCCGTTACCTGCGCTGTGCCTCACAGCTGATTTTCAGCCAGTTTGAAGCCTTTTTCGGCCTCCTAGAGGCTTGAGGAAGGCCTCTGCAGGCTTTGCAGGCCAAATAATAGGCCCGTTTCATTACTTCCATTATTTCTCACCGATGCTACCTGTTTGTTCAAACCGGTACAAACCAGCAGCATCCCACCACTGGTCTTAAGTGTGAAAATGGTCATAAGCAGTGGTGATATTCTACTGATTCGGCCTGGTTCTGCTGAGCCGGTAGCGCCGAGGAACAGCAGAGACTGAACTGGTTCTCTCCGATGCTTTGCTGTTGGACCCGCCCGCCCATCCAGGTTCCCATACTCACCTTTATTCCGTGCTTTTGAAGTGCAGCTGCTTTGCATGGCAAAGAAGAGTGCCGTGCGGCAGCTGCTGAAGCAAAGGGCAGTGCAGGATTGCAGGAGGTGAGTTGGAAAGCCTCTGCGCCTGCACAAAGTGTGCATTTGGCATGAGCGTGCGTGCAAAGTGTCTGCGCGCATGCTAAGCATGCCCACCAAGCCACGCCCACCAAACCAGGGGTGAAAAGTTTTGAAACACGCCACTGAAACACATATGTCCCTTTTCTCAGTGCCGTCGTGATTTCAAGCAGTCACTAAATGAACTCTTTTATGTCAAAGACTACCTGTTCACAGTGAAATAAGGGATGGGGATTGGGGTGGGGGGGAAATAATCCAGCAAATATTTCAAGGAGAGATTCTGAAAAGAATATTTTTACTGCTAAATTGCTAGTTGTTTTCTTGACAAGTTGTCTATGATTTTTTGGGGGGACAGGTTTCCAGATAGTCCTTGGGACAATAATTTATATGAATTTAATATTGTTCGGTAAAACACCACAAAAAGACCCAAGGAAACTCCCTTCTAAGGGAAGCATAAACTGACGGCAATGACATCACCGTTTTTTATTTGAACAAGGAATTCCTTATGGGGGCGATGTGTCACTTTAATCTTCAAAGTGGTTGACAGGTCTTCATTAAACAAGCTTAACAATAATCCACCTTTTTTCTTTTTCTTCCTTTGGATTTCCAGCACCTGAGATCTCCAGTACAAGAGGCAATTTAGAACCAGAGAATATTACGCTTAGGTTCAAACCCTGATATACTTAACTGTGATTTTTGGAATAAGACACAATTGGTTGGGTTTGCATGATATTCTAAGCCACAAACCAGCAATCCATGTTTTGATTGAAAGTCGTGTATGCATTTAGCCTCAAAAACTAAACCAGGGCCCCCATTTCCTGATATTTTCCAGCAGAAATAAAAACATTTGAAAAGGGACAACAAAGGCAAGAAAAGATATAATGGATGGATTCTTCATACGTTTTAGCCTCCAGTCTCCTTATCATCTTTGTTGTTCTTCTCTGCATTCCTTCTAGAGTCTCAAAATTTTTTTTTCCTTCTTTCATTCTTGCAACAATCTTGTCTCAACTCTTGGAAATGGCCACCACCTTAATTTTTCTCAAGAGCTATGAAATTAGATCTTCTCAGTGAGCCAGGATAGAGCTTCCATATTCAAAGGCAGTCAATGTCTTGGAGACAAATTGCGATTGAAGACAACTGAATGGCCTTCTTGTTAAGCTTTTTGGGATCACCTTCATGTTCTCCAGAAGTTAGCCTGGGTCCTGCACAGAAACCTTTTCTTAATTCCTTCTTTTAGTAAGTTGACGGTAATCCTGCTTTTTATTAAGCTAGACATACCCAGTTCCTGCAACCATTATTCATATGTTTTATCCTCCAGTCCCCCAATCATCTTTGTTGCTCTTCTATGCACTCTTTGCAATCTCAACATCTTCTTTACATTGTGGTGGTTTTTATATCAATAGAAAGTCCCTACAGAGAGTGGTGAGGACAGCTGAGAAGATTATAGGACGCTCACTTTCTGTAATTCAGATGGCTGCTTACAATCACTATGTGCTTAGAGATCAAAGCCTTATTAGAGACCTCACGCATCCACTACATGGTCGGTTTCCATTGCTCCCCTCTGGGAGGAGGTTTTGAAGTATTTCTAGCTGGACTTCCAGATTCTGTAACAACTTTGTTCCCTATGTCATCCATCTGGTAAACTGGCAAGATTTGTTTCTCTCACCATGTACATGTATACAGCCAGACTAGACTGTGTTGTTTCCCCATGTCATCTAATATGTTTCTCCATGTCATATAATCAGGGGGTGGGATTCTACCGGTTCACACCGGTTCTATAGAGTCGGTTGTTATGATTCTGTGCAGTTTGGAGACTCAGCAAATTGTGTCCCGGGCTGGCCCCGCCCCTCTTCTCCTGCCCCTCTCCTCCCCACTCAGTCAGCCCTTATCGCACATGCATGACATTGCATGCATACCCAACATTCTCCTCCGCCCAGTCACTCCTTGAGGTATTTCTTTTTTCCCCTCCCAACGATCAGCTGTTCTGATTATCAGCTGTGCTAGGATCCCCCTCACTGTCTTACTGATTCACCCAGGAGGCTTCCCTGAGGCCCAGGAGGCAAAAAGAGGTGTGTGTGGGGTGCCATTTTTTGCCTTTCTGAGCCCCAGGGAAGCCTTCTGGGATCAAAAACACCCCCAGGGGGCTTCTCTGAGACCCAGGAAGCAAAAAAGGGGGGGAGGGTGCTACAAAAAAGCCACACCCACCCAGTCACATGGCCATACTCACCTAGCCATGCCCACCTAGCCATGCCCACCTAGCCACGCCCACAGAACCGGTTGTTAAAAAATTTGAATCCCACCCCTGCATATAATAATATATAATATATCTCCATGGCACAATTTTGTATTTATTTATTTATTTTGTCATGTTGATGTAATGTATATAGGATGTGGTGATCCTTTGAGACCTGTATGTGATGAAATTTCATTTTAATGTATGCAGATTAGTGTATATTCAAAGTGACAATAAATTTATTCTGTCTGTCTGTCTCTGGCTGGCTGGCTGGCTGACTATCTGTTTTTCTGTCTTTCTATCTGTCTGTCTGTCCATCAGCTATCTATCTGTTTTTCTGTCTATCTGTCTATCTATCTATCATCTATCTATCATCTGTATCTATCTGTCATCTTTCTGTCTGTCTATCCTATCTATCTATCTATCTATCTATCTACCTACCTACCTACCTACCTACCTACCTACCTACCTACCCACCCAGAGGTGGTATTCAGCAGGTTCTGATCAGTTCTGGAGAACCAGTAGCGGAAATTTTGAGTAGTTTGGAGAACCAGCCAATGCCACCTCTGACTGGCCCCGCCAATCCCATCTATTCTCTGCCTCCCATTGAGTCCCAGCTAATCGGCTGGGTCTTCTTTGGTTGCCCTGCACAGGAGAACGGAGCTGGAAAGCAGGATAGTGGGGTGTGGAGGGAATAGGATTTTGAAGTATCCTTCCCCTGCCATGCCCACCAAGCCACAACCACAGAACTGGTAGTAAAAAAAATTCAATCCCACCACTGTATCTGTCTGTCTGTCTGTCTGTCTGTCTGTCTGTCTGTCTGTCTTTCTATTTGTCTATTTAACTATCATTTCTTTCTGTCTGTCTGCCTTTCTATCTATCTATCTGTTTTTCTGTCTTTCTATCTCTCTCTATATATATTTATCTATCTATCATCTGTCTGTCTGTCTGTCTTTCTATCTATCTGTCTGTGTGTCTGTTTCTCTGTCCATCCATCCATCCATCCATCCATCCATCCATCCTATCTAAAGTCCAGTATAGGACTTTTTTCAATGCTATTTAATTAAGCTGAAGAAGATATTGCAGTTTCCTCAATGCTGCCGTCACCATGAATCCTGAAGGAGGGTCCTGAAAGGAGAGGTGGGTTGGGGGAGGTGAGGCAGAGTCAGGGAAGCCCCCTGTGTTCCCTGGGGCAAAATAGTTCGGTGGTGTGAAGACACCTCTTTCTCACAACACGTTGCCATTCACGGAGCAAGACAGGAGCGCTAGCAGGCAAAAGAGGCCATGATGACGGATTGGGAATTTTGGGTTGTTGTTCTTTTGTTCTTTGGTGTTTTTTTTTCAAACTCCAGCCAGGTGTTTCTAAGTAACTTTTCATAAATCTTCCTGGGTGAAAAGCTCTGAGGAGAGGGGTGTGGAGAGGAATAACTTCATCAGGTAAAGTCATTACCAAGATTTACTGCATCAAGAAAGCACGTTTTTTTGGGTGGTCTTTGGAAGTTTTAGTTCTTCTTATTGCAAAAGAATCTAAATTAGAAGCAACCAACTTTTGGACTTCAACTCCCTGGCTGGGGAATTCTGGGAGTTGAAGTCCACAGGTTGCCAAGGTTGGACAATCCTGATCTAAATCATCTTCTGCTCTTGGATACACACACACACACACACACACACACACACACATTCTTTTCATAAAATAATCCATCCGAATTAGGAATCGTTAGGCAATAAAGGTATTCCTTAACTTATTCCTTAACCTAGCAATTATTCAGAGTTATGATGGAATCCACCCCCCCAAAAAAAATTTATGACCTGGTTATGAAGTTCTAATTTTGCTCCTGTGTCTTTCCCCCACAGTCACATGACCAAATTTCAGGTGCTCGACAACGAGCTTCCCATTTAGGCTAGTTTGCAACATCCTGTGGTCTTCTGGAGGCAAGTTGTTCCACTGACTAATTGTTCTCACTGTCAGGAAAATTTCTCCTGGGTTCTAGGTTGCTTCTATCCCTGATTAGTTTCTATCCATTCCTTCTCATTCTGCCTTTAGGTGCTTTGGAGCATAGCTTGACTCCCTCTTCTTTGGGGCAGCTCCTGGAACACTGCCATCATGTCTCCCCTAGTCCTTCTTTTCACTAATCTAGATATTCTCAATTCCAGCAACTGTTCTTCATATGTTTTAACCTAGAATCCCCTGCTCCCCTGCTCTAAACTCTTATTTGGGCAAGAAACCCTACATCGTTTCAGATAAATGTTGTCCAGTCTCTTTTTAAAAGCCTCCAGTGTTAGAGCATGCACAACTTCTGGAAGCAAGTTATTCCACTCATTAATTTTTCTAACCATCCGGAAATTTCTTCTTAGTTCCAGGTTGCTTCTTTCCTTGATTAGTTTCCATCCATTTCCTTCCTATCCTGCCTTCTGGTGCTTTGATTTCCCACCTCGCTTCTTTGTGGCAGCCCCTTAAATATTGGAACACTGCTATATCATGTCACATCAACTTCCTCTTTTCTTTTCTTTTTTCTTTTATAATTTTATTTACAGTTTTTTCATTAACATCCATAAGTGCTTAGTGAACAGTGTTTTGTCTGGGTTGATGTACTTTATAAACAATACTAATACCAATAATCATTCTGCTTAGGGATACATAATAGTAATCTTTCAACTTCTAACATTTACGCATGCATCGTAATTAGAATGTATTCTATTATGTATCAGTAGACATAATACTATTTTCCCAATTTCTACTTTTTACCTTTATTTTCTAACCCTTAATGAAGCAATTGCCATATTAAGAAAGATTCTATATCTATCCATCATCTCTTGTTCTTTTTAATATTTCAACTCCTATTGACTTGATAGTTCTTCTTTTCATTAAGCAAGACATACCCAATTCAAGAGTAAGTCAAGTACTGAATAGAATACTTTATTGGCCAAGTGTGATTGGACACACAAGGAATTTGTCTTGGTGTAAATCAGGGGTCTCCAACCTTGGCAAGTTTAAGCCTGGAGGACTTCAAGCTTTGCTGGCTGGGGAATTCTGGGAGTTGAAGTCCTCCAGGCTTAAACTTGCCAAGGTTGGAGACCCCTGGTGTAAATACTCTCAGTATACATAAAAGAAAAGATACATTCGTCAGGAGTCGAGAATCATAAGGTACAACACTTAATGATAGTCATAGGGTACAATAAGCAATCAAATCATACTAGGAAACAGTCAATATAAATCATAAGGATACCAGCAACAAAGTTACAGTCATACAGTCACAAGTGAGAGGGGATGGGTGATAAGGAGTGGTGACAAGATTAACAGTAATAGTAGTGTACACTTTGTAAATAGTTGAACAGGGTTGAGGGCATTATTTGTTTAGCAGAGTGATGGCTTTCGGGGAAAAACTGTTTTTGCGTCTAGTTGTTTTGGTGTGCAGTGCTCTATAGCGTCGTTTTGAGGGAAGGAGTTGAAACAGTTTATGTCCGGGATGTGAGGGGTCTGTAAATACTGGAACGCATAATGACAGACATGTCACTGAAAGGGGGGAAAAAAAAACCCACACAACTGTGTCTTACTTATTTTGGCCATGTCATGCAGGAGCATTCAATGGAGAAAGGGAAGGGTTAGCAGCAGGGCTGGGCTGCTACTGGTTCACACTGGTTCAGAAGAACCAGGTGTTAATTTTACATCTGGTTTTTCCCTGAACTGGTAGTGGCAACGACTGGCTGGTCCTCGCCCACCCCACCCTGCCCCTCCCGGGAGTCTTCACGCCCCCGCTGTTGGATCCCAGGTAAGTGCAGGGGCCATGGGGATGCTTGGGGAGGGTGAAAATTGGGCCTTCCGGAGGTTCCAGAAGGCCAGAAACAGGCCTATTTCTAGCCTCCAGGGAGGCTCCAGAGCCTAGGGAGGCCATTTTCGCCCTCCTGGAAGCTCAAGGAAATCCTCCAGAACCTGAGGAGAAAGAAAATGCCCCTCCTGCTGTGGTGCAGGAGGCCAACTAGGCCACGCCCATCATGGCCACACCCACCCAGCAACCAGACAGACGTTTTTTGAAGCCCACCCCTGGTTAGCAGTGAAAGGAAAAACCAGGCCACCAAAGAACACAACGGCTCAACACCATCAAAGCTGACAACCACCCAGAGCACAGAACAACTCAAAGAAGATGACCCCTCAATCTGCAAACCATCATACATTCGTGTTGGTTTCCAAGCGCCAAATTTTGATCACGTGACTGTGGCTGCACTCTAACCGTTGTAAGTGTGAGAACTGGGAGTAAGTTGCTTTTTGTGTGTGCTGCTGTAACTTTGAATGGTCGCTCAACAAATCGTCGTAAGTAAGTCAATGACTGCCGGGATACTCCATGTTCCATCCAAGAGTTCTTAGCCAAAAGTGGCTCTGATATTTTCCCCGTTTGAATTCCCCGCCATGTCGATTTTGCACGATCGTAAATATTAAGCTGTTTTTGGACTGCTACTGCATTCTTTTCCTACCACCCAAGAGTTAATGATGGATGGGAAATTCCATGCTTACTGTTTAATTAGACCGTAACTCCCTCCGACAGGTTTCTAAATCGGAGTGGCTTTTCTTTATTTTTTGCAATGATTGTTTGAATTTCTATAAACATGCAGGTGTATTTTCCCTAACTAATATATGGGCTCATTTTGGTCGTAGTTCCTAAGACGCCTTGACTCAACTGGAAAAAATCGACAGAAGTACTGAGATAGAAGTCCAACAGCCAAGCCCAGGACTGTGGGCTAGATTGTGACCAAAACATGTCCATAAAAATAACCAGGCATTGAATTTGACTGAAATGAGACTTAACATTTAACTGAATAACAGATTTGGAAAGGGATCTTGGAGGTCTTCTAGTCCAACCTCGTGCTCAAACAGGAGACCCTACATCATTACAGACAAGTGGATGTCCAATCTCTTCTTAAAAGCTTCCAGTGTTGGAGCATTTACAAGTTCTGGAGGCAGCTCGTTCCACTGGTTAATTGTATTCACTGTCAGGAAATTTCTACTTAGTTCTAGGGTTCTAGGTTGTTTCTCTCCTTGATGAGTTTCCAACAGAATTATCTTTCTCCTTGCATACCCAACCTTGACTTTCATGCAAGTAAGCAGAACTGTGCTCCTATATACAGCATGCTGTTTTACAAAGCCTCTTCTTACCTTTCTTCTCCCCTTCCATCCCTTCCCCTTCCCCTTCCTCCCTCCTTCTTTCCTTCCCCTCTCCGTCCCTCCCTTTCCCTTCCTCCTTCCCTCCTGCTATTCTGCCCACCCTCCCTTCCTCTTTCCCTCCCTTCCCTCCTCCCTCCCTTCTCTCCTTCCTCCTTTCTCTCTCTCTTCCTTCCTTCCTCCCTCCCTCCCTTCCTCCCTCTCTCCATCTCTTCCTCCCTTCTTTACTCAATCCCTCTATTCCTTCCACCCTCCCTTCCTCTTTCCCTCCCTCTCTTCCTCCCTTCTTTACTCAATCCCTCTATTCCTTCCACCCTCCCTTCCTCTTTCCCTCCCTCTCTTCCTCCCTTCTTTACTCAATCCCTCTATTCCTTCCACCCTCCCTTCCTCTTTCCCTCCCTTTCCTCCTCCCTTCCTTCTCTCCTTCCCTCTCCCTCCCTCCCTTCCTTTCTTCCTTCCTCCCTCCCTTCCTTCCCTCTCTCCCTCCCACTCTCTTCCTCCCTCCCTTCCTCTCTCCCTCCCTTCTTTACTCAATCCCTCTATTCCTTCCACCCTCCCTTCCTCTCTCCCTTCCTTCCCCCTCCCTCCCTTCTTTATTCCCTCCCTCCCTTCTTCATTCCCTCCCTCTATTCGTTCCAGCCTCCCTTCCTTCCCTCCTCCCTCCCTCCTTTCCTCTCTCTCTCTCTCTCTCTTCCTCCCTTCTTCCCTTCTTTCCCCTCTCCTTCCCTCCCTCCCTTCCTCTCTCCCTTCCTTCCTCCCTCCCTAGAGATTTTTTGTGAAACCCTAGAGATCATCATCAAAACAATTCCCGATGGTGGCCACAATGGAATGCTGAAAAACCACACCCCCTTTTTGCATTCCACCTAGTGTTTTCTTAACCTGCGGGGAAAGAACCCCCTGCCATGCACCTCTTTTCAATTGCCATGCTCAGACTCCTTGTGTAGCCTGAGACTCTTCCTCCCGTCTCCCAAGGCCATTCTCCCACACCATTACAAATCCTGGATCTGTCCATTTGGTCCTGCCAGACTCTTGGGTGACAGAGACCTTGAGGAACGAAACCCTGCTTGACTTGTCCTTTACACTTTAAAACAAAAGGATTAAAGTCAAGAGGAAAAGCATCCGGCAAACACCCCAACTTGGTAAGATGACACCGTGCAGGGTACCCAAAGATGCAAGCTTCTCACCACACCAATTGATTTTGGGGCTATCACCTTTGCCAGACGAAAAGGGGAAGGTGCTTTAAAGGTTTCGGTAGCTCAGGCGAAGAGGAAGTGGAACTCTTTTGAAGAGGCAACAGATCCACTTTGCTCTTTCTCCTCGTCAAAGCCACTGAAACTTTTAAAAAAAGAAAAGAAAAAGGTTGAAAAGCCAGTTCCCCACCTGCTTCATTCTTAGAGAATAGAGATTTTCAGTTAGGAATTAATTAATCCGGTTAAATTAAGGTGCCAGGAGCCATAGTGGTTAGAATGCAGGATTGCTAATTCCGCCCACTGCCACCAGTTCAATCCTCACTGGATCAAGGTTGACTCAGCCTTCCATCCTTCTGAGTTGGGTAAAAGGAGGACCCAGTTTGTTGGGCGATAATACACTGACTCTGTCGACTACTTAGAGAGGGCTGTAAAAGCACTGTGAAGCAGTATACAAATCTAAGCGCTATGGATGTTGCATGATAAAACCTACCAGAAAGCTAGCTTTACCCTGCTAGCTCGGCTACGAAACCTATCTAAGGTCAGCTTTAATTAAAACTCAGCTGATTGTGCAAAGGCATTGGCACAGTCTCTTCCTGACCTGGTTGCATACATAGTACAATCACAGCTTTGTAATTCAACCCAGTGCATATCTTCTCACAACCATTGCAGGAGCCTTAGGCCATTTAGTGACATCTGGGAATTGCAGGCTGCAAGTCCCATCATGTCTAATTCACAAAGAACCCTGGTACAGTCATTCAAAACCATGTGAAATCCACTGAACTGGCCATCCCTAACAGTGTGACCTAACAAGAAAGAGACAGAGAGAGAGAGACAGAGACAGAGACAGAGAGATATTAAGTTGTAGTTCTACTCCCACCCCATTCTAAGGCTGTTCATTCCAAATTGTATAGCTAAAAGTCTGTAAAGATTCTCAGTCCTCCAGGTCATGGTTGTCCCAAAGGTGCTTTTTCAGGAGGCAACTGGATTTTCTCATTTCTGCTTTGAAGATGTTTCGCTTCTCATCCAAGAAGCTTCTTCAGCTCTGACCAGATGGTGGGGAATGGAAGGATTTATAACTCCTTGCAGATAGCTGGTCATTCGCATCCTTTTAGAGAGGCGTTGAGGCCACTTGGAGGTTTGTCTGTGTCCTTCAGGATCTCCTGAGTGGTACAAATGGGTGTGGAGCCTTCTTGGAACGGCAGAAAGGACTGTGTTGTGGAGCTGTGCTTTCTGCAGGATGTTTTTTCTGCCTTGTGACCCCTTCACTGTTGAAGACAGGCTCAGGTTGACGGGGATGAGTCTGGGTTGTCTGCATCTCAAACTGAACCACACATGGTTCCTGTAGTCTGCAATTTTTGGAAATAGCAATAGCCCTTCGACTTATATACAGCTTCAACTTATATACGGCCCTTCCTAAAAGGTTTTGCAGAGTCAGCATATTGCCCCAAACAATCTGGGTCCTCATTTTACTGACCTCGGAAGGATGTAATTCGAGGGCTACCCATAACAAGCAAGAAAGGCTGTACAGGTAGTCCTGACTTACAACTCCTCATTTAATCGTTCGAAGTTATAAAGGCATAAAAAAGTGACATGGTCATTTTTTATACTTACAACCATTGCAGTATGCCCATGGTCACATCACATCATCAAAATTCAGAGGCTTGTCCACTGACTCATATTTATGACAATGGCAGTGTCCCACGACTCACATCAAGGGTGGGATGCTACCAGTTCAGCCCAGTTCTATAGAACCAGTAGCTGCGAAGAGCAGCTGACACCAAACTGGTTTGGTGTTTGGCCCATCCGCCTTTCCGGACTCTAGGCTGTCCTTTATTCCTGACTGCATTCCAACTCACGTTAGTAATACTGTTGCTAAATTTGCAGATGATACAACAGACTTATCTCCGGGGGCATGAATCTGCCTACCGAGATGAGGTGGACCGGTTGCTTTCGTGGTGTGGAGACAATA
Source organism: Notechis scutatus (assembly GCF_900518725.1). Next base: position 1,047,548 of record NW_020716822.1, on the reverse strand, counting down.
ACTTGGTCCTCAACACCAATAAGACCAAGGAGCTTATAGTGGATTATAGAAGGAACAGATCAGACATCCAGCCCTTGCTTATCAATGGAGACCGAGTGGATCAAGTGGCCAGTTTTAAGTTTCTGGGTGTTACCCTAAAAGAGGACCTGACCTGGGATGCCCACATTGCAGCCCTGGTCAAAAGGGCCCAGCAGAGATTATACAATCTGAGGCTTCTCAGAAAACAACAACCGAATGAGAAACAGCTGGTGACCTTTTACTGCTGCACCATAGAGAGAATCCTAACTTACTGCACCTCTGTATGGTTTGCCAACTGCACAGTAGCGGATAGGACAGCACTCCAGAGGGTTAACATCATTGCCCAAAAGATCATGGGTTGTCCTCTCCCCTCTTTAGAAGAGCTTTATAGGTACCGGTGCCTTAAGAAAGTTCAAAACATTCTCAAAGATCCATCTCATCCTGGGAACCCTTTTTTTTTTAACTAATACCATCTGGTAGACGGTACAGAATAATAAAAACAAGGACAAATAGGCTGAAAAACAGCTTCTATCCCAGGACAGTAGCTCTTTTGAATTCTGCTGTATAGTGCAGTGTTGGTGTGGTGTCAGGGTTTCCAGTTCAATGTGTGAAGGGTGAAGGATGTGTGTTTGTGTTTATTTTCATGGTCATGATGTGCACTGAAGATAGTGTTAGATTTCGTTGTATGAGGTGCAGTGACAATAAAGTAAACTCAACTAAAACTCAGCTGTTTTGAGCGGCCCAGCTGAGCTTGAAAAAGCGGGAAACAAGAGGATTTTCAAACGCTGCCCACCACTTGTCAGCTGTCCAGGCGGCACAGCTGGTGATTTCTTGCAAACGCTGCACACAGGCGTGTTATGATTGCCTGCAGTTCGGAGAACCGGCAAATCGCTCCACTGGCTGGCCCCACCCTTCCCCGCCCACTCACTCCTTACCTGGCATGCGAGCCACCCAACTGGCCTGGTTTGGTAAGTTGCTATTTTTCCTTTTTTTTCCCCCTGACCATCAGCTGTTCTGCTCTGGGGAGATTTAGGAAATCCTTGGATTTCTTGCTTTCTAGCTAATCTAAAAGCAGAGCCGAACCTTCCTTAGGACTGATTCAGGTAGCCAGTTGCAGATAGATAGATAGATAGATAGATAGATAGATAGATAGATAGATAGATAGATAGATAGATAGATAGATAGATAGATAGATAGATAGATAGATAGTGAATCTGTGATTCTGTGAGCAACTCAATCTGCCTGCCTGTTTTGCCTGCTTTTGGGTAAAAGTTGCTCTTTTTTTATACAAAAAAATCAATATTTACATAAATCTTTATAATATTTACATACAAGCCACGCCCCCCCAGTCACATGACCACCAAGTCATGTCCAGTCAACAAACCATGCCCACCCAGTCACATGACTACCAAGCCACACCCACAAATTAGGCCACACCCACAGAACCGGTTGCTCAGAAATTTGAATCCCACCCCTGGCACACATGATCCCCTTTTGCAACCTTCTGGCAAAGCCAAGCCTATGGGACAGCCACATTCGTTTAACGACTGTGTTACTAACTTAACTGCTGCAGTGATTCACTTAACAACGGTAGCAAGAAAGATTGTACCCTGGGGCAAAACTCACTGAACAAATCTGTCCCTTAACAAGAAGAAATGTTGGCTCAATTGTGATTGAAAGCCGAGGACTATCTATGCTGGATGAAACCATATTTGTATGTGTGTGTATGTGTGTGTGTGTGTGTGTGTGTGTGTAGTCTTTCAGAGAAGGATCTCTTTTCCTGCTGTTGAAATTAAAGTGGAGGTGGTCTTCAGCAGGTTCTGACCTGTTCTGGAGAACCAGTAGTGGAAATTTTGAGTAGTTTGGAGAACCGGCCAATCCCACCTCTGACTGGCCCCGCCCCCATCTATTCTCCACCTCCCGAGTCCCAGCTGATCGGCTGGGTCTTCTTTGGTTGCCCTGCGCAGGAGAACAGAGCTGGAAAGCAGGTTAGTGGGGTGAGGAGGGAATGGGATTTTTCAGTAACCTTCCCCCTGGAGTGAGGTGGAAATGGGGATTTTACGTTATCCTTTCCCTGCCATGCCCAAGCCACTCCCACCAAGCCACACCCACAGAACCGGTAGTAAACATTTTTGCATCCCACCACTGAATGAAAGCTATCATTTCACTGGGGGGAAATCCAATATTGCAATGACAATATCAATAAGAGTTCAATTCTGACGATATTTATTTATTTGAAAAAGCACGTCCTTCAATGTAAGAATGACATCTTCCCACTTGCCCTAAAACCTTCAACGAGAAAGAAGCCGTTAGCAGTGAGGCACAGACGTCTTAATCCAGGTGACCTCTCTGGCAGATTGACACCTTTTTGGTTACAAACCTACCTACCTTGGAAGGTAGCCTTTCTATGTACAATTATGGTACCTTTCTATGTACAATTATTATGGTACCTTTCTATGTACAATTATGGCTTTTCCGGGTTGTAGGTTATGCAGAGGGGGAAGCAAGCAAGCAATCTTGGCAAACTTCTCCCAGGACCAGGTGAGCAGAACAGGTGGGGGGCGGCGGAAAAACAAGTGCTTACATGTAGCTGGAGATTCACTTGGCTGAGCCGTGAGCAACATGTTCTCCCTTCCTACGCCGAGATGAAGAACCAGCTGCTAAAGTAACAGGCCGAGTAACTTTTCACCTAGAAAAGCGAATGCTTCAGAAAAGCACCCAGGGTTCAACTCTTATGCATATCAGACAACCTGTATCAAAATCTCAAGCCATCTCATGTGATCGACATCTAAAGCAGGGGTGGGATTCAAATTGTTTAACAACCGCTTCTATGGGCGTGGCTTAGGTGGTGGGCATGGCTTGGTGGTCATGTGACTGGGTGGACATGGCTTGGTGGTCATGTTATTGGGTGGGCGTGGCTTGGTGGTCATGTTATTGGGTGGGTGTGGCCAACTCAATATCACTCACATCGAGGCACGCATCTCCTCGCCTGGCCTCTCATGACTGTGGGGGTGCTGCAACAGTCGTAAGTGTGAAAAAGGGTCATAAGTCACTTTTTTCAGTGCCATTGTAACTTTGAATGGTCACTCCACACAAGCAAAGTACCAGCAAAGGAGGGGGAAAACACTCCAGAGATGTTCCTGAGACCGGAAGTCTAATCTTGCCAAGAACGTAATAAGGGTTAACGGAGAGGCAGTTTCTGTAAGCAACACCAGAATGTTTCCTTCCTGCCTTCCTTACAGGATTAGGCCAGTAATTTCTTCTAACAACCGGTTCTCCGAACTGCTTAGAATGTTAACAACCGGTTCTAGCGAATAGGTGTGAACTGGTAGAATCCCACCCCTGATCTAAAGCCCCATTATATCTTATATCTCGCAGGACCTCTCATGGACTATGAATGCTAACATGCTTGTGAGGAAGGCACAGAAGAGGCTGTACTTCCTGAGAATGCTCAAGAAGATAAATCTATCTCAGCATCTACTTCTGTCCTACTACCACAACACCATTAAGAGTGTCCTGACCTACGGCATTCTTGCATGGTATGGGAGCAGCTCTGTAGCAAAAAAGCTCTACAGAGATCATTAAAACTGCCCAGAATATCATTGGGCTCCAGCCACCAGCCCTGGACGACATCTTCGCCTCTCGCTGTTTGAGGAAGTCGCATAACATTCTCAGAGACTCTTCCCATCCTGCTCACAATCTTTTTGGACTGTTACCTTCTGGCAGAAGATACAGAACAATTAAAACTCAGACCACACAAAATTCTGGGAGTTGAAGTCCACAAGTCTTACAGTTGCCAAGTTTGGGGACCCCTGATTTATATATATACAGATGGTCCCTGTCTTATGACAACAATTGAGCCCCAAATTTCTGCTGTTAAGGGAGACCTCCATTAAGTGAGTTTTCCTCCATTTTATGACCTTTCTTGGCCCTGTCATTAAGTGAATCATGGCAGTGGATAAGTTAGTGACCTGGCTGGCTAAGTGAATCTGGTTCCTCATTGACTTTGCTCGTAAGAAGGTCGCAAAGAGGGATCATGTGATCCTGGGACACAACAACCATTATAAATATGAACCCCCTTTGCCAAACATCTCAGTTTTGATCGTAGGATCATGGAGATGCAGCAAAGGACGTAACTGCGAAAAACGGTCACCAGTTATATTTTTCAGTGCCATTATAACTTGAATGGTACAGAGCAGGGGTATTAAACTTGATTTAATTGAGGGCCACATCAGGACTGTGTTTTCTGAACAGTTTTTATCCCAGAACTATAATTGCACTTAACAATGAACTTAAGGACCACCATCAGTGAGCTGTTGGACAGTATTACTTGGTCTGTTGTGTGGATGCTTATGTGTTTTTAGGTGGTGGGGAATTTTGGCAGGTGGGGAAAGTATTTGGGGATTGTCGTGTGTGTGTGTGCGTGTTGGGTCTGGTCTCTAGGTGTTATGTGAATTTCGTTGTATGTGTATACTGTGTATATACATACAATGACAATAAAGAATTCAAATTCAAATTGGGCAGGTAGGGTTCGTTCGCTGCAAAGATAGAACTAGGCCAGGAATGTCAAACTCAAGGCTTGCGGGCTGGATTTGGCCCGAGAAAGTGATTAAATCCAGCTCATGGGATCAGCCTGGAAATATCAAAGGACCAGCCTGCAGTTCCTCTGGTGGCTAAAATGGACCGCATGTAGGGGGCCCCCACGCCTCATTTTCACCCTCCTGCAGCACTCTGCTGGCCAGAAACAGCCCCCAAAACAGGCCAGAAAATGGCCTGGAAATGAACCATGCAGTCTGTTTTCGGCTGGCAGAGTGCTGCAGGAGGTATCCGTCCCACCTCCCTAGTGGTGGGATTCAAAAAAAAATTATTACTGGTTCTGTGGGTGTGGCTTGGCGGGCATGGCAGGGGAAGGATACCGCAAAATCTCCATTCCCTCCCCACCCCACTAACCTGCTTTCCAGCTCCGTTCTCCTGTGCAGGGCAACCAAAGAAGATCCAGCCGATCAGCTGGGACTCAAAGGGAGGCAGAGAATAGATGGGGTTGGCGGGGCCAGTCAGAGGTGGGATTTGCTGGTTCTCCGAACTACTCAAAATTTCTGCTACCGGTTCTCCAGAACTGGTCAGAATGTGCTGAATACCCACCTCTGGACTACCCATCTAGCAGAAATTCCCATCCTCAAAGAGCTCCAGGTCCTTCCAGGGAGTTGCTTGCAACTAGATTAATTAGTTAATGTTTGTTGTAAAGTGTTTTAATTCACTGCTATAGATTGGAACACACTGTGGCAAGCATTGTACTGCTGTTCAAGGAGGCAGATAGCTAAATAGGTGGAGAGATACAGCAGACAGATAAAGGGTATTAATACTTACAAAGCTTTGGATCTTCTTACAAGTATTAACTAATGAATAATGTTAAGCAGGCAGATAATAGATTCAACTGGAAGATAGGTAGGAGGACATGATGCCGTTGGATAAATGCAACACACACACACACACACACACACACACACACACAAGCTTTTTTGTGAATAACTCAACCTGTGAACATACCTAATACTCTTTCCTCTTCCTGGTTTCCCTACAACAACAACCCAGTATGGTAGGTTGAGCTGAGAGAGATTGACTGGCCCAAAGTCCCCCAGCTGGTTTTCATGCCTAAGGCAGGACTAGAACTCACAATCTCCTAGTAATTGGTGCAACATCACCCAGCTGACTTTCATGCCTGAGACAGGACTAGAACTCACAATCTCCTCGTGATTGGTGCAACATCGCCAGCTGGTTTTCATGCCTAAGACAGGATTAGAACTCACAGTCTCCTAGTGATTGGCCCAAAGAAAGTGGGAGGGAGGGAAGAAAGAAGGAGGGAAGGGAGGAAAGAAGGAAGGGAGGAAGAGAGAGGGGAAGGAAGGGAGGAAGGGAGGAAGTCCTGAATATTTTGCCCAATAGCAGACATCTCTTCTGTTAGTGGCTTCATTGTTGTCTGCCATCTAAATTCTAATTTGGCATCTACAATCTATTTATCACATGTTTATGACTCTTCTGCCCACGTAGTCTAATTGTGAAGTTGAGTGAAAGGTTACATTAATATCAATTCAGATTTACTACCAAACCCCCGGTGTAAACAGACAAGAAGAGTATCATAAAATGCACCAGTGTCAGTCCTGAAGGATAATTACATTCCAATTTTCATACTAATGGGAAATACAAGCTATTTCAATGCTCTATGGCAGAATGAGGATCAAATGAATTTTGCCCCTGATTTCTATAAGATAATAATGTCCTTAAAATAGATTTTGATTTACATTACTGGTAGCAATGTGCCTTCCACACAGCAAGTATGATCTGCAAAATTAATCCTTTTTTTTTTAAGCAGAGTAGCATTTGATTAAGAAAGGTTTTTGTGTGTGCCTTACCAAATGTATATTAAGATACCTGCCCAGAGGGGACAACATGAGTTAATTAACATGGTTACAAAGTTTAGGCTTTAGGTAACAGTTTGTAGATCAATTAGTTTGATATAACTCCTACTCTTTCTGACAATAAACCTGTTAGGCTGGAATTACCAAAGCATCATTTCTTTATCCAAAAACGAAAGAAAGTATATTGGAAGCACATGAATGCCATCGAATTTAGTGAAATTCGGTTGAAAAAAAAAGTTGTTATTAACTAATCCAATCCAATCTTTACTGGGTTTTTCAGAATTAAAACAGAATGGTCGCGCAATTGGGAACTGCAAATTTCAACTAACAAATGCTCTGTCCTACACATTGGCAATAAAAATCAGAACACCAAATACAAGTTAGGTGGCAGCAACCTCGTACAACCCTCACTCTGTCAAGGACCTAGGAGTACTAGTCTCAAATGATCTAAGCCCCAGAGGTCACTGTAACAGCATTGCCAAAAAGGCATTAAGAGTTCTTAACCTTATTTTGCTAAGCTTCTTCTCTGGCAACATTGAATTGTTTACTAGGGCATACAAAACCTTTGCCAGGCCAATTCTTGAATACAGCTCATCCGCCTGGAACCTGCACTGTATATCAGACGTTAACACGATTGAGTGGGTCCAGAGGTATTTCTCAAGAAGAGTTTTCCACTCCTCCCCTCACAATCGAATTCCCTCTGCCTCCAGGCTTGAAATTTTGGGTTTGGACAATGTGGAAGTGCTCTGCCTGCGGACCAATCTAAGCATAGTACACAAAATTGTCTGCTACAACGTCTTGCCTGTCAACAGCTTCTTCAGCTTCAACCACAATAACACATGGGCAAATAACTGATACAAACTCAAGGTAAACCACCCCAAACTCGATGGCAGAAAATACGACTTCAGCCACAGAGTGGTCAACGCCTGGAACGCCCTGCCCGGCTCCATGGTTACGGCCTCAAACCCCTCACAGCTTCAACCTCAAACTGTCTACCGTGGACCTCACCCCATTCCTAAGAGGTCCTTAAAGGGGGCGTGCATAAGGACATCAGCGTGCCTACCATCCCTGTCTTACTGTTCCCATTTATCTGCATTTACTCCCTTTGTTCTTGTTTGTGTTCATACTTACACTTGTTATTTTGTCTGTGTTTGACAAACAAATAATAAATAAACTATCAGCTGTCTAAGCAATTTAAATCGAACCCATTGAATGTTGTGGGAAGTTTGGCCTTCATCTTGGCCCACTAATACATATGTGATATAGAGTATGGGTAGTCTCCCTCTTACAGCTGCCATTGAGCCCAAAATATCAGTTGTGAAGTGGATGTTGGCTCCTTTTACAATCATTCGCTTTGGTTGTGAAGTGACTCTCTACAGTGGTTAAGTTCGTAACACGCTTGTTGAGTGAATCTGACTTCCTCGTCGAATTTGCTTGTAAGAAATTTGCAAAAGGGGACCCTGGGATACTGCAACCATCATTAGTACATGCCAGTTATTTACTTTTTTATTGAATTTATATTGCTGCCTGTTTGCCCATGGCGATTTAAGGCAGCTTCGAGAATATAAAACCACATTTAAAACAAATAAATTAATAAAGTATAATATAATAAAATCACACCCCACCACACCCCCTCACCGCCCTAGCCATGCTCAGCCACCATCCAGGTCATGTCTCAAAGGTGTTGTTATAAAAGACAACTGGACTTTCTTGGTTCTTCAGTTCAGTTAGAACTGAAGAAGCTTCTTGGATGAGTAGCGAAACGTTTTCAAAGGGGAAAAAAAACAAGAAAATCTGGTTCCCTTTTGGAAAAAATACACCCAGGCCTAGAGGAAGTATAGATCCAGTATTTCTTTGATGTCTATTTTTGAAGCTGGTTTGTCTAACAAGGCTGACAACAGATCACCACATGCAGGCTTGCAAAATAGTCTCAAGATTAGAGAATATGACGGGCCCCATCTCATGAGGAGGTACATCTGGTGGGACCCAGAGGAAAGGCCTTCTCCATGGTGGCTCCCTCCCTTTGAAACTCATCCCCAGAGGAGATTGGATTAGCTCCTACTTTCACACTCTTTCGAAAAGCCCTCAAGACACTTGAAGAAATGTTAGAATTCATTATTAGAATGTATTTTTATGCAACAACTAGAGTAGTATTTAGCCAGTAGATGGCAGTGTTTACAAGTTTGGTTCTATGGTGTATACTCTACGCTCTTTTGTTCTAAGTAGAGTTTCCTGTAACAATTATATAGTTGAGCAGTAAAACACATGGTGACTGTGCTTTTTTTTTTTTTTTGCTCTATATGGTGCTTTATATAAAAGAGATTTCCTGCTTGAGCAGGGGTGTGACTAGAAGACCTCCAAGATCCCTTCCAACTCTGTTATTCTAAAAGCAAGTCGCTCTGTCCAGTGCCATGCTACAGTATATGTCGACAACAGCAAGAATGCACTCTGCACAAAAATGAAGGCACATTTTGATTTCCACAATGGACAAATGGCTGTAAAAATTGATGGAATTAGCAGAGATGCCAAAATTGGCTGCTTTGACCAAAGGGAAAAAAAATACAATGACTTTTGTTTCTACTTGGAAACCACTGCTGGACTTTGTGCTTGAGGTGGGGGAAAAACCCTGAAACTTTGATTTTGAGTTTTGCCAATTTGGTAGGTTTGCTGTTATAGAAATGGCTGGTATATATTATTATGCAAAAGTAAACCTTATGTCATTACCTTATTCTACTGCACCAAAAGGAGTTGGAAGTCAATGCTTTTCTCTTTGTTTACCTTCCACTTCTTCCTCTTCTCCTCTTCATCCCTTATTTTCCGCTTATTTTCATTTTTCTTTGTATCTCTGTATTTTAACCCAAAGGTGCTTTTTTTTCAAGAAGCAAAGAAAAAAAAAAGTCTACTTACCTCCTTAAAAAAAAAAAGGACCTTTGGGACAACCATGACTTGGATGACTGAGAATTGACTGTACAGGCTCTGGATTTTATATTTTTGATGAACTAATAAAAATATTTGCACCTATCGGATGGCATGCTACACAAACAGGAAGTGATGTAACAACAGAGCCATTTTCCTTTTATGCTTCTGTGCTGGGGTTTTCCATATTACCCAAAGATGTTGCAAAAATATAAATTAGCATGTCAGGTTGGGTCACAGTTTCTTTCCTTTCTTCATCTTTATTTACTTTATTGTTTTATAATACCAGAGAGGACTGCAGAAGAAAGATGCTCCTGTTTATGCAAATCCCAATGTTTACACCCCAGGAATACACCTGTGTTTGTTGCATCACAAATCCTTTCCACTCCCAGCCTGGGACGGCATCCTTAAGCTAACTGAAGGTAAGAGTCACCTCCTGAATCTCACAAGGACCTGCCAGCACATGTCACTAAGTGCCAGTCACCTTCCTTGAGCATGGCTGTGAGGAGGCAATCCCTGAGCATCTGTCTCACTTACTCACATGCCCAACGGTGCAATTCAGAGACATTACAGACTCCTTTCCTCTTGGCTGTTACTTTTAAGATTGGGACAAGATTAGCCAGGCCAAATCAAAAGACAATGAAAGACAATGAATGTTAACTTAATTGGGAGTTGTTCCCAAAGGTGGTTTTTTTCCCCAAAACAAAAACAAAAAAAGGTGACCAAGACAGTGGTTAATGTGAATTTTGTGCCATTTGATGACCATTTCAGATAAATAGATAAATGGTGGCTCAGTGGCTAAGACGCTGTGAGCTTGTCGATCAGAAAGGTCGGCAGTTCAGCAATTTGAATCTCTAGCGCCGCGCAACGGAGTGAGCTCCCGTTACTTGTCCCAGCTTCTGCCAACCTAGCAGTTCGAAAGCATGTAAAAAATGCAAATAGAAAAATAGGGACCACCTTTGGTGGGAAGGTTACAGCGTTCCGTGCGCCTTCGAAGGCATTTAGTCATGATGGCCACATGACCACGGAGACGTCTTCGGACATTCCATTCCATTCCATTCCGTTCCGTTCTGTTCTGTTCTGTCCTGCTTTGTTTCTATTCTATTCCGTTCCATTCCACTCCACTCCATTCCATTCCATTCCATTCCATTCCATTCCGTTCCGTTCTGTTCCGTTCTGTTCTGTTCTGCTTTGTTTCTATTCTATTCCGTTCCATTCCACTCCACTCCACTCCATTCCATTCTATTCCACTCCACTCCACTCCATTCTGTTCCATTCTGTTCCGTTCCGTTCTGTTCCGTTCTGTTCCGTTCCGTTCTGTTCTGTTCTGCTTTGTTTCTATTCTATTCCATTCCACTCCACTCCACTCCACTCCACTCCACTCCATTCCGTTCTGTTCCGTTTCATTCTGTTCTGTTCTGCTTTGTTTCTATTCTATTCCACTCCACTCCATTCCATTCCATTCCACTCCACTCCACTCCACTCCACTCCATTCCATTCCATTCCCAAAGGCCTGAGGGAAACTTCTGGACTGAAGGTAAAAAACGCCCCTCCCAGAAGTTCTGGAAGTCTGGAAATGGGCCTGTTTCTGGCTTCCAGAGGGCCTTCGGAGCCCGGGGAGACCATTTTCACCCTCCCAGAGGCCTGAGGGCAACCTCTGGACTGGGGAAGGTGAAAAACGGCCCTCCAAGGAAGTTCCGGTACACCACGCCCACCCAGCAACTGGGCAGAGAACCGGTTGTTGGGATTTTTGAATCCCACCCCTGGTCACGTGATTCAGAATTCAGATGCCTGGCAACTGACTCATATTTATGACGGTTTCAGGGTTCTGGGGGTCACATGTCATCCCCTTTTGCATCCTGGCAAGCAAAGTCAGCAGGGAATCCAGATTCACTTCACAACTGCATGCCTAACTTAACAAGGGCAGTGATTTAACTTAACAAAAGTGGCGAGAAAAGTCGTAAGATGGGCCGAAGCTCACTTCAGAAAATTGTTTTGCTTTGCCACAGAAATATTGGGCTCCGTCATCGTCATAAGTCGAGGACTACCTGCAGAGATGGAATCGACAGTGCCTGTCAAGTTCAGTTCACAAAGCACGGTGAGATTTTTGCTAGCTCGGCACAAACATTCTCTATTTTTTTTCCCCCCTTCTCTCTCAGTTCCCAAGTTTTCAGCACTTTCTTGGCAAGAAATTGAGCCATCCATCAGTCAACTTCCCTCTGTTTACACCAAAGGGTGGAGTAAGTCTGCCATATAAATGCCACCCCTTGGTCCTCACCCACCTCCCACCTACCTGCTGTAGGGCAGATTAAAGAGCTGGCACCCATCCATGGCTTGGCTACACCTACGCAGCGCATAATCCCAGCCTTTCTGGACACAGATGTTCAGCCTGATTAAAGTACAGAGAGTGACAGAGGTACATCCCCTACCTTTCAGGTCTGTGGAGGCAAGTGACACACAAATTTAAGAAATAAATATATCTGTTTGTTTTCTGGAAGTATTGGTAAAATAATAAAGGTGGGAGAGAAGGAGGGACAGAGAGAGGAGAGGAGAGGAGAGGAGAGGAGAGGAGAGGAGAGGAGAGGAGAGGAGAGGAGAGGAAGAATGGAATGGAGGGGAAAGGATAGGAGGAGAGGAGAGGAGAGGAGAGGAGAGGAGAGGAGAGGAGAGGAGAGGGAGAATGAGAATACCTAGAATGGTGTGGTAGCCTAATAGTGAAGACCCTCACCTCACACTCAAGAGGCTTGATACTTGAATCTTATGTAGCAGAGGATATTTTTCTCCTAAGGCACAAAGAAAAAATATCTGCTGTGAACTCAGTGTAGTGTCAGTAAAGGCATCTGACCATTAAATGCAGATCTCCATCCATCTGACTCAACCCTAAATTGAGGGATTACAGGGTCGTAAAAGGGAGTTTATAGATAGATGAGATAGGTAGGCAGGTAGGTAGGTAGATGATAGATTTGAGAGAGAGAGAGAGAGAGATGAAAGATAGATAGATGATAGAGTTAGAGATAATAGATAGATAGATTTGATAGATATGATAGATAGATATAGATAGATAGATGATAGAGAGAGAGAGAGAGAGAGAGAGAGGGGGGGAGGGAGGGAGATAGATAGAGAGGGAGGGAGAGAGAGAGAGAGAGAGAGAGATGAGAAGAGCTGGAATCCAGAAAGAAGGGTGATTCAATAAATGTCAGCTGACTGCAAAAGCTAGGAAACGGCACCAAAAGAATTACACCCAGGTGGTTTGGTCAAACAGAAAGAAGGAGGGAGGATTGAATTACAAAACAAAAGCAGAGTGACTGAGTGGAGAAGAAGGGGAAGACGGATAAAGGTGGAGGTGGGTGGCATTTCTGAGAGCCTCCGAAAGAGAGGTGAGAAGGTTAAAGAACAAAAGAAAGCACACCACTGCAAGGGATGGACGTGGTAGTATCAAGAATGATTCACAAGGAGAGACAATCATGGAGAGATAATGAGTGGTGTTGGAGTACAGTAGCTTCACCGGAATCTCCTTTTATTTTACTTTATTTTCCTTCCCTCTTAATTGCTTCTGCTTAGTCTTTCTTATTCTTTTCCCTGCTCCTTCATGTCTCTTATCCTGAAAAAAGCTAGCATAATGAGAATGTATACTTTGAAAACTGTACCATGTTTTCCCCCCTAAGGTTCTACTCACTTTTGAAGCTTGTTTATACAGGAGGTAAGATTCCAAAAATATTTTTGTTGGAAAGGGTAATTGGAAAGGGATTATTCCAAAGAATAAGCCAAAGGTGAATTTCTCCAGGGAATTTAAGAAGAAGAAAAATATGAGGGCCAAGTCACCCAGGAATCTGTTCATTTATTTTTATTTATTTTACAGGTAGTCCTCGCCTTACAACAGTTCATTTAGTGACCGTTCAAAGTTACAACATCACTGAAAAAAGTGACTTGTGACCATTTTTCACACTTATGACCATTGCAGCTTGCTCCGTGGCCACTTGATCAAAATCCGGATGCTTGGCAACTGACTCGTATTTATGACAATCCCAATGTCCCAGGATCACAGGTGTGACTTTCTGATAAGCCAAGTCAATGGGGAAGCCAGATTCCCTTAACCATTGTGTCACTAGTTTAACAACTGCAGTGATTCACTTAACAACTGTGGCAAGAGTGGTCGTAAAATGGGACAAAACTCATGTGATGACCCGGGGCGTGGCACAAAGGCAACACAGTCAGATAATCAGTAGGAGTCCCTTTATTAGCTCCAACTTTGCCCCCAGTGTCCTGGTTACCTTCTGGGCTGGAGAAAAACTCTCCCAGGAACAGCCGTTGGCTGCAGAGAATCAAGTCCAAAACGTGGTCAACAAAAACTGTAACTATTAGTCCAATCAAAGCAAAATGAAGTAATTAGTCTGGCAAGGCAGGAGCAAGAATTCCAGGCATGAATTAACGGCAATAACTCAACATGGTTGGGAGGATGCCAGGAACACAGATAAGCAAAGTCAACACAAGATAAACTCATGTTTGCTCCCAGCAGCTGCCACACTCAGCTTGCAATCTCTTTTAAACTCTCTTCCCAGCTGTGGCTAATGAAGGGAATCAGGGCCCTTTCCTCCCCCATAAGCCTTGCAACCCACGTTGCTGTCTTGTCCATTCCTCCCTGCATGCCCTAGGATGATAACGGGGTGGGCCTGGGTCTTCCTCTGAGTTCCTTCTCCCTTGTTCTATGCCTTCCTTGCTCTGCCCAGCTGGACTTTTGCCGTTCCCCAGTTTCCTCCACAGCCAACAGAGCCACACTCTCACTCCCTATCAGCTCCCTGTCAGCTGTTCGTCTTCCTTCTCGGATTCAGACTCTGACAGGGGCATGACAACTCACCTAACAACTGTCCCACTTAGTAACATAAACGTTGGGCTCAATTGTGATCATAAGTTGAGGACTACCTATATTGAATTTATAAAGCCGCCCATCAATCAATCAATCAATCAATCAATCAGAAAGGAGCTGGAAGGGACCTTGGAGGTCTTCTAGTCCAACCCCCTGCTATTACTAATAAAAATCTGGGCAGCCTTCAATAACAGCCATTAAAGACAAATCTTAAAATCTTTAACCATTAAAACAGTTAACAGAATGTAAACAAGATTACAAGAGAATGCGGCAAAATCTCACATACCGTGCAAGCCTTTTAAGGCTTCTTGCTAACACAGCATTTCTAAACCTGCTGGAAAAAAAGATATTTTAAGGGACTTGGGGTCAGAGGAAATATGTTCCAAAAGGCAGATGGGGAGTTATCTAGAGCAATTCATTACAGACTCAATGTTTAATATGGAGATTTATGCTAGATTCATATATGCGGAATTCAGAATAACAGAAGTAGGAAGGGATCTTGGAGATCTTCTAGTCTAACCCCCTACTTGAGCAGGAGATCCTACACCATTCCAGACCAACGGCTGTCCAATCACTTCTTAACAACCACCAGTGATGCAGCACCCACAACTTCTGAAGGAAGGCCATTCCACTGGTTAATTGTTCTCATTGTCGGGAAATGTCTTCTTAGTTTGTAGTAGGAACTCTCTTTGATAGGCTTCCATCCATTGCATCTTGTCTTGCCCTCAAGTGCTTTGAAGAATAGATTGTCTCCCTCTTCTCTGTGATAACCCCTCAAGGACTGGAAGACAGCTATCATATCACCCCTAGTCCTTCTTTGTTGGAGACTGACTCTGAGGGAGAGGAGGAATAGCCGACAGGGAGTGGAAGTGTGACTCCAGAGGTTGTGGAGGAGGCTGGGGAAGGGCAGAGTCCGGGCTGGGCAGTCAAAGGAAGATCCAGGCCCATTCCCTCTCCATAAGGGAGAGACGTGAATGGCGTGGTCTACAGGGGAGGAAAAGGCCTTGATCCTCTTCATGGGCTGCAGCTGTGAGAACTAGGGGGCATGCATAAGCGCACCAACGTGCCTACCGCCCCCGTCCTATGGTTTCTTTTTATTTTTCTTATATGTATCCATTTCATGTATTCATAACTATGTTTATACTTATACCTGTTATCTTATAATCACTTGACAAAATAAAATAAAAAAATAAAAAATAAATAAACTGGTTAAAAGGACGGACATGCGTATGGGCCAGTGCTGGAAACAAAGCATGGAAATATCTCTAGTCTTTCATTCCTCTCTGAGTTTGGCATCCTTCCCAGTGTGTGTTCCAATATCTATGGATGTCTTCAAGCCCTTATCTTGCCTGGTTCCCTTAATTGCTTCAGTGTGGTTTGTGTTGTTTTTACTCTTTATAATTTATAGGCATTTTTAGTTTAAACGGCATCTCCTCCTTTTCATAACTGCTTGTGGGGGAGTTTTTTGTCTCCAGTCAAGGATGTTTGGAGCTTTGAAGCAAAGTGAAGGAATAAAAGGGGCTTCACCTGTTTTTGTGACTGTGTTTATTTTGTATCCCACCCTGGGTCATCACATTCTCTTTGTTAGGCTAGACATACCAATTCCCTCAATTGTTCATCATATAGTTTAGCCTCTAGACTCCTTATCATTTTTGTTCTTCTTCTCTTTCTAGGATCTGACCATCTTTTCTGTATCTGGGTGACCAGAACTGGACACACTATTCCGAGGGTGGTCTACCAGTACAGTTCAAACTAGTACTATCACTTCACACAATCTTGATACTATTCCTCTCTTGATGCAGCCTATATATGTTAATGGGGAATATATATTGTATAATGTATAGTCCTAAAGGAATTAAACCCTGATGGTTGTCAGTGTTCCAATGAAACTCCTCGTTTTATTCAGCACCGAGAAACAAAGCTCATCCCAGTAAAAATTTATTAAAGAAGTCATATTGACAGATCTGGGAAAACCCGAAACTGAGAGTTCCAGGTTTTCCCTTCCCCAAGAGAAATTCAAAAAACCATCCCCTGCACCTACCAATCCATCACATGGTCCAATCAACTATCATCCCAACTGGAGCCATTCCTCCAGACATGTCTTTCCAGGTGCAGGGTGACTTTTCCTTGACTTTATGAGAAGAATGTTGTTGAGTCTAATCTTCCACCTTTCTATGAACGTGGCCCCTCCCAAATTCCCAGGCACTAAATGTGGAAGCTTCTAAGTAAAATATGGCTTCCAAGGCTGACAATGGTTCTTTGGAAAGATAGACATTGAAGTTGAAGTTCAATTACTTTGGCCACCTAGTGAGAAGAGAGAACTCCTTGAAAAGGCCCTGATGTTGGGAAAGGTGGAAGGCCAGAAGGAGAAGGGGGCAGCAGAGGATAGAGATGGTTAGATGGAGTCATGTATGGAATGAACATGAAATTGGGTAAACTCCGGGTGGCAGCGGAGGACAGGGGGACCTGTCATGTTGTGGTCCATGGGGTCACAAAGAGACCATAATGACTAATGAACAACAACAGAAATAATGTACAGAATATAAACCAAGTATGATTGTCAATGGAAGGAAGGAGGGAGAATGACATCAGCAGCAAGTGGATGAGTGCACCATTGGAAGGACCAAGTCAGGGACAGATCCACTAGAGAACATCTTACCTACGTGGTTGCTAAGAACCAACGCCAACTTAATAGCACATCTTCTATCAACTAGTTAATTATGGTTAAGCCTTTCTGGTTTTACTCTTTGGGAGGTCCCATTTAGAATCACTTCTGTCATCACGGTTTCCATCAAAAGTGGTTGCCTTCTGGGATTCAGTCTAACTGTCCAGGGTTTGCTACTAATGGTTTTCTTCACTGGAATTTGCTGAGGCAAGAAAGAGTTTGGAAAGAGATGGCTGAGTTGCCAAAAGGAGATCTCTGCTTGTTTTTGTGCTCTTCTCAAGTGCCCCATGCTGGTCTTTCAGGTTCTTCTTGATGCTCTATCAACTCTATAGCTTCCCAACGTGGCTCTTCTTCATGGTTCTTCTCCGTTTCCAGATTTTGCAAAGTGATCTTTCGATTGAGCTACTTTAAAAAAAGAGAGAGAGAAAAGCAACAATTGAATGCCTTTGTAGCAGTGTTCCAATATTTAAGGGACTGCCCCAAAGAAGAGGGGGGTCAACCTATTCTCCAGAGCAACAGAAGGCAGGACAAGAAGCAACGGATGGAAATTAATCAAGGAGACAACCAACCTAGAACTGAGGAGGAATTTTCCTGTCAGTGAGAACAATCAACCAGTGGAACTACTTGCCTCCAGAAATTGTGGGTGCTCCATTGCTGGAGGTTTTTAAGAAGAGATTGGACAACTATTTATCTGAAATGGTATAGGGTCTCTTGCTTGAGCAGGGGCGTGGACTAAAACACTTGCAAAGTCTCTTCCAACTTTTATTCTGTTACTCAACTGCTTCCTCTTCAAAGTAAAATGTCAAGATCTGGTCAAGCAAGACCCAAACAAGCTTGACAACTTTGGGACTAAAATACTAAGACTAGTCTACTCCAGGTTTTTGGTTTCCTCAACCCCCAATGTAGGTCATCTTTCAGCCTTTACAGGCCAGGAACACATAGTGCCTGTGTGAAGATCCGGAGCTGTTCTTCATATGAAGAAGGTGTTCTTCTACCAAACTCAATGAACCATGAAAGTTCAATCACTTAGAAATATGTTCCAGATCGTCTAAAGAGATAAACTGGTCTATATTTGAGGGTTCCCCCTGCAAATATCACCACATATATAAATACAGAGAGAGACTCCTAGGAACTAGGGTGGTTCTACTTTTTAGCTCAAAAACAATGGTTTTATTAAACCTTTTCTTTTCTTTTTCTCAAGGCATAGGAGGAGTACTTGTCCTGCAAGTACTTAAAGGTGGTGTTGGAAGTAATAACTTTTGAGGCATGTTTCATAATAGCATTGCTATGAGGAAAAGAGATGTTTGGCTTTCTTCCAGAGATGTTACTAATATTTTGCGCAGATATTTTCCTCCCTTTGTTCATCCCTTTCCTTTCTGTTCCGTTCCATTCCCTTCCTTTTCCTTCCTTTCCTTTTCCTTCCTTTCCTTTCCATTCCTTTCTCTTCCTTTCCTTTCTCTTCCTTTCCCCTTCCCCTTCCCTTTCTCTGTTGGCTCATATCCACAAATTGTCTTGACTACAATAGAAAACTAAATGCCTTTGTCTGGCATCGTGATGCCGATGAATTGTTTTAAATATCCAATAAATAATATATTTATTGCCGTCAAGCACCATTACTTTCTGTCTTGCTCAAAACAGTTGCAATAAAGCGGGAAACAATACCTTTGTCTACCACGGTCTACCTTAGAGATCTCCCAGTGGTCTCCCTTCCAATAGTTCACCCAGTCTGACCCTGCTTAGCTTTTTTTAAAGGCAACCAAATATTTTAGGAACTACCACTTATGCTTAGGTTGCAGGGAATGCAAACTGGAATTTTTTTTGCTTAATTACTTTCCTCACCCCTGCTGTAAAAATACAAATCTTCCTATTTGAGTCCCTTGGAGAAATAAGCAATTATTTCTCTTCCCTGGCAGAAAATCCCTGGGCATGAAATAGTTCATTTTTTTTCTGATTTTCTTCTCCCCTGCCTCATTTTTTGGCCCATTAAACGCTTTTGACGATGATATGCTAGTCAGGAAATACACAGCTGAACTTTGTCCCACCTGTCTCAGTTACTCCTTACTGACATATTCTTGAAATAAAGCCCAAAATATCTATAAATTTGAAGCCAAAAAAAGTAATGAAAAGACCTTTGCTAAAACAGTACAGGTAGTCCTTGAATTATGACCATAATTGAACCCGTAGATAAGGAAAAGCACGAACCCAAATCACCTTAGGGGCAAAGAGATTTTTAAACCCTCATGATTCAGCTTGAGAGCTTGCCTTACCACTTTTTGTGTTTTATTTTTAAGCAGGGGTGGGATTCTACTGGTTCAGGCCAGTTCGGGTGAACCAGTCTCTCCGAG
>NW_020716822.1:1005804-1016723 GCF_900518725.1 Notechis scutatus | reverse complement strand
CTTTCTTTCCTTCTTTCTTCCTTCCTTCTTTCCTTCCTTCATTTTTCCTTTTATCTTTCTTTCTTTCCTTCCTTCTTTCCTTCTTTCTTTCCTTCCTTCCTTCTTGCCTTCCTTCCTTCATTTTTCCTTTTGTCTTTCTTTCTTTTTCCTTCTTCCTTCCTTCCCTCTTTCCTTCCTTTCCAGATTCTATTCCACTCAATCCTGAATCAAAATGCATCTTTACCCTCCTCCGAAAATGTCTGTCTAAATACTCTGCGTGTATATTTAAATTTAAATGTGTGTTCGCTCTCAAAATGAACATTTAGATGCATTACTCATTCACAGTAAGTAGAATGGCTTGAAGATTGTATTCATCCTACTTGTGCAGGTGAACTAACCTGTTTGGAGGCTGCCATGCAAGATTTCTTTGGATTTTACCCTTCCTCAAATCCACTGATGCCAACATTTTAGGATTAAAAGAACAAAGATAGGCAGACTTTAGAAAACTTACGAGTAATAATAATATTCAGAAATGCCATTTAATCGCATTACAGCTAGTCCTTGCACTAAGGGCCATAACTGAGCCTGGCAATTACAGTTGTAAGTTGTGACCATGACAAACTTAGAACTTAAGAGTTGGAAGGGATCTTGGAGGTCTTCTAGTCCAACCCCCTGCTCAGGCAGGAAACCCTATAGTACCATTTCAGACCAATGGTTATCCAATCTCTTCTTAAAAACTTCCAGTGTTGGAGAATTCACAACTTATGGAGGCAAGTTGTTCCACTGGTTAATTGTTCTCCCTGTCAGGAAATGTCTCCTTAATTCTAGGTTGCTTCTGACCTTGATTAGTTTCCATCTATTGCTTCTTGTCCTGCCTTCTGGTGCTTTGAAGAATAGGTTGACCCCCTCTTCTTTGGGGCAGTCCCTGAGGTATTGGAACACTGCTATCATGTCACCCCTGGTCCCCTTTTTCATCAAACTAGACATACTGCGTTACTGCAGTATGAAAATATCTACAGACCCCTCACATCCTGGACATAAACTGTTTCAACTCCTACCCTCAAAACGACACTATAGGGCACTGCACACCAGAACAACTAGACACAAGGACAATTTTTTCCTGAATGCCATCCCTCTGCTAAACAAATAATTCCCACAACACTGTCGAACTATTTACTAAGACTGCATTATTATTATTATTCTCATCCTTCCTAGTACCTTTCTCTTCCCACTTATAACCGTGTTGCTTGTATCTTTACAAGTGATATTGTTTTATTTGTTTCCTAGTATGATTTCATTACTTATTAGTAACCTATGACTATTACTAAGTGTTATATCTTGTGATTCTTGATGAATGTATTTTTTTTTTACATATACTGAGACCGTAGGCACCAAAGACAAATTCCTTGTGTGTCCAATCACACTTGGCCAATAAAGAATTATATTCCATAAATAAAGAATTATATCTCTACTCCCCACCACTCAGTTCCTCAACACCATGGAGGGTCACCTCTGAAGCATCAGGGATGAAAATGGCCTCCATTAGGCCAGCTTCAGAGATGACACTGAAAATGGCCTCCATTAGGCCAGCTTCAGAGATGACACTGTTATTGCCAGGCTTAGTTTTTGGGGATGAAAATAAGATGGGGAAAATTGTGCCTCTGCCTACCAACATCCATTGGTATTCATCTGGCTAGCATCCTGTCAGTGTGTGAGAGAGTTGAGGGCTGTTTGGAAACCGAAACAGTATTTGCTGTGTGAGGAAGAAGGAGGCAGCAAGGAGCCTGGGTGTGGCTTAGCTGAACTGCTCTGTACTAAAGCTGGTTGCTGCAGTGAAACTGAAAATGAAACTCCTCTGCTTGTGTTTTGCATTTGGAACAGATTTCTTTTCAGGTGGGGAGGGGGAGTAGAACTCCTTAGCATCAGAGCGTGTTAATAATAATACATGAAATACTAATGCTCTGATGGTCATTTCGAAAAATCCTTTCTTAGCGAGCACCTAGAAGCCAAGAGGAACATAGTTTCTCCTGTGACATCTTGTAACTCTCTTTATCATGTTTATTTGATCTAAATATTTCCTTGAGAGGATCACTGCAGTTATTAAGTTAGTAACATGGTTGTTAGGTGAATCTGTCTGCCCCATGGAATGTGCTTGTCAGAATTTTGCAAAAGGGGGTCATAAATACAAGTCAGTTGACAACATCTGGATTTTAATCATGTGACTGTGATTCTGTGGAACCCGTGAGAAATTGATTGAGGCTGCAATGGTTGTTAAGTGTGAAAAATAGTCATAAATCGCCTTTTCAGTGCCGTTGTAACTTTGAACAGTCACTAAATGAATCATTGTAAGTTGAGGATTACCTGTAGACTAGTTTAATTAGAAATAGGACATTGTCCAGGCGTAATGAGGATTGAAACTCTTATTTGACTTTTAGCAGGAAATAGGAGGGGAAATGAACCTATAGTATCTGGTTTTATGATTAGAATAAAAATAGATTATTAAAAATGTAATTGATGATAAAACTATAGAATAAGAAGTTAATTTACCCTTATACTTGCAACAAATGTAAAGGAACGTTGGAAGTCACTATAATCTTTTTATTTTATTTTATTTTTCATTTCTGCACTTTTGTTCTGTTCTTTTTCCCTCTTTTTCCCTTATAAATATTAGCTCTTGTTCATTTCATTTCAATTCAATTTATTACAGTCATAGACCAGAGACCACTTGTTAGTTTTAATTCTGTTTTAAAATTCTAATCAAGCTTATTTTTTTCTTTCTTTCTGTTTTTAAAAGCAAGAAATAGCAAGAAAATGGTGATGGAGTATTGCAGAGTCTTCATGTTTTCAATCTCGGCATTTAATTCCACTGTCTAAAATAAAGATGATTTATGGCCAACATTGCTATGTTCATCATTTCTACCCATTTGCAAACTGGATACTGTAGAAGGTTTTTGACAGTTTATGGACAACGTCCTGCAGGGTTTTAAACCACAAGTTATTAATTTAATGGAAGAGAAAGACAAAAAAAAAAAAAAACTTTCTCCACACCCTTCAGTTTCCTTGTACCTGAAGTCAACACAAGGATCGGGCATTTTTCCCATGAGAATTTCCCAAGACGGGTGGCCATTAAAATTCTTTAAGAAAAATAAGTAAGAGTTCTCCAAAATATTCCTTTCCTTTGGCGAAAAAAAAAAAATCGAAAGCATTTTTCATCCTGTCAAGTTGAATTAGAAAAGTAGGGCAAGGAGCTAGAGAATGTAGGTGAAATAGTCACCTTAAAATAAAATTCCAGCATTTTTGGTGGGTGGAATGGTGTGTCTGAATCCAAGAGAATCAAGTGCCAATTGTCTGTCAAAAATTGAGGAGTACATCATTCCTTCTTTTAAGGAAGGATAAGCATTTGAAGAAAAAAAAATAATAGAAGAAAAAATAGCTGCTTACAATGGTTAAAAGACACTTGTTCTTTAGTTAGCAAAATGTCTTAACCCTAAGGTCAATGTTTCTCAACTTTGCCTATTTTAAGATGTATGAACTTCAAGTCCCATAATTCCCCTGCCAGCCATGTGTGGATTTCAACTCCCCGAATTCCCCAGTCAGCCCTGTTTGGACTTCGAGTCCCAGAATTCCCCAGCTAGCCCTATGTGGACTTCAAGTCCCAGAATTCCCCAGCCAGCCCTGTGTGGACTTCAAGTCCCAGAATTCCCAGCCAGCCCAGTTTTTTCCAACAAATTCTTGTTTAGAGGTAGCATGGAATAAACTGGTTTATTCATTTTTGACCTAACCCTGTCGCCTGACAGAAAAGAGGAGGGATCACCCAGTGTCCTCCTTTCCTTCTCTATTCTGCTCGCATTGTGTGCTTTAAAGGCGTCAAGCTAGAATAACAAAAGCCCCTGAGTTGGGACTGTTTCTATTCCTTACTCAGAATATCCTTTTCACTAGCTCCTGAAAGTCCTGTGCCTTTCCAGAGAATGAGGTTATCCCGATGATTGATTGATTGATTGACTGACAGACAAACAGACAGACAGGTTCTTGGCTCTTGTTCACCTCCCCCCCTCCTAGAAATTAGACCATTTCTAATCTGTGCTGATTACAATCAATAAACATCAAACTAACTTTGTTTGCCAGCTAAACTGAACCTCGGGTGTGCTCGCTCACATCTGAATATTGTCTGGCATTGGGCTAGGCCCAAATTAAATGGGAAATTGCTTTTGTCATTTTCCAACTTCTGGGTTTTTTTTAACAATGACCCAAACTTCCTTGGAAAAGATCTCCCCCTTTTCCCAAGCCAAGATCTGCCCCAGGGTCCCAAACCTTCAACATATCTCCCTACTCTTTCCCCCTCCCACCCAAAAAAAATTCACCTGGAGCCATGCAGGAAAGCAAACACACCCAATCTGGTTCCCCATTCCTTTGGTTTTTTTTTTTCCCCATGATTTTCCAGCTCTCCCATCCCATCTCTCAACTCCTGCCATTCTCCCCAAGTAATTGTGTCTCTCCTTGTGTGTGTGTGTGTGTGTGTGCGTGTGTGTTGCTTTGTTTGTTTTTCTCCCGAAATGATGCAACTTTAATTAATTTTAATTGCTCCATTCATTTCATGGAAGCGCTGCGGGGAAGTACAACAGCACCCACGAAATAGCCCGATTAGCGCGAATGCTGCCAGGTGATCCAACCCGAAAGGAGGAGAAATGAGAGAGGCTTGTCTTCTGAGTCACTGGAGGAAAGAAACTTTTTCCACGTCCCTTTTTTTTTTGTCCCCTTCCTCCCCAAGGAAGTACCGCTTCAGGTCATCAGAAAGAGGCATAGTTGCAAAACCCATGCTGGGGAGGAAGCAAGGTGGGTGAGAGATTGTTAGAAATAAGAAAATTCAAAAATAAAATGTAGATGAAGAAAATAGTAATAGAAATAGAAAATAGACAGTTCTCTATAGACATTTGCTATTTTGATGTAATCCTACTGTAAATACATTTTTCTAATGCATTTACTCATTGTTAAACATGTACCTGCAATCAATTACATGTTCGTGTATCAAGTAATGCCACCCCTATTTCCTCCAAGAATTGGTAGGTATCTCAAACTGTCAAGACAATTCACATACACATTTGACATGACAAAAGACTAGAGTAATCAATTAGGAGGACAATAGGAGAAGAGATAAACCATTACCCTAACTTTCTTTAATCGATTGGAGTTAGATTTTGTTTTTCAAAACATCAGCTTAAGTTCACCAGACTTTTACTCCGCATAGAGAACATGTTAGAGATGCATATACGAAGAAGTGCTGAATGTAACATTAATACGTAACAAGTGTGGTGTTAGGAATAGATATTTCTTTGTTCTCAGGCTCCTGCTGAAGGGACATTCTTTAATGCCAAGTAAGATAAGATGGGATGGGAGGTCATTGGGAGGTGTTGTTGGAGACGATGTTTTCTCCATAAGGCATTTAGGATTAGCTGCGCTCGGTCACTGGGTCGATGTAGGAGGGGCATGAGGGCGTAGGAATAGAACAGTGATGGCTAACCTTTTCAGCTTGGTGTGTTGAAAATCGGGGAAAAGTGTAGCCTTCCTCGAGTCGTGTGTCACTTCAAGAAATATCAATAATTTGGTTTATGACGGACTGGGCTGGGGTGATCACACAGGGCTGTGAAACTCGTCTCCCTGGTCTCAGGGCTGCAGGTGCAGGATGTGGGGATCGGAAGGCCACCTTACAGGGCTGTGAACCTCATGGATCTCCTTTCCTCCTGTAGCGTTCCTGAGGTAATGAAACTGACAAACCTCCGTTTATGGCAGTTAAAACTGGTTCTCTGCTGCAAAGATCTTGCGGCAGCGGTGACACCACGCCTCCACGCAACAAGCAGGGAGCAGAGATTGGAGCAGAGCACAGGCAGCCTCTAAATGTGCAGGTTTTCCCCACACCAACAGGCGTGTCAGTCAAAGTGCCTCGGCGTGTCACGAGTGACACGTGTGTCATAGGTTAGCCATCACTGGAATAGAAGAACTATAAAATGTAATGTATTGAAATCTGAAGTGTGGTTCTTGGCTCAAACTTCACATTGAGGTCAGTTGAGATCCCCAGCTCTTTGCAAACAACCTAAGATAATAAAATCTCTGTGTTTTCACCGATCCAAATTTTTGTCATTTGGATTCATTTCAAACAAGATCCCTTCTCCTTTGCTTTTATAAACAACTATGTACCCTTGTTTGGGTATGCCTCCACATGCACAAAGAGTGTGGCGGACTCAAGGGAGTGAAATTGCAAAAATCAAGGGACTGGAAAGGATCCGACAGTCATCAATGCTCATTGACGACAGCTCCCCAGTTCAGATCCACTGTTACGATCCTGACGTTCATCGCCGCACAAATAAGCCAGAAACTCCATCCGTCCAACGACTGCAACGGATTGTGTCCGTTCAAAAGCCATTGGAGTTAGGGTTAGGGTAAAGGAAAAGAATGGCTTGTGCAGAATTGGATAGGCTAACCTTAACATTGAAAAACAAGGAAGAATCAGATTATTATGAAACATGGAATAAGTTTTATCAGTGGTTGCAAAAAAGAAGGGAAGGTCGGAACAGAAATAACCAGGATGAATAGAATTAAAAAGTAAATATTGTATCAATACTGTGAATATTAATGATCTAGTAATACTTTTGCATGTATGGCAAATGTAACACCAAAATGGTTGCACTGTGTTGTATACTTATAGAATAGAATATAATTCTTTATTGGCTAAGTGTGATTGGACACACAAGGAATTTGTCTTGGTGCAAATGTTCTCATTGTACATAACAGAAAAGATACATTTGTCAAGAGTCAAGAATCATCAGGTACAACACTTAATGATAGTCATAGGGTACAATAAGCAACCAAATTATACTAGGAAACAGTCAATATAAATCGTAAGGATACAAGCGACAAAGTTACAGTCATACAGTCGCAAGTGGGAGGGGATGGGTGATAAGGAGTGATGAGAAGATTAATAGTAATAGTAATGCAGACTTTGTAAATGTATTATTTATAGTTGTAAATACACACACACACACACACACACACGTTGTTTCTGGTTCTAGGGGGTGGTGCTCATCTCCGTTAGGAAGCCAAAGAGCCAGCGCTGTCCAAAGACGTCTCCGTGGTCATGTGGCCAGCATGGCTAAATGCCAAAGGTGCACAGAACGCTGTTCCCTTCCCACCAAAGGGGTCCCTATTTTTCTACTTGCATTTTTTACGTGCTTTCGAACTGCTAGGTTGGCAGAAGCTGGGACGAGTAACGGGAGCTCACTCTGTTATGCGGCGCTAGGGATTCAAACCGCCAAACTGCTGATCTTTCTGATCGATAAGCTCAGCGTCTTAGCCACCGAGCCACTGCGTCCCTTTTTTCTTTGTGAAGGGTTCTGCAAAAACCTCTCTACTTGCACCTAGCAAAAGACCAGACAGAAAGAAGAGTTCTAGTTTAGGTTTTGTTGTTTTTTCTTCCTGAAGTGCTACATTTCTGCATCTAGAGTTTTGAATGGCAACGTTGGTGTGTGATTTCATCTGGCAGTCTGAATTGATAAAATCCAGGAATGGGGTTGCTTCACCGTGAGATCCTTGGTGCTCTCTGAACTTGGTGGTTTTCTCACAGACGTTTCATGACCCAACTAGGTAACATCATCAGTGCTAATATGCACTGTCGCACACTGACAATGTTACCTAGTTGGGTCATGAAAGTTCTGTAAGAAAAACCCCACTCCCATCTAGCACTGATGATGTTACCTAGTTGGGTCATGAAAGGTCTGCAAAAAGCCCAGCAAGCTCAGAGAGTGCCACAGGCCTCCTCTTCATCTCCACAAACCCCACTCCCACCTAGCACTGATGATGTTACCTAGTTGGGTCATGAAAGGTCTGCAAAAAGCCCAGCAAGCTCAGAGAGTGCCACAGGCCTCCTCTTCATCTCCACAAACCCCACTCCCACCTAGCCCTGATGATGTTACCTAGTTGGGTCATGAAAGTTCTACAAGAAAACCACCAAGCTCAGAGAGCACCAAGGTTCCCACTGTTACAAATATTGCCTTCTATTCCTTCGTAGATTCAATCGATCGGTCAGTGCTGGTGCAGTCAAGATGGCCATCAAGAGGATTTTGAAGTTTGGGAATACAGCTAGTCCTTGACTTGTGACCACATCAGAGTCCAGAATTTTCATTGCTAAGCTTGTTAAGCGAGTTGCTCCCGATTTTCAACATTTTCAGGCATAGTTGTGAAGCAAACGACATCAAGTCGTTGAGTAAGCGATGCAGTCATTGAGCAAATCCAATGCCCTCCATTAACGTGGCGTGTTAGAAGGCAGCTAAGAAGGTCACAAAGGATTGATCTTGTGACCCTGACATGCTGCAAACATCGAACATACTTTTGACAGTTACCAAGTGTCCAGATTTTGATTATAGGACAATGGGGATGCTGCAAAAGTCAATAAACATGATCCCAAGTATGGATTAAGGATCTGATTGCTACTCATAAAGCTCAAATGGCATAAGGTCTGGTCTGTCCCATAGTATCTGCCCAACCCATTTGATCTGGAAGGGTTGGTACACTCTTGGTCCCATGGATTAAACTAGATTAAACTTTCTCAATCTTGGCAACTTTCAAAAGGGGCGGACTTCGAATGATGGATAGGTGATTTCCAATGATAAGAGGTACAGAGGCTAAAACATAGGAAGAACAGAATTGGGTATGTCTAGACTGCAGCCTAATGGGTACTTTAAGTCTAATGAAGAGGAGGATGAAACTAGACACACCCAATGTGGGAATTGGGTACGTCTAGTCTAATGACAAGAAGGACTAGGGGTGGTATGAGTCTTGCAGTACTTGAGGGGATGTCAACAAAGAAGACAGTGTCAACCTATTCCCCAAAGCACATGAAGGCAGGACAACTAATCAAGGAGAGAACCAACCTAGAAGTACAGAGAAATTTCCAAGCAATTGGAACAATTGATCAGTTGAACAACTGATTAATTGTAGGGGGTGTGCATAAGCGCACCAACGGGCCTACCGTCCCTTTCCTATTGTTTCTTTTATTTTTCTTATATGTACCCATTTCATGCATTCATAACTATGTATATACTTATACCTATTATCTTGTAAGCGATTGACCAATCAAAATAAATAAATAAAAAATAAAAATAAATAAAATAAATAAATAAAACTTGCCTCCAGAAGTTGTTGGTGCCCCATCACTGGAGGTTTTCAAGAAAAGACTGGACAGTCATTTATCCAAAAATGGTATAGGATTTCCTGTGATAGGCAGGAGATTTTAGGTTTCCAAGGTCCCTTCCAACCCTATTATTCTATGTTCTAATTCCCAAAATTCCCCATGACTGGCTGGGGAATTCTGGAAATTGCAGAACTCATTGCAGCCAACTCATGGCAGCCAACTCGTCATGGAACAACTTGTCGCAGGAAAATTTAACAATTCCAATTGAAGTATTTAAAATAAATGTAAAACATATTTTAATTGTTGTCATTCACATTTCATTCTGTCCCTAATTTTGCAACCTCTCTTTAACGATTCCATTCCACCATTTCTTTCACATTAGAGTGTAACTCTTGTGTGAGTTATCTCTGTAGCAAGTGGGTTGTGACGAGTTGGATCAGTAGTGGGATTCAAAAATTTTTTTACTACCAGTTCTGTGGGTGTGGCTTGGTGGGCGTGGCTTGGTGGGCGTGGCAGGAGAAGGATACTGCAAAATGCCCATTCTCTCCCCACCTCCACTAACCTGCTTTCCAGCTCCATTCTCCTGTGCAGGGCAACCAAAGGAGACCCAGCCAATCAGCTGGGACTTGGGAGGCAGAGAATAGACGGGGGCGGGGCCAGTCAGAGGTGGTATTTGCCGTTTCTCCGAATGACTCAAAATTTCCGCTACCGGTTCTCCAGAACTGGTCAGAACCGGCTGAATACCACCTCTGAGTTGGATGTGGTGAGTTGGCCATGTAGAATTGTCATCAACCCCTGGGAATTGAAGTCCTCCCCTCTAAAAGTTGCAAAGGTTGAGAAATCCTGGATTAAGCAATGGCATCTTTTTAAACCCAGGAAGTGCACCTTCTCCGTAGTAGCTCCCTCCCCAATGGTATTTCAAAGGGCCTTAATAGCTGGCCCTTTGCCCAGTCTGTTGGCAGGGAAAACTGACACCCTTTTCTTCCATTGTCTTCCCCTCTAGGGGTATTTTCTTGGCCCCTGTCGTGCTTTTGTCTTGAGCTGTTTTTGTGGGTTTTTTTCCTTCTATTGTTCTTTGTTTAAAATGTTTGAACAACTGTAAGCTCCCCAGGGTTGCTGAGAGTCAGGTGAAAAATATATACTTCCTAAATCCTTGCGGATGGTTGTTGAATTGGGTGTTTGGCCTGCAACCCTCTACTTCTTTAATGTTAATTTGATTTCAAACTACAATGGCAAAGATTAAAAAAAATGAATTCAAACTAAAAAAAAACCAATTCAAGCTAAAAAAAAAAAAGATGCGGAAAAGAAAAAAGCAGAAAGAAAAGTAGAAAAGAAAAGAAGATATTGGAAAGGAGAGGAAAAGAGAAATATGTAAAGAAATTACTTTCTCTGTACTCACAAGCATAAACAATTTTAGTTTAATCTCTTTTAATTAAAAGAAGGTTGTAAACCTTTAGTTAAAAAAAAAACTAAATTTATCTCTTTTCCCCCATATCTCACCTCATATCCAGAAACACATCCTTAAAACCTTGTTTCTGTCCATATCAGCAAAAAATAATTAAGGGTTACTAGAGATAATTCAACTTAACAAAATCAAACTATATAATAACTTCAACATGAAAGGGGCATCCTGGCAATGATTTTCAGATGCCAAATATGTTTTAAAACATTAAAAAATAACAGAATAACAGAGTTGGAAGAGACCTCGGAGGTCTTCTTGGAGGACAAGTAAACAATGGAACAGCCTGCCTCCACAATT
>NW_020716822.1:976697-987752 GCF_900518725.1 Notechis scutatus | reverse complement strand
CTCCACTCTCCCCTCCCTCCTCTCTTTCCTCTCCTCTATGCTCTTTTGTTTCCCTTCTCTTCCTCCCTCCCTCCTCTCTTCCCTCTCCCCTCTTCTCTTCCTTCTCCCCCTCTCCTTTTTCCCTCTCTCCTCTCTCCCCTCTTTTCTCTCTCTTCTCTTCCTCCCTCCTCTCCCCCTCCCTCCTCTCTTTCCTCTCCTCTCTCTCATCTCTTCCTCCCTCCTCTATTCTCCTACCTCTCTCCCCTCCATCCTCTCTTCCCTCTCTTTTCTCTCCTTTCTTCTCCCTGTTTTCTCTCCCCTCCTCACTCTCTGTAATTACTTTGAAAGCCAGATGTCTGTACAGTACAAAATAGTTAGAAATGTTCTCTGTGACATCAATACATAGCTACCTCTCATTGACCTTGCATCCTTATGTTGTCGTCATACTTTCTATTCTATTTCCTGACTAGGAATTTCCTGACTAGACACTAGGATTGCTTCCAGCCAGTCAGGGAACACATACAGATTAATTAATTAATTAATTAATTAATTAATTTACAATTAAATATAATTAATTAGGACAATTAACCATGGATTAAATAATGGAATGGCCTGCCTCCAGAAGTTGTGGGTGCACCAACACTGGAGGTTTTTAAGAAGAGACTGGACAACTATTTATCTGAAATGGCATAGTGTTTTTTCCTGCCTGAACAGGGGGTTGGACTAGAAGACCTCCAAGGTCCCTTCTAACTCTGTCATTTGGAGAATAGGTTGACTCCTTGGTCTTTGTGGCAGCCCCTTAGATATCAGGACACTGCTATCATGTCACCCCTTGTCCTTTTTTTCCTCATTAAACTAGATATACCCAATTCCAGCAACTGTTCTTTATATGTTTTAATCTACAGGCCCCGAATCATCTTAGTTGCTCTTCTCTGCACTCTTTCTAGAGTCTCAACCATCTTTTTTTAAATTGTGGTGACCAAAACTGGATGCAGTAATCCAATTGTGGCCTTACCAAGGCATTATAAAGTGGTACTAACATTTCACCTGATCTTGATTTTATCTCTCGGTTAATGCAGCCTGGGGCTGTGTTAGATTTTTTGCCAGAATAGTTGCAGGAGCTGGGTAGGTCTAGTTTAATGAAAAGAAGGACTAGGGGAGACATGATAGCAGTGTTCCGATATCTCAGGGGCTGCCCCAAAGAAGAGGGAGTCAAGCTATTCTCCAAAGCACCTGAGGGCAGGACAAGAAGCAAAAGGTGGAAACTAATCAAGGAGAGAAGCAACCCAGAACTAAGGAGAAATTTCCAAAGAGTGAAAACAATTAACCAGTGGAACGAGTTGCCTTCAGAAGTTGTGGGTGCTCCAACACTGGAGGTTTTTAAGAAGAGATTGGATAACCATTTGTCTGAAGTGGTGTAGGATTTCCTGCCTAAGCAGGGGGTTG
Source organism: Notechis scutatus (assembly GCF_900518725.1). The sequence goes on along the minus strand of NW_020716822.1, from coordinate 986,327 downwards.
GACTAGAAGACCTCCAAGGTCCCTTCCAACTCTGTTATTCTCTTTCCCGCATGGGATATGAAAAGAAGAGATGGTCACGTTGTGTGAATAAACACCGCATTTCCCCTAGTCTCTTTCTCCAAAGGAAGACCTGCGTTCTTTTCTCCATAAATCCAGGGAGTTGGAAAGGAAATAGTTTATTTAAGCAAAACCAACTTGGCCCACCCCTTTTGAATGTACTTTGTGACCGTAAAGAATCATCAGCAGGACGATGTCCAAGACGGCGTGTTTTTTTTTTTAATCAGCTGCTTCTCAATTCCTGGTCCTCGTTTGTGACTCTTTTTTCCAAAGAGAAAGCCAAGTCTCCAAAATACCTCCCTCGCGATGAGCATGCCTTGTTCTTGGAGTAATGCAAGTCGTATGATGGCCGGACAAAGCAGCAAAATTGATCCTCAGTGCCCATAAGAGAAACGACGAGGTGAAACAAAATGCATTTGTCCTAAACTACAAAATTGGGTGTGTGTGTCTGTGTCTTTGTCTCTTGTTTTGATTTTCAAAACATTCCCAGCCAGCAGGAGCTATAAAATAAGTTGTTCTCCGTAAGGAGCTTTTTTTTTTTTTTGCACAAGCATTTCATAATGGGACTATAGAAACAGCAGAGTGATAACACCACTTTTCAAAATCAGAACGGGGTTGTAAATATTCACAAATTTTACAGTTTATAGCTTATGGTGACCACCCAGGCCTGTGCAAAGTGCACGTTTGGTGCACATGCGCGTGCAAAGTATATGCCCCTGTGCAAAGCATGCCCGCCAAGCCACGCCCACCGAACCGGTGGTTAAAAAACTTTGAATCTCACCACTGTCGGTGAGGGTATATATACTACTTCTTTTTTTTTTTTTTTGAAAAAAGTTTTTTTTAAATTGATTTTAACAACAAACATTAACAAATACAAACATGAAACATCAACTGAAACCATCCTTCCATTGTACAGTGCGTCGGTTGGTCCATATCTTTTGTGCACAATATCAACGGTCTTTTCTTCTACATTTAAATTACAATTCATATTATATATATATATCAACATTACATATTATATTATTGTTAAGTCCTTATTGGACTTTAATTATAAACTTACATCATCCTTTCTGAGCAAATCTCAACTTTTACATTTCTGAAGTAGATATGCAGCTACCGTTCGCGTGATTTATAATAATTAATAAACCTTCCTCTGGGTTTATGAGAATGTAGGCCTCAGTGATACTTATAGGGAAGGGCCTTTCCCAAATCTAATTAAATTCCAGTTCTCAAGGCTATTGTCATTCACGCAGGAGTGGGCTGCCACAGATTCGCACAGGCGATCGGGCGATCCTCTAGCTAAGATTTTGTGCAGTTTGGGGAACCGGCAAATCCCACCCCTGGCTGGTCCGCCCACCCCACCCTGGCCTTCCCAGGAGTCCCCACATGGCCCATTTTGGATGCCAGGTAAGTACAGGGCCCTTGTGGAGGCTCTCAGGGAAGGCCAAAAATCAGACCTCCCAGAGCCTACCTAATTGCTGTTGCTAAGTGGGGAGAGAGGGAGGGAGGGAGCGAAGGGGAGGGGAGGAAGGGAGGAAAGAAGGAAGGAAGGTGTGGCGGCACAGTTAGAATGCAATATTGCAGGCTAATTCTGCCCACTGCCAGGAGTTCGATCCTGACCGAATGAATGTCGACGAGTCCTTCCGTCTTTCCAAGGTGGGTAAAATGAGGAGCTAGATTTTGGGGGGGCAAGATGCTGACTCTGTAAACTTCTTAGAGAGGGCTGGAAAGCCCTGTAAAACAGTATATGTCTAAGTGCTATTGCTATCCCAATGACATAAGAAAAGTGAAAAGGGGGCACCTATGGGTAGGAAGTCACGAGGCCACAAAGCAATGGGGGGGGCAGGAGACCATCTCCTCCCACGCAGAAGTGAGCCAAGGATGCTGCTAAAAGAAATGGAAGTGGGATTCACAAGCATCCTAAAAAAAAAATGAAGCTATTCAATGGACAAGCTCTTTCATAAGGGAAGAAACGTTTTCGGAGAAAATTCAAGACAGATCTTGGCACAGCATTAACTCGAGTTTTTTTTTGTTTTTTTTTCCTTCAGGACTATGTGAAAATAGACTTTGCATCCACAACATATCAAAAAGTCCGACAGCATAAAACTGGCTACTTTGCCAATCGAAGCCTGTCCATCTTTAGCAGTGAGGGGTTCCATCCTTGCAGATTTAATGGCAGTTTAAGAGAAGTCGATTAGGAGATTCCCTTGGCTGGGTTCCTCCTTCCACCAAACATCTCCACCTGGGAGGAGAACACCCATAATCCACTCTTCTTATCCTGGGTTAGGCTTGGGCTGAGCTCAGTGAGGGGGAAGGAGATGAAAGGAAGGAGCCTTCGCCTTCATTATTTCCATTTGCGTTCCGCTAAAGTCCGTAAAGACAACGATTTGCCGCAGTCCGATGAAAATGTGCATCCAATCCAGATGTTCGTGATAAACCAAATTAAAAACCAAATCGTTAAAATTAGAAAAAGGAGGAGAAGGGGGGGGGAAGGAGGAGGAAATACGAATACGGGTAGTCCTCAACTTACCACCACAATTCAGCCCCGTTGCTTAGTAAGACCGTTGTGAAGTGAGTTTTGCTCTGTTTCACTCATTTGCCATAGTTGTTAACTGAATTACGGTGGCTGTTAAGTGAATCTGGCTGTCGGGGCTCTGATAAATCCACCCCCCTTCAAATCATAAGTCTTTAGCTGCATCTCTCAGAGTTAAAAAAATAAATTGATTTGTAAGGAGTGACCATGTCAGCGTTACCTGGGTGCAGCCAACTCTAAAACACATCACTCATTTCACCCTGGTCTTCACCCCACCCCCTGGATGTATATTCTCCAATGGGATACATCCATAGCCAAGAGTCATCAATCATGCTCTCCAGTAATAATCTTGTGTGCCAACAGCTTGGGCTGCCCAGCAATTATCTGAAGCATTTAAGGAATGCACTGCTTTCCCCACTCCCTTTCTGCTGGCAACTAAAAAGACCAAAGAAATATTTTTTTAGTTGACATTGGCTTCCCCTCTGACTTGCTTGTTGGAAGGTCGCAAAAGGGGATTGCGAGATCCTGGGGACACTGCAACCATCATAAATATGAGACAGTTTTCAAATGTCTGAATTATAACTCACTTTTTTCAGTGCCATTGTAACTTTGAGTGGGCATCAAATGAATGGTTGTAAGTCAAGGACTACCTGTAACACAGCAAAAATACAGTTAAAATGAAAAGTGGAAAGTGACAATTAACTACAGGCAGTCCTCGACTTACAGCAGTTCACTTAGTGACTGTCAAAGTTACAACGGCACTGAATAAAGTGACTGAGGACCATTTTTCACACTTATTGCTGTGGCCCAGCAGAGCTGGTGGCAGACTCGGACAGTGAGGAGGTCGGGGAGGAACCTGGGCCAGTCCTGGAGTCTGAAGAAGGCTCTGACGAGGGCTCTACATCCGAGACAGAGATGGGGCCGGGGCCGTCCGACAGTTCTCAGCTGCCTCCGGAGTCAGAGATCAGTGGGGCAGAAGAACAGCTGGAGCCTGTTCCCAGTGTGCACATGCGCAGAGCTGCCAGGAGAAGGGAACAGTTAAGGAACAAGGGTCAACTCAGGAGTAAAGGCTCAGGTGGATGGTGAATGGCCCCTCCCATAGGAAATAAAGAGGAGTAAAAGGGGAGTGGGGTTTGCAGGAGGCAATTAGTTCAATTCGTTAGGGTGAAGATCTGTTCCTGACTTCTTGCCAGGTATTGTCTGTTACAGAGTGGCGTTTGGAAGCTATCGGCCTGGCAACTCTCCAAGCCTGATCAAGGTCTGTAGTTGTGAAATCTCATGAAAGGCTGTTTGCCGGGACTTTGCTGGAGAAGAATTCCCTTTAACCTAAATAAAAGGGGTTTTATCGGGACAAGGAGTCTGCTTCGTGATCTTGGAAAGCCTAGGTCAGAACATGTATGATCATTGCAGCCTCCCCGTGGTCACGTGATCAAAACTGAGGTGCTTGGACACTGACTCATATTTATGACAGTTGCAGTGTCCTCGTGATCTCGTGATTCCCCTTTTGCGACCTTTGGACAAGCAAAGCCAAGGGGTAAGCCAGATTCATTTAACAACCGTGTTACCTACATAACAACTTTGGTGATTCACTGAACAACTGTGGCAAGAAAGGTCGTAAAACGGGGCAAAGCTCACTTAACAAATCTCACTTAACCAGGCTCGATGGTTGGTCCTAAGTCGAGGACTTCTGTACTTGTCGTCTCCCCTGTTATTCTCCCATCTTCTAACCATCATTCCTGGCCATTTCTCATATTGCGGGGCTTCAAATACCCAAACTCCGAATGATCTGTAAATCTTACGAGCTTTGCGAGCCGATTTCTACCTGCTTATGTCTGATCCTTATTGCCACCTAATATCGTTTGAAGTTTGCTCTGCTTCCACGATCCCAGGTGCATATTTTTTCAAGTCATTAATACCACTTTATAAGGCCTTGGTAAGGCCACACTTGGAATCCTGCATCCAGTTTTGGTCACCACGATGTAAAAAAAGATATTGAGATTCTAGAAAGAGTGGAGAGAAGAGCAACAAAGAGGATTAGGGGACTGGAGGCTAAAATATAGGAAGAACAGTTACAGGAACTGGGTATGTCTAGTTTGATGAAAAGAAGGACCAGGGGTGACATGATAGCAGTCTTCCAATTTCTCAGGGGCTGCCCCAAAGAAGAGGGAGTCAAGCTATTCTCCAAAGCACCTGAAGGCAGGACAAGAAGCCATGGGTGGAAACTAATCAAGGAGAGAAGTAACTAAGAACTTAAATCTTAAAACTTAAAAGAACTAAGGAGAAATTCCCTGACAGTTCGAACAATTAATCAGTGAAACAACATGCCTCCAGAAGTTGTGGGTGCTCAAACAATGGAAGTTTTTAAGAAGAGATTGGATAATTATTTGTCTGAAGTGGTGTAGGGTTTCCTGCCTAAGCAGGGGGTTGGACTAGAAGACCTCCAAGGTCCCTTCCAACTCTGTTATTCTAAGTTTGTCACGGTCACAACTTACAGCTGTAATTGCCAGGCTCAATAACGGACATTAGTGCGAGGACTAGCTGTAATGCAATTAAATGGCCTTCCAACTCTGTTATTCTATTCTATTCTATTTTATTCTAACCTTAAAACATATCCCTTTATTTGTTTTTGTTTTTCATAAATATTTTTATTGTTTTGTATCACAAATTCCATTTCTATATTGAACAATGTGTTTTCTAGTGTGTGTTCAAAGTGTTAAAATATAAACATCATCCTAATCGTGTACATACAAACATATATAAGATAATATCAATCATTATTAAAAAGTATACTATCTTTCATATTGATGATTATATATCCATTGAAATATTTACTAATCAGTTTTTTCTTTCTAGTCCATATTTCACATAATTCCACTCATCTAACCTTTGTATCTATCAACTAGCCATGCTATAAAATATTCCAAATCTTCTTTTTCTTTAATTTTTAGAATTAACCTATCCATTTCTGCACATTCCAGAATCTTTTTGATTATATTATCACCTGTAGGGCTTTCTTCATTTTTCCAGTATTGTGCATATAAAATCCTGGCTGCTGTTAGAATATGTAAAATTAAACATGTATTGCCTTTATTATCATTTTCAGGTAGCATCCCTTTATTTGTTATTTGGGAGAAAAAAAAGCCATCAAAGCTCATCGCCGAGCCGAATCCAGAACCGGAAGAGTTAGAAAATTTTCTAAAAAGTCCCCACCAGATGACAAAGTTAATGGGATTTCTGTGTGCATAGAGATTAAATGCAATTCAATGTTCCCAACTCTGACAAAAGAAAATCAGAAAGGGACATAGACACAAAACACACTGTACCAAAGTTCCCAACTCCTGTGAGTTCTTAGTCATACGTCTTAAAACAACTATCATTGTTGCAAGGCTTAAAGAGGCCTTGGAGAAAGATTTGGCGTGGAATCAAGCTGATTTGTTCTCGCTTTAAAACAGAAACCAGAGCAAAGAAAGAGCTGTTAGTCAACATTGTCTTAGGCGATAATGGCTCCAAGATAAAGCTGTCTATGGGTCAATGGAAAGGCATCGTCCCGGTTGATTGACAGCTCTCTTGATCTCTTCCCCAAAAGCTCAGCTTCTTTTCATGTTACCTTCCTTCCTCTTTTTCAGCTCAAGTAGTTTACTTGGAGGATCTTAAGTGACAAGGTGGTTTTTTTTCAAGAGGCAACTATGTGAGAACTAAATTGTCACAATAAGAACAATTGATTGGTGAAAGAATTCGCCTTCAGAAGTTGTGGGTGCTCCATCACTAGAGGTTTTCAAGAAGAGATTGGGCATCCCAGAGGTGCTTTATTTTAAAGAGGCAACTGGACTTTCTGGTTTTTCTTTGAAGACGTTTCCCTTCTCATTCAAGGGGCTTCTTCAGCTCTAACTGGAGGGCGGGGAATGGAAGGATTGATACTCCTTGCAGACAGCTGGTCATTTGCATCCTTCTTAGAGGGTCGTTGAAGCCACCTGGAGATCTGTGTCCTCAGTGTCACCTGAGTGAGTGGTCCTGGTTCCTGTAGTCTGCAATTTTTTGACTGGAAATCCATTCCTACAACATGGTTGTAAACCAAGCATGATCTACAATCCTTCAATGTTGCAGTCCTTCAATATTTATACCAGAAAACAGAGAGGATGGTTGGTTTGAAAGAGGGGCCAAAGAGGCCATATTTAAACATTTAATAGCCTTCTCTCAAAAGACGGGGAAGGATAGAACATCATCTATCTCCACTCTACAACACAGTCCTTTCAATGGTTCCAAGAAGGCTCCACACCCATTTGCACTACTCAGGTGACCCTGAGGACACAGATAAACCTCCAAGTGGCCTCAACGACTGTAAAAGAATGCAAATGACCAGCTGTCTGCAAGGAGTATAAATCTTTCCATTCCCCACCCTCCAGTCAGAGCTGAAGAAGCTTCTTGGATGAGAAGCGAAACGTCTTCAAAATAAAAAAATCACAAAGTCCAGTTGCCTCCTGAAAAAAAAATGCACCTTTGGGATAACCATGACCTGGTGACTAAGACTCTCCATAGACATTCCTAAAAATTTAGATTCCTTGGGGATGCTTCCCCTTGCTAAACATTGAATCCTAATTCAAAAATAATGTTTCGCGGTCCATTTGTTGTATTTTCAGATCATGATTGCATTAATCAGATTAATTTATCCGGTCTAATACAGGTCATCCTTGACTTAGAACAGTTCATTTAGTCAACATTCGAAGTTACAAAAGCACTGAAAACAGTGACTTATGACCATTTTTCACACTTATGACCATTGCAGCATCCCCAGGGTCACATGATCAAAATTTGACCACTTGGCAACACAACTGGCTTGTATTTATGATGGATGCAGCGTCCTGGGATCACGTGATTGCCTTTTCTGACATTTTGACAAGCAAACTCAATGAAGAACGGTTGCAGGAATTGGACATGCCTAGTCTAGAGACTAGATGGTGGCTCTGAGGCTAAGATGTTGTGAGCTTGTCGATCAGAAAGGTCAGCAGTTCGGCGGTTCGAATCCCTAGCTCCGTATAATGGAATGAGCTCCCGTTACTTGTCCCAGCTTCTGCCAACCTAGCAGGTCAAAAGCATGTAAAAAATGTAAATAGAAAAATAGGGACCACTTTGGTGGGAAGGGAACAGTGTTCCATGCGCCTTCAGCGTTTAGTCATGCCGGCCACATGACCACGGAGACGTCTTCGGACAGCGGTGGCTCTTCGGCTTTGTAACGGAGATGAGCACACGCCCCCTGGAGCCGGAAACGACTAGCACGTATGTGCAAGGGGGACCTTTACCTTTACACAAAGAGGAAAGGCTCAGCTTATTTTCTAAAGCACCTGAAGGCAGGACAAGAAACAATGGATGGAAACTAATCAAGGAGAGAAGCAACCTGGAATTTAGGAGAAACTGCCTAACAGTTAGAGCAATTAACCAGTGGAACAGCTTGCCACCAGAAGTTGTGGGTGCTCTGACACTGAAAATTTTCAAGAAGAGATTTTCTCTGAAATAGTAAAGGTTCTCCTGCTTGTGCAGAGGGTTGGACTAGAAGACCTCCAAGGTCCCTTCTGACTGATCTGTCAGAGAAGTCACAGTGACCTATTGCTCCTAATTTAGTGATGGGGGAGGGGTGGAAGGAAACTGGTCGCCATCTTTCTCGAAGCCTTCAGAGCTATTCGGTCCATAAGGGATAAACCCCACAAGCATGATTTCCCATCAGGAATTCAGACATCAGGATGCTCGTTTAACCCGAAATTCAGGGAATAGGCCAGGTTTTTGCAGCCTGATTTGCCACCAGAACCAATAAGGTTTTTTAAAAAACTACCCAAACTTATTATGGTTTGTTAATACATCTTCTTTACCTAATCTTGGTGTGCGCCCAAATTTTGCGGGCTGGAAATGCTCTGCTTAATATTCTGTTAAATTTCTCCACACTGTTGCAAAAATTTGGAGGGTAACAAATTTCCCAACTAATAAATTTTGTTAAAGGTATAAGCTGTGGACAGCTGCAGCTCATTTCATCAGAGGCATGAAATGGCTAGCTCCTGATGTGGGATTTAAATAGGGATGACAGGGAGGGAGGGAGGGAGGGAGGGAGGAAGGAAGGAAGGAAGGAAGGAAGGAAGGAAGGAAGGAAGGAAGGAAGGAAGGAAGGAATCAATCAGTGGAACAACTTGCCTTCAGAAGTTGTGGGTGCTCCAACAATGGAAGTTTTTAAGAAGAGATTGGACAACCATTTGTCTGAAATGGTATACAGTCTCCTGCTTGAGCAGGGGGTTGGACTAGAAGACCTCTAAGGTTCCTTCCAACTCTGTTAATCTCTAATGTGTTCTGATAATAGATTTGTTTCTCTCTGAGGAGAATTATGTCAGTTTTGCTATGCAATATGTATCCTTGACATATAGTAAAAAAAAGAACATAATACAGGTTAAAATCTGTGCCATCCATCTCCTTGGTCCTAGCTCTTTTGTAAGTTTTTCAAACATTAATTGTTTTTTTTACATTTATCTATCTTATCATTGGCGAGCCACTCAGAGTTGCCTTATCGATGAGCTGGGCTGCATATAAACTTAATAAATAAATGCATACAATAAAGATGTGAATAAAAATGTTGGACCAATATCTTCATCAAGGGGGAATTTTTTTTAATTCAGGCCTGCATCATCGTCAAAGCAGCATCATTTTCCTCAGAGTTGAAACAACCCAACAATCTAGACAGTCGAATCAGGGATTTTGGCCTAACCAGGAAAAAATAAAATAGTGGAAATTACCGTGCTATTAAAAAGAAAAGAAAAAAGAAAGCAGTGACGTAGGAGTTTGTTATTATTATTATTATTATACACAAAAATGACAGTGTACACAGCAAACAAGGTAACTATGCTGGGTTTCAGATCACAAATCACTAGTCGAACACTTCCCAAGCATTTAAGACTATTTAGATTATTTATTTAGATGATGATGATGATGATGATGATGATGATGATGATTATTATTATTATTATTATTATTATTATTATTATTATTATTATTATTATTATTAT
>NW_020716822.1:937314-949814 GCF_900518725.1 Notechis scutatus | reverse complement strand
CCTTTCAAAGGAATCAATATTTTACCACCTACAGAAGAAGAAAAGAGATCAAAACATTCCTAGAGGAGGAAAGAGGAGGGGGGAATAAGAGGCAAGTGCAATAACATTCAGAATGAATATCTCCAAAGTAGCAATTTTAATCACAAAGAAGCACAAAGAACTCGCAGACTTCGATAAGGAACATAAAATATTCTGGCCATTTTAAAAAAAGAAAGAAGAAGAAGAAGTTCACCAGTTTTCCATTTCAATTTACTTCTCTATAAATCAGGCAACAATTTAATCGAATATTCTTCCAGTTTAATTGTTTTACCTTGCTTTTATGTTAAATTTTACTGATTTAACTGCCAGCGCAGGGCTGCACATGATGGAGGAAAATGTCAGTGGATGGGCCATAATTAGTATAAAATTCAAACATTAAGTGGGAATGTGCAAGAAAAAATACTGCTAGGTTACTATCTTGTGGAACAAATCAACGTATATAAGCAACATGGTGCCCACTGGGCTCCTGGCCCTATCTTAACTTGATTTTATTTTATTTTTTTAATTCATTCTCAAAAATTAAATTAGGTTAGTAACACAATTAAAATAATTAAGAAGCTGGAATGGTTTAAAGCAAAGTGTATAAGAGATAAAACATCCCTTTTTACGGGATTATCACTGCTGAAAATTAAAGTTGGTTGCCCGCCATTTTGTGGGGGGAAATATAGATACAACCTGTAGAAGAAAAACTAACACTGTTGCTGTTCAGTCGCTAAGTTGTATCTGATTTTTGGTGACCCCATAGACCAGCGGTTGCCAGCCGGTGGGCCGCAGCCCCCTGGTGGTCCGCGAGAAAATTTTGGTGGGCCGCAGAGAAATGTCGCCCCCAGAGCACCCAACCAAAGCAATTAATCCAGGCTACGCAAGAACACAAGGCTGCACCGCCCACATGACCCATGGGAACCCTCCCTGCCCACTCATTCCTTACCTGGCAAACTTGCCTGCTAATTTGCTATTTTTCCTTTTTTTTTTTTCCTGACCATGAGCTGTTCTGCTGTGCCGGGAGATTTAGATTAGCTAGAAAGCAGGAAATCACTGGATTTCTTGCTTTCTACCTAATCTTTAGATCTTTGACTTTTAAGCAGAGCTGAACCTCCCTAAGGACTGAAGGTTTTATTATTCACTGCAGACTCAGATAGCCGATGGCAGAAACACAGATCTCTAAGTGAATCTGTGATTCTGTGAGTAACTCAATCTACCTGCCTGCTTTGCCTGGTTTTGGGTAAAAGTAGCTCATTTTTTTAAATAAAAGATTCAATATTTACATAAATATTTTATAATATTTACATACAAGCCACGCCCAGCCAGTCACATGACCACCAAGCCACACCCACAAATTAGGCCATGCCCAAGAACCGGTTGTTAAGAAATTTGAATCCCACCCTTGTCTCTATGTATATGTGTGTGTGTCTGTATGAGAGAGAGAGAAGTTAAATCAGATCTCTCTCTCTGTCTGTCTCTGTCTCTCTCTCTCTGTCTCTCTGTCTCTCTCTGTCTCTGTCTCTCTCTGTGTGTCTGTCTCTCTCTGTGTGTGTGTGTGTGTCTTTCTGTCTCTCTCTCTGTGTGTGTCTCTCTCTCTGTCTCTCTCTCTGTCTCTCTCTGTGTGTGTGTCTCTCTCTCTGTCTCTCTGTCTCTGTCTCTGTCTCTCTGTATGTCTCTCTCTCTCTCTCTGTCTTACTCTGTGTGTGTGTGTGTGTCTTTCTGTCTCTCTCTCTCTCTGTCTCTCTCTCTGTCTCTCTCTCTGTCTCTCTCTGTCTCTCTCTCTGTGTCTCTCTCTGTCTCTCTGTGTGTGTCTGTCTCTCTCTCTCTCTGTCTCTGTCTCTCTCTCTGTCTCTCTCTCTGTCTCTCTCTGTCTCTCTCTCTCTGTCTCTCTCTGTCTCTCTCTGTGTGTCTGTCTCTCTCTCTCTCTGTCTCTCTCTCTCTCTGTCTCTCTCTCTGTATGTCTTTCTCTCTCTGTCTCTCTCTCTGTGTGTCTTTCTCTCTCGCTCTCTGTCTCTCTCTCTCTCTGTCTTTCTGTCTCTCTCTCTCTCTGTCTCTCTCTCTCTCTCTCTCTGTCTCTCTCTCTCTCTCTCTCCTCCTCCCACCAACGCCGGCAAGCCACCGTCAGTCAAAATTCATATTAGTGGTCCCCGGGATTTAAAATTATGAGTGTGGTGGTCCCTGAGGTCCCAAAGGTTGGCGACCCCTGCCATAGACCATATCATGCCAGGCCAGGGGTGGGATTCCACTGGTGTAACAACTGGTTTGTTGAGTGCATGCGCACAGTGTTTGAAAACTGCCCATTTTCAGCTCTAATACTTGCCTTCTACTGCAGCTGCGGTCAGTAAAATAGCTGAGGCGTGGCAATCCACTGTGCCACGCGAATCAGCCGAGCTGCAAAACACGGAAATAAAGGACAGATGAGGGCAGGCTGGGCTGGGCCAAATGATTACTGGAACTGCCGGTTCACCTGAACCAGTCCGAACCAGTAGAATCCCACCCCTGTGCCAGGTCTCTTGTCCTCCGCTGCCTCCTAGATTTTTCTGCAAATTCATGTTTGTTGTGTCAATGACACGATCTAACACTACTTAATACCTTGATAAGAACACATTTGGAATATTGTTTTGGTCACCACAACATTAAAAAAAAAAAGATGTTGAGACTTTGGAAAAAGTGCAGAGAAGAGCAACAAAGATGATTAGGGGACTGAAGGCTAAAACATATGATGAATAGTTGCAGGAACTGGATATGTTTTGTTTAATGAAAAGGGGGACTAGGGATGACATAATAGCAGTGTTCCAATATCTCAGGGACTGCCCCAAAGAAGAGGGAGTCAAGCTATTCTCCAAAGCACCTGAAGGCAGGACAAGAAGCCATGGATGGAGACAAGGAATCAAGGAGAGAAGCAACCTAGAACTAAGGAGGCATTTCCTAATAGTGAGAACAATTAATCAGTGGAACAATTTGCCTCCAGAAGTTGTGAATGCTCCAACACTGGTAGTTTTTAAGAAGAGACTGGATAACCATTTGTCTGAAATGGTGTACGGTTTCCTGCCTAAGCAGGGGGTTGGACTAGAAGACCTCCAAGGTCCTTTCCAACTCTGTTGTTCTGTTTTTGCCACCATTAGTAAAGAAAACACTGCCCTCGTTAAATGAATCACATGGCCACTAAGTGAATCTGACTTCCCCAGCCGACTTCGCTTGTCAGAAGCCAGCTGGGAAGGTTGCAAAGGTTGATCACATCAGGGGTCCCCAACCACCGGTCCGCGGAACAACTCCTACCGGGCCGCGGCTTGCTGGGCGCCGCCATCTTTTTTTCATGAAAAAGTGCTTCCGGTGAGCTTTTCCGGGTAGAAAGCTCACCGGAAGCACTTTTTCATCAAAAAAAGATGGCGGCGCCCAGCTGATGCCGGTACCGGGCCACGGCGCCCAGCTGATGCCGGTACCGGGCCGCGGCATCAAAAAGGTTGGGGATCACTGGATCACATGACCCAGGGACAGCGCAACCGTCATAAAAACATGCCAGTTGCCAAGCGCTCGAATTTTGATCACATGACCACAGGGATGCTGCAATGGTTGTTAGCGTGAAGCAGGGGAGGGATTCTACTGGTTCAGCCTGGTTCGGCCAAACCGATAGCTCCGAAGATCAGCTGCTTGGCCCGCCTGCCCGGACTCCATAGTGACCTTTATTTCCTGCTTTTCTACCTCAGCTGCATCGCAAGGCACAGTGGGTTGCCATGTGTCAGCTGTTGAAGACACAGGGCCAGTGCAGGAGTGCAGAAGGTCAGTAGGAAAGCCTCTATGCGCACGTGAAGCGCACGTTTGCCACACAGAACATGCAAGGCTTGCATGCACATGCAAAGCATGCCCACCAAGCCACGCCCACTGAACCAGTGGTCAAACAATTTGAATCCTACCACTGGTGTGAAGACCTCATACGATTAAGCATAATATGGATTCATGGCTTGGGCATTTAACTGCAAAGCACACCATTGTTTCTTAACACGTGCTTGGGATGTTGTGTGAACCCCAGATGTTTTAGGGAAGAGTTGTGCAATTTTGGGTAGTGGGGGAGGTGTTGAGGTAAGTTGAGCTGAGACAGAATGACAGACCAAAGATGGTTTCCATAGCTGAGGGTAAATCTAATCCTGGGTCTCTTGATTCACCTTCACCCCTATACCACACTGCCTCTCTGAGGGAAACAACCACAGTCTTACTACGTTGTGTAAAGCAGAGAACCAAGTTAAACGATAATTGAGCTTCATTGTTTGGGGAGACCATATTGTGCAACAGATAACAGATAATCAGAGTTGGAAGGTACCTTGCAGGTCATCTAGTCCAACCCCCTGCCCAAGCAGGAGACCCTACACCATTTCTGACAAATGGCAGTCCAATCTCTTCTTGAAAGTCTCAAGGGATGGTGCTCCCACAATTTCTGAAGGCAACTTCTGTTCCATTGGTTGACTGCTCTCACTGTCAGAAAGTTTCTCCTTATTTCCAGCTTGAATCTCTCCTTGTTCAGTTTCCATCCATTCTTCCTTGTCTGGCCTTCAGGTGCTTTGGAGAATAGTTTGACCCCTTCCTCCTCTCTGTGGCAGCCCCTCAAATATTGGAAGACTGCTATCCTGTCTCCCCTGGTTCTTCTCTTCACTAGACTAGCCAAGCCCAGTTCCTGTAACCATTCTTCATATGTTTTAGTCTCCAGTCCCCTAATCATCCTAGTGTGAATGTAACTGCTCGATTTTTTTAAAGGTCATCCCATTGTGCAAATGCAACATAGGGGTTGTGACATTTGCACCTTACGATTGTAATTGTGGGCCCAATAAAGGCTTTAAATCCAGGCCTATCCACACTTCAAGGTCAAGAGTTGAGATGTTGTCATGGTACTTCACGAGCAGACACTTATGAACCCAGCTGGAGTGGGGGGAATGAATCTCTTCATTACATGCTAGATTTCTTCATGTGGGGAATTCCTCTCCCTGAAATGCTAGCTTTCTTCCTGCTGGGGAATTTCTTTTCCTGGGTGCATTCATCAAATATCTCTCCCCTCACCCAGTTGTATCAGTAGAGTCGATGGAAGGGACTCATTGTTCTGCCCAGCAGCTACACATTTCACCTTTCATCTGCTGCAACAGAGATAATTTAGGAATTAGAACAGCTAATCATTCTTCTCTTTTCTTCTTGTCACACAACCATCCCCATGGCAGGCAGCTGCCCCATAAGCAAAGGACGAGAAAGCTTTAGAACACACTCATCTTTGAGATTAACAAATGCAAATATTTCCATCAGTCGGGGGAAAAAACACCCCCTTTTTTCTGTAAATCAGTGGGAAATTCGGCGATGGTAGCAAGAGACTAAACTATTTCATTAAAAGAAGGGTGTATCCAAAGCAGAACATTATGCCAGCAATGAACATGTGAGAACGAGAGAAGATGGAGAAATCACATACACATTTAAAAAAAATGTTTTTGTGTCTTTTTAATGCATTGTTAGCATTTTCTTTCTTTTGTTTTGTTTTGTTCCTGTGGATTTTTTTTTTTCTTCGAGTTTTGCATTTTACCTTTTTTGTTTTGTTTTAAATAAAATAAAAATTATTTGAAGAGAAAGGCAGAATTGCTTTACCAAATGGAGAAAAACTAGGTTTAAAAAAATGGTTTCAGTTTTGGTGCAATTGGGGAAAACCAACACATGCCCGCATAAAAACACACACTTGTAATGTGACACAGTGACGTAATAACATTCCCAAAATGGAGTCACTTGAATCCTCTAGACCAGGGGTGTCCAACCTTGGCAACTTTAAGAGTTATGGACTTCAACTCCCAGAATTCCTCAGCCAGCTTTGCTGGCTGAGGAATTCTGGGAGTTGAAGTCCACAAGTCTTAAAGTTGCCAAGGTTGGACACCCCTGCTCTAGACGCATGGGTGTCAAACTCACCCCATCACGTGACATATCATGACATTTTTCCCATTCTCGGAGCTGGGGTGGGCATGGCCTACGTGTGACATATCCGGCCCTCGGGCCACCAGTTTGACACCCCTACTCTAGAGGTTGCTGGACTACGACTCCCAGCATTCCAATAAATGACCATGCTAGCTGGGGGCTGCTGGGAATTGTTGTTCAGCGTCAGCCGGAAGGCTGAAGAAGCCATTTTTCTGCCCTGTCCTTTTCCGTGTAGAAATCAAATATCTGAATTTTATGGATATCTCTCTTATGTTTCCAGCAGCAATTTTTGTTTTATAGACATCTTGGGTAAATATGTGTATGTTACCTGTTGCTCCAGCGCAGTGGATTTTCAAATGCCAAAAGGAGAGGTCAAAACAATGAAAGAATAAAATTATGGGATTATCATGACTGAATAAGACCATCTAGGTCAGTGGGGGCTAACCTTTTTCGGCTCCCATGCCGATAATTGTGTGCACGTTTGCTTGAGCACATTTGTGTGCCAGCACCCAGAAAGCAATGCGTGCTGCCCGCCCCATGACCCCTGCACATGCATGCAGGATTCCCCCCTCGTGCGCCGCATCTCTGTGCATGCGTGTGCGATCCGCTTTGCACCATGCATCTTTGCATGTGCATGCACAATCCCTCATGCACTGCGCATTTCTGTGCATGCACGTGCATCTCCCATGCATCCTTCCCCCTCCCCCTGTGCATGCGTGCCAGATACCCAAGAATCAGCTGTCAGGCAGCGGCAGTGGGGCTCTTCCAGGTGACCTCTCACGTGCCGGGGGAAATGGTTCTGCGTGCCACGTCTGGCACGCGTGCCATAAATTCGCCATCACGGATCTAAGTAGTCCTTGACTTACATCCATTCCTCTAGTGACCATTTGAATTCACAACAGCACTGAAAAAACAGACTTAGGAAAGTTTCTCACGCTTAGGACCATTGCAGCATCCCCATGGTCACGTGATCAACATTCGACCGCTTGGCAACTGGCATATACTTATAACAGATTCACTTTACAAACCATGTTACGAACTTCACAACTGCAGTGATTCGCTTTACAACTGTGGCAGGAAAAGTAGTAAAACGGGACAAAACAACAGCTGTCTCTCTGAACAACAGAATTTTGAGGCTCAGTTGTAGTCGTATATCATGGACTACTTGTAATGAGAGCTTTATCATAGGTAATGGACTTTCTCGTTCAACTCTGTCAAAATAATCAACCGTTTTGCTGATCTGAATTTCTGAATAGCCTTGGGCAGAGTAATGAAGAGGAGGAAAGTTTTGCTTAGATTGGGATTTCCCAAATTGTAAGGTGTATCTTCCTTGGGGAGAGGCAAACACAATCCAGGCGAAGGTGCGAAGAGGCTTTTCGTGAATAATCCCAGCTTTCCCAAAGATTAATTGTGTTGTTTTCATTGCACACACAGTGTTCATTGTGATAGTTAGGGGAGATAAGTACATTAACAATACACTAAAGGAAAATAGGATGGTTGTCAGAGTTTTGCAGCACATCCGACCAGCACACAAGTAAATAATTCTGCAGGACTCATGTACATAAGAAACTTGTTTATATACAATACCATACAGCAGAAGTCAGCATACTGTTGTGGTTAGCCGGCAGCAGGTGTGAATGGCTGAGGAGAGCGAGGACTCAGATGAGAGGCCAGGACCATTAGGGAGTGAACTGCTGCCTTCAGAGATTGTGGGGGCTGGCAGCAGCGATGAGGAGGTTCCCGAGGAGCCTGTGTCAAGTGCACGCAGGATTGCTCGCAGGAAAGAGTAGCTGCAACAGCACGGATGACTCAGGAGTAAGGCTGCAAGGTAATGGCCCCTCCTTTAGGAAGATAAAAGGCAGCTGTGAAGCTAACATTCTTTGCAGGAAGCAAAGACATTTTGAAACTCAGCCTCGTGGACATTACAGTATCTTAAGTTGGTATTTGAAGATTCTTGTGTTGTGAAATATTTCTTATCTGTGATTCTTTGCAGTCTCGTACAGTTTTGGCAAGGTTTGTGCTTATGAAAGTGAATTAGTTTGCAGCAGCCTTTTAACTAGGGATTTGTAAGACTCATTAAAAGGTTTCTGTTCCCTTTGGTTATTGTTTGTCTTATTGGGAAAGGGTTTGGGTCAGAACACATACAAATTCAAAACACAGAAACAATATTCACAGAAGCAAGTCATTACAGAGTAGAGAGATACAGAGGCCCAGAGACCTAGATTGCAGAGGACAAACCAACTCTTATTTATAGTTCAGCAAGCCAAAGCCATGCCCTGACTCCAAACTGCCTCTTATGGCCCCATACAAAACGAATACTATGTTTTAGTTTCCAAGCAGTCCCCATTGGCTGAACTGTTGCCAAGTCTAATCCAGTTCATGAACTGTATACACTGACAGTGGTGTAGGAAGAAAAATCACGTCCAGTCCCAAGCCTGGACTAAAATGGAAGCTGCTTAAGATAGGAGGTTTATTGATGAACAGAAGCAACAACAGCATGCAGTTCTGGGGCAGCTGACAAATGGCTGAGTGAATGGTGACATACATCAGGGGTCTCCAACCTTGGCAACTTTAAGACTAGCGGACTTCAACTCCCAGTTTTGAAGGAGTTGAAGTCCGCTAGTCTTAAAGTTGCTAAGGTTGGAGATCCCTGACATACATCACTTCCAACCTTTCATTTAGTGAGCATTCAAAACTACAAGGGCATTTTTTTTAAAAAAAAAAGTAACTTATGAGTGTGTTTCACACTTGCAACCATTGTAGCATCCCTATAGTCATGGGCTCAAAATTCAGATGCTTGGCAACTGGTCCATATTTATGATGGTCCCAGTGTCCCAGTGTCATGTGTGATCCCCTTTTGCGACCTTCTGCCAAGCGAAGTCAAGTGGGGAAGTCGGATTCACTTAACAACTGGGTTACTCGTTTAACAACTGCAGCGCTTCACTTAACGAACGTGGCAAACATGGAGAAGCCAAATTGCCTTAACAAGCGTGTTCATAATTTAACAATTGCAGTGATTCACAAAGATCATAAAAACTCACTTAACAATTGTCTTGCTTAGCCATGTTGGGCTGAATTGTGATCGTAAATTGAAGCTACCTATGTATATTGATTTTGTACTGTTTTAGTTGTCTTAACAGCTGTAGATGTTTTTTATGTTTTATGAGGTATGTCTCCAAGAGTCATTTGTTGAGATGGGTAGTTATAAATACAGAGAAAGAAAGAGAGAGATGATAGAAGATAGATGGATGGATGGATGGATGGATGGACGGACGGACAGACAGACAGACAGACAGACAGACAGAAAGATAAAAATAATGATAAATAGATTACAGATACAGACAGACAGACAGACAGACAGACAGACAGACAGACAGACAGACAGATACAGATGATAGATAGACAGATGAGAGAGAGAGAGATGATAGATGATGGATGGATGGATAGATAGATAGATAGATAGATAGATAGATAGATAGAGATAGAGATAGAGATAGAGATAGAGATAGAGATAGAGATAGATGGATGGATGGATAGATAGATAGATATAGATAGATAGATAGATAGATAGATAGATAGATAGATAGATAGATAGATAGATAGACAGATGATACAGACAGACAGATTCCTCTGTGAATGACTTTCTTCTCCATCACACAATGCTACACCAGATAAAGACAAACACACTTCTAAATTCTCACCATGGGTTGCCTTATGTGGGAATTCTACGCGGATAAATCTGGAGGGTACCAAGCAGCTGCTTACCGCGTAGACTAAAACCCCGGAAATAGCGTAGACTAAAACCCCAAAATATTTTTGAGCCTTTGAGTTGCCAGAATCTCTGTCCTGAATTAAAAGTTCTTCAACTGATAACTGCAAGAATGCTTGGGTTTTTTTTTGTTTTTGTTTTGTTTTAACAGGTCAGTCTTTCCACATTCTTCGGGACTGTATGGCCTGGGGAAGCTTCAGCAATGCTAGTCCGGACTGGTTCTATCATTTCTAAACCTCGATCAAGAGAGGTTAGAACTCGGTAGCTCACTTGCTTGTCTCCAACATTTGCAAGTTTTGTTTCACAGCAAAAAAATGCAAAAAAAACCAAGGGTGAATTCTGAAGATGGAAAAAAAGTCAATAACACTCAACACCCATGTGTCCAAACCCAGCGTGCATCAATGGACGTTATAATTAATATAATTGAGTAAATTAATAATTATTGTTATTGTCGTTGCGCTACTGATCCATGGTTCATAGAGTGGAGGAGACATGAAAGAAAGCAGGCAGGAGGCAGGAAAAATTAAGATGGGAGGCCACCATCTTTGTATAACTTAATAAACATTTAATTATGGCTGTTGTATATACTATACTTAGGAGCCTAATGAATTGGTGCTATTATTTGCTTCATTTCAATGCTGCCCTTCTGAAATGGCTCTGGGTATTTTACATTAAAATATAAACAGTTTATATAACAACATCAGTTCTAGAAGGGAGGAAGGTTTGCTCTCATTTTATATACTAGTGACTTGCTCTCTCGATATTGGTGGGAGAGGACTGGGTGGCTTCCCAACAGCCCATCAAGAAACCAACAAGTGGCAAATAGTTATTAAGTGATTCCCTGCAGATTTTAAGTTACCCTGATTTCCCTGAAAATACAACCTACCCTGAAATTAAGTCCTAGCTTGATTTTTACGCAGGTGCCCAATATAAGCCATACCCCCCAAAATAAATCCTAATTAAGACCCCTCCCATTCCAGAGTTCACAGCTAAAAATTAAGGTAGGGTGGGGAAGAGGAGGGTGGAGCTGCCCTACTATTTACCTTTGGACAGTTGTAGCCAGGCCTTGCACACCCTGACACCTGCCTTGCCGGGCCAATTCTTCTGCAGTCAACAAGACTTTCCCGAAGGCCTCTGTAACTGATAACAAAGCTCTGGATTGATCCAGAGCTCTATTATCAGCTACAAAGGTGTTCAGGAAAGCCTTGCCGGCCACAGAAGAAGTTCCTGAAGGCCTCTGACAGTGAAAAGGAGACCGGGGGGCGATGCACACAAGTGAGGTTAATCAGTGGATGACATCCCTTGAAAATAAGACCTGCTGCCTTTTTTGGTAGAAAAACAATATAAGACAGGGTCTTATTTTTGGGGAAACACAGTAGTAACAGGGTTGTTTAAGTGAATCTGACTTCTCCACTGACTTTGTCAAAAGGTCACAAACACATAAGCCCAGGACTCTGCAACCGATGTATATGTTAGTTGAATTTTGATCACGTGACCATGGGGATATTGCATTGGTCAGAAGTGTGAAAAACAGTCATAAGTCACTTTTTTCAACGTTATTGTAACTTCAAACGGTCACTAAATGAACTGTTGTATGGACCGCCTGTACTTTCCATCGTTGCACTTCAGAGTAACGAAGACAATCCATCATGGTTTCCGCCCCCCAAAAAGGTGATGTTCAACTGGAAATTCACCTATTAAAATTGGGACAGAGCAACCTATCTTTACATGCTTCCCCCAACAAACTATGTTTCCCAATTCCTAGCCAAACCCAGGACTGATTGCTACTCTCTTCATCGGCAGAGCCCTAATCTTAGGAGCCAACTTAAAAGGGATTTTTCATCCGTTGAAATGCCAGAATAATTGAAATTGTCTTTAGCTGATAGCCAAGCAATAATGACAACAGGTAGCAATTGAGCCCAAAATGTATGTTGCTAAGTGAAGTATTTGTTAAGCGAGTTTTTTCCTTTTTTTTTCTTGCCATAGTTGTTAACTTCACTGAAGTTCTATTAAGTTAACAAGGTTCTTAAGTGAATCTGGCTTTGCTTGTCAGAAGCCCACAAAAGGGTGACTCCGAGACACTGCAGCCGTCATAAGTATGAACCTGTTGCCAAGCAGCCAAAATTGATCACGTGACCATGGGGAGGCTGCAATGGTCATAAGTGTGAAAAATGGTCATAAGTCACTTTTTTCGGTGATGTTGTAACTTTGAAAGGTCCCTAAAGGAACTCCAAGGACAACCTCTATTATGTGGTTTTTTTTACTATATGTCAAGGATACATATTGCATAGCAAAACTGACATAATTCTCCTCAGAGAGAAACAAATCTATTATCAGAACACATTAGAGATTAACAGAGTTGGAAGGGACCTTTTAGGTCATCTAGTCCAACCCCCTGCCCAAGCAGGAGACCCTACACAGCATTTCTGACAGAGGGCAGTCCAGTCTCTTCTTGAAAGCCTCCACTGATGAAGCTCCCGCAACTTCTGAAGTCAAAGCTGTTCCATTGGTTGATTGTTCTCATTGTCAGAAAATTTCTCCTTATTTCCAGGTTGAATTTCTCCTTGGTCAGTATCCATCCATTGTTCCTTGTCTGGCCTTTGGGTGCCTTGGAAAATAGCTTGACCCCCTCCTCTCTGTGGCAGCCCCTCAAATATTGAAAGACTACTCTCCTATCTCCCCTTGGTCCTTCTCTTCCCTAGAACTTCACTTCTCTTCACTACACTTAACAGGTAGCAAGTCACCCATGGCATGAATTCTGATCTCTCCCTTT
>NW_020716822.1:910341-930529 GCF_900518725.1 Notechis scutatus | reverse complement strand
TTTGGGCCGATCACCAGGAGACAGGAAATTCTAGTCCCACCTTAGACATGAAAGCCAGCTGGGAGACTTTGGGCGAGTCGTTCTCTCTCACCCCTGCCCCTCTCACAGGGTTTGTTTGTTTATTTGTTTATTTGTCACGTGATTAAAAGATAACGGGTATAAGTAAAAACATAGTTATGAATACATGGATACATATAAGAAAAATAAATATATATATATATAAAAGAAACAATAGAACAGGGACGGTAGGCACATAGGTGTGCTTATGCAAGCCCTCTACAGACCTCTTAGGAAAAGGGGTGAGGTCAATAGTAGACAGTCTAAGGTTAAAGTTTTTGGGGTTTGGGGAAGAAACCACAGAGTCGGGTAGAGCAGGGGTCCCCAACCACCGGTCCGCGGACCGGTACCGGTCTGCGGAACAACTCCTACCGGCCCGTGGCTTGCTGGGCGCCGCCATCTTTTTTTCATGAAAAAGTGCTTCCGGTGAGCTTTTCCGGGTAGAAAGCTCACCGGAAGCACGTTTTCATCAAAAAAAGATGGTGGTGCCCAGCTGATGCCGGTACCGGGCTGCGGCGCCCAGCTGATGCCGGTACCGGGGCGCGGCATCAAAAAGGTTGGGGATCACTGGGGTAGAGTATTCCAGAGGTTGACCACTCTGTTGCTGAAGTTGTATTTTTTGCAACCAAGTTTGGTGCGATTAACCTTGAGTTTGTATCTATTGTTTGCTCTTGTATTGTTATGGTTGAAGCTGAAGTATTCATTGACAGGTAGGACATTGTAATGTATAATTTTATATACTATACTTAGGGTTGTTATTGTGGGGGAGAATAGGTGGAGAACAGAGTATTGTGGGCATATTCACTACCTTGAGTTACCTATAAAGTAATAAGACAGGATTAAAATCTAATCTAATCATAAACAATTTCCTCTCAGGTATTCTTCTGAGGTATTCCAGGGAATAATTTCCTCTGAGGTCTTCCAATTTCATTTGAGGAATTCCAGGGAACTGGTCATCTCTAGGCTGAGCAGAAACAGCATATGTGGGAAGCAGGGAGAAATTGGGGAACAACACAACATATTAAAGGGACCACAACTGTGTTTTACACCAACTTTCCTCTCTTGTGTGCAGGGGTGGGCTTCAAAAATTTTAGCAAAGCGTTCCCTGCCTGGTTGCTGGGTGGCCATGGTGGGCGTGGCCTAGTTGGTCTCCTGCACCCCAGCAGGAGGGGCATTTTTGCCCTCCCAGATCCTCTGCGCGCACCCTGCACTTACCTGCATCCAAAACGGGCCACGTGGGGACTCCTGGGAGGGGAGGAATGGGTTGGGTGGGGCCATCCAAGAGTGGGATTTGGGGGTTCTCTGAACTGCACAGAATCTTAGCTAGGGGCTCCCCCGAACCCCTGCGAACCCCCAGCAGCCCAGCCCTAGTTGTGTGGCACTTCCTATGTTTTTTATGTTTTTTGCCCTTTCGTTGCCTTCCTGCATCATTTCTTCACGCACACGCACACACACACAAAACAAGCCTTGTAATGCATATTTTACTCCACAGGTTGTTGTTGTTTTTTATAAAGTAAACCTTGATGCCTAGCATTTACAAACAAATCAAGTTTTATTGACGGAGGGAGGGAGCCATCCAACTCTTTAATGCCACCTCTTTGGAGACGAGAGCCATCAAAATAGCTCATCCAGCTGTGAGCTCCTCTTCCTTGCCTGATTCCCCCATTTCCTCGCACGTTTTTTAAAAGTGCCTTATTAAGGCAGTCAGGCGTGGCAGCTCCCAAAGGAGGTGTTTGAGTTTAGTTGATAAATCATCATTTTGTCCAGCTCTTGGGAGGCAAAAAATAAAATAAAGAGGAAGAAACTCTGAAGACTTTTGGGCTTCTGGGAAGGGGCGATTTGCATTTTGAAATGTTCTTCGGCGTTTTAAAAGCCGGTTTCCTCCTATTCCTCATTTTAATTTTGCTCGGAAAGCTAGTTTTGCTATGATGGGCCCTTTCAGCCGGTGAAGAGTTTGACTGCCTGAGTGGAAAATAAAACCGATGTAAAAAAAAAAAAAATATTTATTTTTTACACAGCAGTTTTGGTAAATGTGAGTCAGTTGTCAAGCAGCCAAACGTAAATCACGCAGCCATGGGGATGCTGCAACGGTCATAAGTGTGAACAATGGTCCTTTTAAGTCACTTTTTCCAATGTTATTGTAACTTCAGAAGGTCATTAAATGAACGGTTGTATGGGCTACCTGTACTTCCCATTGTTGCAGTTCAAAGTAACGAAAGACAATCCATTATGTTTTCCCCCCAAAAAAAGGTGATGTTCAAACTGGAAATTCACCTATCAAAACTGGGGCAAAGCAACCTATCTTTACACACTTCCACTCTCTCCACTTCAGCCCCTCCCTTCCCCCCCAACAAACTATGTTTCCCAGCTCCGAGGCCAATCCAGAACTGATTGCAATTCTCTTCATCGGCAGAGCCATCCTAAATCTTAGGAGCCAGCCTAAAAGGGATTTTTCATCCGTTGAAATGCCAGAATAATTGAAACTGTAGTGTATTTAAATAGAGACTTCTAGGGCGATGTTCCTATTGATTAGCAGAAGCAACGATACGATTGGGTAGTAACGTTAGTATCTGATTGGCCGCCTATAGCGGCGGGAAGTTTAACTAAATGTCATTGGTTGCGAGCCGTGGAGCAGCCGCTATAAAAAGGGCTGCTGCGGTTCGACTGCAGTTGAAGTTACTGTTTATTATTAAAGAGCTGAAGTCAACTCCGGTCTGCGAGTCTCTTTACTGGCGACAGAACAGAAACTGTCTTTAGCTGGTAGCCGAGCAATAATGACTACAGGTGGTCCTCGGCTTAAGACCACAATTGAGCCCAAAAATGTATGTTGCTAAGTGAAACATTGGTTGAGTTTTTTCCCTGGTTTTTCTCACCCTGGTTGTTATGTTCACTGAAGTTTTGTTAAGTTAACAACAAGATTGTTAAGTGAATCTGGCTTTGCTCATCAGAAGGTCACAAAAGGGGATCGCATGACTCTGAGACAGACGTCGTAAGTGTGAACCTGTTGCCAAGCAGCCAAATTTTGATCACGTGACCATGGGGATGCTGCAAGGGTGGCAATGAAGGGTCCCTAAGCCAGCTCTGTTATAAGTCGAGGATTCTCGATAAAAGCCCTTCCACCTGTTGGAAGAAATGTCCTTCTGGATTCAGTTCCAAGTGAGGAAGAAAGACGCTGGAAACATGGTGACTGCTTGGAAGATGGTTTAATGGTGGACAGGAGCACATGCCTGGGTTGAGGAAAGAAGGGCTGAGATGCCGAGAGTGCAACTGTTTTATACCCTCTGTTGGGATTTGAATTTGAGCTTGTCTTCTGATCGGTTGTCAGACTCCCATGGGGCAACTCTGTAGGCTGTCCTGAGTCCCAGGCTTGGTTGAGGCTTGTTGGATGATGATCAGAGGTGGTATTCAGCAGGTTCTGACCAGTTCTGGAGAACCGGTAGCGGAAATTTTGAGTAGTTTGGAGAACCGGCAAATACCACCTCTGACTGGCCCCACCCTCATCTATTTTCTGCCTCCTGAGTCCCAGATGATCGGCTGGATCTTCTTTGGTTGCCCTGCACAGGAGAACGGAGCTGGAAAGCAGGTTAGTGGGGTGGAGAGTATCCTTCCCCTGTCACGCCCACCAAGCCACGCCCACCAAGCCACACCGCATTCACCAAGCCACGCCCACAGAACCGGTAGTAAATTTTTTTGAATCCCACCCCTGATGATGATGTAATGAAAGGGCTTTGGGACATTCCTATAGCTCTACTGGAGATCTTTGTTATGTCAAATATTCTGGCCCAGGCCTTTATGGCCCACCCATTAACAAAGATGGGAGTGAGCTTCTACTTCTGAGGTGAGTTTCGGCTTCTCAGTTTCTACTCTTTTTTTTTTTTTTAGGAGAAATATTCTGCCTTTTTAGTATATCCTCAAATATTTCATTTCCCTAGGAAGAGGGGTGGGTGCTCACTTCCAACACACCAGTTTGGCAGAAGACATCAACTTGGCTCCCTCGGGTTCCAAATCTTTTCGCAGCTCAGCGCTGGAAACCGAAAAGAAAAGGAAAATTAACCCTCTGCTCCCTCCCCCCATCCCACCCTGGTGCACAACCTCTAGTTTTGGAGACACACCCGCACTGTCTTGCCGTAGCCGGAGGCAACTTTCAAATCATTTCTTTTCTTTCTTTTTTTTTCTTAGTGCCTGTTTCCTTGTTGCAATTTTATTTGGGGGGGGGGTTGGCAGGGACCGGTGGAGGGAGGGAATCTCATCAAGGACCACGACTTGGGTTGGAGCCGTCCTGCTATCGAGGTCTTTGTTGTTCATTGAGGTAAAGCGTAATGGGCTGTTTCTTCCCCCAACGTTGTGTTGGAGACAATAATCCACTCTGTCTCCTCTTAATTAAAGTAAATAGCCCCGGCGTACAATAGTCGGTTCAGAGCAGACTTGGAGGCTGAGCGTTGGGGCAAGGAGGGAATTGATTTTTTCCAACGATAATGGGTGTTTACTTGGGGGGAGAGGCAGCCCCCCCCTCTCTCACTGCTGGCCTCCCCCCACCCACCCACCCCCACTTCAGTGGGTCTTGGGCCCCTCCTTAGGTTAAATCTCTCTTGTCCCATGAATATCAAATACCCGAGAATGGCTAGAGAGAGGCGGTCAAAGGCCCTGCCTTTCCCTGCCACTTAAATAGGGAAGGGACGGGTTGTTGCACGTCCCTGGTCAAGTCCTGGAGGTGACAATAAAACTGAGGGGTTTTTTGGGGGGGGGCAATGGGCTAGCCTAACCCTAAACCTGGTTAATAAAATACAGTAGTTCTTGAGTTCAGGCCTTTTAAAATAGCCAAACATGCAGTATTGCCTAAGTCAGGTTCTTACAACGTGTTGAGATGAAGATTGGACTGCCACAAGATGGGTTTGTTTTAGCTCAGATTGAGACGGCCTGCAAAACTAGCCTAAAATTCTCTCTCGGTGTTTTTCTTTCTTTCCTTCCTTCCCCGTTTCCTGTCCCTCCTTTTCCTCTCTTTCTTTTCTTTATTCTTTTTCTTCCTTTTCTTTCTTTCTTCACTTTCTCCCACTCTTTCTTTTCCTCCCTTCCCCGATCTCCTGTCCCTCCTTTTCTTTCTTTCTTTCCCTTTCTTTCTTTCCTTCCCTTTCTGTCTTTCTCTCACTCTTTCTTTTGCTTCCTTCCTCCCCATCTCCCGTCCCTCTTTCTATTTCTTTCCCTTTTTCTTTCTCCCACTCTTTCTTTTCTTTCCTTCCCCTACCTCCTGCCCCTCCTTTTCTTTCTTTCTTGCCCACTTTTTCTTTCTTTCCCACTCTTTCTTTCTTTCCCTTTCTTTCCTTCCCTTTCTGTTTTTTCTCTCACTCTTTCTTTTCCTTCCTCCCTTATCTCCTGTCCCTCCTTCCATTTATTTCCTTTCTTTCTTTCTCTCGCTCTTTCTTTTCCTTCCTTCTCCTTACTCCTGTCTTTCTTTCTTTCACTCACTCACTCACTTTTTCGTCAGTCTTTTCTTCCTTCCTTCCTTCCCTCCTTCCTTCCTTTGTCTCTTTCTCTCTGCCTTGTCTTACCCACACAGGTACACACACTGCCATCACATTGCTGTTCCATCTATCTGTTCCAACCTTGCAATTCCTGAGTGAAATTTCCAAGGTGAAAGAAAAAAGAAAGAAAAAAAAAAACCTACAAGCTACCCACGTGTTTGAGAAATATAAATTAACTGAAGGGACTGGTTCTGCATGCCAAACCAGCCCACATTAAACCAGCACTTGCTCAAGTTTTTAACTGGCTTGGTTAACTCTCTTGTGTAAACAGTCTGATTAAGTGCAAGAACCTCCTATAAGAATTAAAATGCTTCACCTCCTTTTCAAGAGTTTCTAAATGTCTATTCGTTCAAATTAGTCTTGATAAGAAAAGGTGCCAAATAATATTTTCTGCATGGCATTATGTGGGTGGGTCAAAAGAAGTCAAGAAGTCAAAAGAAGTCAAGAAGTCAAAAGAAGTCAAACTCACACAAACAAAATCTTGCTCTTCTTTAACATGCTACAATCCAGAATTCTCCTGACCTCCAGATGAACAGTAAGATTTGGGGAAGGAAAGTATAGGTAGCCCTCAATTTATGACATTTGAGCCCAAAATTTCTGTTCTGCTAAACAAGACAGGTGTTAAATGAGTTTTGCCCCATTTAGAAACTTTCTGGTCACCGTGAAGTGAATTTTAATCACAAAACTTTTCTTGCCACATTTGTTAAGTGAATCTCTGCAGTTGTTAAACGAGGATCCCGGTTGTTAAGTGAATCTGGCTTCCCTTCTTGACTTTGCTGGTCAGAAGGTTGTAAAAGGGAATCACGTGACCCTGGGACACTGCGACGGTCATAAATATGAACCAGTGGCCAAGCATCTCAATCTTGATCAGGTGGCCACGGAGAAGCTGCAACAGTTGTGCGAAAAAAGTCATAAGTCACTTTTTTCAGTGCCGTGATAACGTCAAACGGTCACTAAGCGAATAATTGTAAATTCAGGACTACTTGTGTTTATCCCTTCCCTTCATGTGAAGATGTAGATAATCCCTGAATATCAGAGCCAGAGAACATGAATTGTCCTCTGGTTCTTTCCCATATCCTGGTTGTAGCGGGGGTCTTCATACTTGACAGCTTTAAGACTTGTGGACTTCAACGCCCAGAATTCCTCCTCCAGTCATGTTAGCTCAGGAATTCTGGAAGTTTTAAGTCCACAAGTCTTAAACTTGCGAAGTTTGAAGACCCTTGCCTTGTAGGGTCATCTGGTTGGTCATTATTATTACATATCTGATATTAACACAGTTGAGCGAGTCCAGAAATATTTCACAAGAAGAGTTCTCCACTCCTCTACTCGTTGCAGAATACCTTATGCCACCAGACTTGAAATTCTAGACCTAGAAAACCTTGAATTACGCCGTCTTCGGTCTGATCTAAGTATGGTATATAAAATCATACATTGCAATGACTTACCTGTCAATGAATACTTCAGCTTCAACCCTAACAACACAAGAGCACACAATAGATACAAACTAAGGTTAACCACACCAAACTTGATTGCAGGAAATACGACTTCAGCAACAGAGTGGTCAATGTCTGGAATACTTTCCCTGACTCTGTGGTTTCTTCCCCAAACCCCAAAAACTTTAACCTTAGACTGTCTACTATTGACCTCACCCCTTTCCTAAGAGGTCTGTAGGGGGTGTGCCTAAGCACACCAATGTGCCTACTGTCCCTGTCCTATTGTTTCTTTTTTTTTCTTATATCCATTTCATGTATTCATAACTATGTTTATACTTATACCTGTTATCTTATAATCACTTGACAAAATAAAATAAATAAAAAATTTAAAAAATTGTTGGAAATAGGAAGTGAGCAAATTCAGCTTCATCCTCTGCCCATTTGCTTTGATTGACATGAAAGAAAAACCCACATCACAACCACCTAAAGTAAGTTCAGGTGTAATTTGGCCAGGATGGGCTGTTTAATCACACCTATGATTGACCTGTTTTGTTCCACCAGCAAACATCTGGAGGAAGAAAGTAGCACACTTCATACATCCTTGGGAAGACTTAACAGAATAACAATAACAGAATAACAGAGTTGGGAGGGACCTTGGAGGTCTTTTAATCCAACCCCCTTCTCTGGCAGGAGACCCTGTAGCATTCTGGACAAATGTCTGTCCAATCTCTTCTTGAAGACCTCCCATGATGGAGCACCCACAACTTCTGGTGGCAAGTCATTCCACTGATTAATTGTTCTCACTGTTAAGGAAATTTCTCTTTAGTTCTAGGTTGCTTCTCTCCTTGATTAAATTCCCATCCATTTTTTTCTTGTACAACCTTTAGTTGGTTTGGGGGATAGGTTGACCTCCTTCTTCTTTGTGGCAGCCCCTCAAATATTGAAACACTGCTATCATGTCATGCCTGTTCTTCTTTTCATTAACCTAAACATATCCAATTTCTACAACTCTTCTTCATGTTTTAGCCTCCAGTTCCCTAATCATCTTTGTCACTGGTTTGGGTTGAGTTGGGTTGGGTTGGGTTGAGTTGGGTTGGTTTGGGTTGAGTTGAGTTGAGTTGGATTGGGTTGGGTTGGGTTGGATTTGGTTGGGTTGGGTTGGGTTGGGTGAATCAGGACAGACCAAATTTTCATTTCTACTCTATTCTGTGATAAGAATACAAACCCCTTTTTCCCTCAGATTGGGGAAAAATCCCCAACTCCCTCTCTCTGACAAAAAAAGAACTTTCAACAACACAAAATCAAAAACTCTTTAATTCTTGGCCCAGTAAGCAATCATGTTTCATGTGCCGTGATTTTTGCCATGTCTCACTTTTCCTTTTCGTTTTTCCAACGTGGAGAAAAATACAAGCAGGTCAATCTTATGGAAATAAGATCAGGAGCCCTTAAAAATCACAGCTGGGTTCTCCTTAATGGTCGTAAGTGTGAAAAATGGTTACAAGTCACCTTTTTTCAGTGCTGTTGTAACTTTGAAGGGTCACTAAATGACCCTTCAAGGACTACCTGTAATGGACTTTGGGTGGATTGACTCTTCCCAAAGGATGTTCCTGTAAATACCTATGGTAGTTAGCAAATCAGTCCTTTGAATTGTATATGAAACCTATAAGGCCAAGATTGTTATACATATATATAGTTTTTGTTAAGAATTGTTTTCATAAACCAGGATCAGATGATTTCTCCCTGGCTACTGACACAAAGTAAGCTTCTGGTGCCATTCCAAGTGTCTGCCTGCCTGCCTGCCTATTATCTATCTATCTATCTATCTATCTATCTATCTATCTATCTATCTATCTATCTATCTATCTCCCTATCACTCTTCCTATCTCTCTATCTCTTTGTCTGTCTGTCTATCTGTCTATCATCTATCTAACTAAATATCCTCTATCTCTCTAGTATCTAGCTATCTGTCTGTCTGTCTATCATCTATCTATTTATCTATCTATCTATATCTATCTATCTATGTCTATATCTATATTATCTATATCTAGCTATACCTATCTATCTATATCTATAGCTTTCTATCTCTATTGTCTACCTCTATTTATCTATCTACCTACATTATCTATCTCTATCTATCAATATCTATCTATCTCTATGTATCTATCATCTATCTGTCATCTCTGCCTGCCTGCCTGCCTGTCTATGTGAAAAATGTTTTCCCAACACACACACCTGGCTGTACAATTTGGGGTACCCACCCCCACAAATCCCACAACCTACTAATTGGCCATAAAGGAAGAGCCTACTAATCAGCAAGCTGCTGAGAACACTAAAGGATAAAGTGAAGCTACCAGAGAAATCACTTTGCAAACATCATCAATGTCCTGTAATGTGACAAGCCATGTCCCAGCCAAATCTTGGATTCCCAAGAGCAGAGAGCAAAGGTTGGCCTAATATTTGGCTTTCCTTTTCAGTGGGCAATCTATGTTCTGAATCTTTGTTAAAGCACTCTTAAATTCTGCAGAGGTCCTCTTGATGTGTTTTTGAACAGAGTTTGTCTGAAAACTGTGTGCGTTTGTATAGCTTTTTGCTTGAGCTCGTTGGCAAAAATATACCCTTGTCATTCCTGTTCTACTCCAATGTGGTCAGTGTTGCTTGGTTATTAAAATAAGTTGCATAGGTGGCTGGATTTTGTTAGAATATCACAGAGGCCTCTTCCTACCTTCCTTCCTCCCTTCCTCCCTCCCTCCCTTCCTTCCTTCCCTCCTGCCTTCCTTTTTATGATTGAAATAGGGGAAAAAAAGAATTTAGTTTGAAGATTCAATAACTGTGTAGTTATAGCAAAGGAGTGTAATACTAAATGTAATGCAAAAAAAGTTGAGGCTGCAAATATAGTTAGTGTTTCACTGTACTGGAAAGAGTTGGAAGTTGGTGCTTTTTTTTTTCTTTCTTTCTCTTTTTATATTCTCCTTTTTTTCCTCTTTTAAAAATCCTTACTTCCATTAAAGTTTATACTATAATAAACTTCATGTTTATACTATAATAAACTTTAATAAAACAATGGTTTTTGTCACGAATGAAGGCGAATCTACATGTCCCAGGATCAGAGGTGGTATCCAGCAGGTTCTGACCAGTTCTGGAGAACCAGTAGCGGAAATTTTGAGTAGTTCGGAGAACCAGCAAACACCACCTCTGACTGGCCCAGCCCCCATCTATCCTCTGCCTCCCATTGAATCCCTGCTGATCGGCTGGGTCTTCTTTGGTTGCCCTGCACAGGAGAACGGAGCTGGAAAACAGGTTAGTGGGGTGGGGAGGGAATGGGGATTTTACAATATCCTTCCCCCAGGAGTGGAGTGGGAATGGAGATTTTGCAGCATCCGTCCCCTGCCATGTCCACCAAGCCATGCCCAGAGAACCGGTAGTAAAACATTTTGAATCCCACCACTACCCAGGATAATGTTGCAGGATCCAATCTGGGGCGGTCACTGCGACCAGAGGTTTTGTCCTCTGATAAAAAGTCCAAAAGCTCAGAAGACAAAACCTTTGATCCCAGTGACCTCCCCAGATTGGATCCTGCAATGATTATTTTTTCTTTTTACAACCCTGTAATTCCTTTTATCGGAGTGGAATCGGGGCAACTGAATGGAGCTAAGCATTTACTGGCTGGATGCCCTTCCCAACACCTACACGGAGTTAGGAGTAGATGTTTTCTCTTTGCATTCTGAGAGAGAAATATCTGTCGCTGCCTAACATTGAACTCTGAACCTCCTGAATGGGAGGCAAGAGTCTTCACCTCTAGGCCACCAAGCTGCTCCTGATAAAACAATGAAATAAATACATAATAAAATCAATTCAATCCTAAAATAGTCCCATTTATATTAGACCAGAGAATAACTGAGTTGGATGGGACCTTGGATGTCTTCTAGTCTAACCCTTGCTCAAAAAAGAGGCCCTATACTAGTGGTGGCTAGCCTTTTTGGGCTCCTGTGCCAAAAATTGTGCATGCGCTTGCACACTCAGCTCACGTACCAGCATCCAGAAGGCAATGTGCACACACACCCACACCCCCTACTCATACTATCCCCACCCCACCCCGGCCACCCCCCCAGCCGCCCCTTACCTGCATTGCACCTCACAGCTGATTTTCGGCTGGTTTGAGGCCTTTTTCAGCCTCCCAAAGGCTTTAGGAAGGCTTCTGCAGGCTTTTCAGGCCGAAAACTAGGCCCGTTTCGTCACTTCCAGTATTTCCGGAAAAACAGGAAGTGACAAAACGGGCCTGGTTTTCGGTCTGAAAAGCCTGCAGAAGCCTGCAGAAGCCTTCCTAAAGCCTCTGCGAGGCCGAAAATCAACTGTGAGGCACGCACATGCGCAGTGAGGTAAGTTTGCCTGCAGCTCGACTGCCAGCACAAATGGCTCTGCGTGTCACCTGTGGCACGCATGCCATAGGTTCGCCATCACAGCCTTATACCATTTCAGACAAATGGCTGTCCAGTCTCTTCTTAAAAATTTACACTGTTGGAGCATTCACGACTTCTGGAGGCATGTCATTCCACTGATTAATTGTTTTTCTTGCCATGTACAAGTATACATCCGAACTAGACTGTGTTGTTTCTCTGTGTCATATAATACATGTGGCCCTATGCATATTTATTTATTTGTCACGTTTATGTAGTGTACATTGAAGGTGGTGACCATTTGAGAGATGTATGCAATGAAATTTCATGTTAATCTATGCCAATTAGTGTACATTTAAAGTTACAATAATGTTATTCTAAGTTCTCACTGTCAGGAAATCTCTACTTATTTCAAGGTTGGTTCTCTCAAGAAAGCACCAATTCCGATCAAATGGGATTCCGAGTTCCCTAAATGAAATTGGAATATCAACAGAGTAATGACCCTTTGACATCATTAGGTAGGGGCAAATGAAAAATTAAAAAGGTAAGTGGGGGCGGGGGGAGAGCATCTTAAGATCCTTCTGAATTCCTGGAACCCAGCTGCAAATCTGAAGTTGAGCAGGTCAATATTTAAGAACGGCGCGTCATTGGGAGCTTGTCTATTTACCTGATGTTAGCCAGCATGCTCACCTAACTCTTGCCAAAAGATACATTAGTCTAACAGTACATCAACTGGAAAAGCATTAGGTTCCTCCAAGAGTCCATCTCATCTTTGATGGTTTTCGGGACCATGCCAGTCAATGCCACACACAAACAAACAAAAAACCCCTTCGTCTTCCAGCATTTTTTGCATTCTTGGTAAGATACATTACAGTTGCGAAAGGAAATTACAATTAGTGTAGGAGAGGACCAGGCTGAGCCAGAGGGAGGTGTCAAACATGTCACGAGTCTTGAATCTCGCTCCACTGATTAATTGTATCTCACTGACAGGAAATTTCTTTGTTCTAGGTTGCTTCTCTCTTTGGTTAGTTTGTTGTTGGTTGTCCTGCCTTCAGGTCCTTTGGGGAATAGGTTGACCCCCTCTTCTTTGTGGCAGCCCCTCAGATATTGGAAGACTTCTGTCGCCCCTGGTTTTCCTTTTCATCAAACTAGACCCATGATGGCGAACCTATGGCATGCATGTCACAGGTGGCACACAGAGGCATTTGTGTGGGCACGCAAACCTCAGACAAACTTACCTGCACTGTGCATGCACACACTTC
Source organism: Notechis scutatus (assembly GCF_900518725.1). Next base: position 917,864 of record NW_020716822.1, on the reverse strand, counting down.
CCAGCTGATTTTCAGCCTGTTTGAGGCCGTTTTCGCCCTCCTGGAGGTTCGAGGGAAGCCTCTGCAGCCCCGGGAAGCCGAAAAATGGGCATTGTTTGTTTCATGCATGCCCTTTAATTTACATTTTACAACGAGTTGCAACGAAGCTTGGCCCGGCTTTTCTATAGAACTTGACTAGGGCCATATCTCACTTACTCTGTCTAGAAACAAGGCTATCTCAGATCCTGTGGGATTCGTTTCGGATTTGAAATGGTGTCCCTAATGCTAGTTTGAGGATCGAATCTGGTTTACTGAGTTAGAGATTTACGCTTGGGTGGTGGGCTTTCATGTTGAAAGTTTAACTATTGCCCAGTCAATCTGCTTGCCCTGGTGAACTTTGCTACAATCAATCCTAGGCTGCAGGGATAAATCAATAATTCAATATCACCTGAAATGTTAATAGCACGCTTGGAATACTGCATCCAGTTTTGGTCGCCATGATGTAAAGAAGACGTTGAGACTCTAAATACCGGAAGTGCTGAAATGGGCCTCCAAAGGCTGCAGACGCTTCCCTCGAGCCTCCGGGAGGGCGAAAACATCCTCCTCCCCCCGGGCTCCTGAGGCCCTCCGGAGGCTGAAAACGGGCACTTCCGGTATTTCTGGAAGGCCCATTTTTCGGCCTCCCAAGGCTGCAGACGCTTCCCTCGAGCCTCCGGGAGGGCGAAAACATCCTCCTCCCCCCGGGCTCCTGAGGCCCTCCGGAGGCTGAAAACGGGCACTTCCGGTATTTCTGGAAGGCCCATTTTTCGGCCTCCCAAGGCTGCAGACACTTCCCTCGAGCCTCCGGGAGGGCAAAAAATGGCTTCAAATGGGCCAAAAATCAGCTGGGAGGTGCACACATGCGCAGCGCAGGTAGGGGACAGGGTGGGGATGTTGCACGCGCATGCACAGGGGGGCACATTGCATTGCGGGTGCCAACACACACACGTGTGTGCTATCACGCACTTTCAGAACACCACAACAAAAAGGTTCACCATCATCGAACTAGACATACCCAATTCCTGCAAACTTTTCATTAAACTAGCCATATCTGATTCCTGCAACCGTTCTTCGTATGTTTTAGCCTCCAGTCCCCTCATCCTCTTTGTTGCTCTTCTCTGCTCTCTTTCTAGAGCCTCAACATCTTCTTTACATCGTGGCGACCAAAACTGGATGCAGTACTCCAAGCGTGGTATTAACACTTCAGGTGATCTTGATTTAAACCAGATCCCATCAGTAAACCAGATCCCATCTTCAAACTAGCATTAGGGACACCAACGCGAATCCGAAACGAATCCCACAGGATCTGAGATGGCCTTGTTTCTAGACAGAGTAAGTGAGATATGGCCCTAGTCAACTTCTATAGAAAAGCCGGGCCAAGCTTCATTGCAACTCATTGTAAAATGTAAATTAAAGGGCATGCATGAAGCAAACAATGTGGTTTCCTGCACAAGCCCAGAACAAACACAATCTATGCTGGACATTCTGCCAAACTATTCCAAGGCCATAATTCTGCCAAACTGGACTACAGTTCAGCAGCAGAAAAGCCAGAAGATTTTTTTTTGCTGATCCAAGTTAGGGCCTGAAACATAATCCATAAGGATTTGGGAGTGACTTTATAGAGATGGACAAAGCTAAGGCATCAGATCCTTTCTTGGGACTTGGCTGTTCCAAGTAGAGCTTATTTCACTGACCTAATGTCCACCCAGTCTCCCCCAAGTCTTCTTTCTCCCTGCTTCCCTGTTCCCCACTGAGCTATTCAGAGGTGGTATTCAGCTGGTTCGGACCGGTTCTCGGATATAGATATATAGATATAGAAAGAGGGGAGGGAGGGAAGGGGAATAGATAGATAGATAGATAGATAGATAGATAGATAGATAGATAGATAGATAGATAGATAGATAGATAGAAGAGGGATGATAGATAGATAGATAGATAGATAGATAGATAGATAGATAGATAGATAGATAGATAGATAGATGTTAGATAGAAGAGGGATGATAGATAGAAGAGGGATGATAGATAGATAGATAGATAGATAGATAGATAGATAGATAGATAGATAGATAGATAGATAAAGTTGGCATGACTGAGACACACACACTCCTCCCTGGGCCTGGTAAAGCCACCAAATCCTCCAGAAAACCTGGTGCAGCTTAGCAAAGCAGACTTGAAATGGCTGCCCACAAACACACTTTCACAGATGTCCTAACTTTCAAAGGCCAGGATAACCGTTGTGGAAGGATGCAGCTGCCTTGATGGTTGGCATAATGCTCTGCTTGAAACTAGCACCTCTTGTGAACTAGCACTTCCCACTTTGTAAAATGTGTCCTAGACTTGGAGAAAATATTGGAAGTCTTCTAGTCCAGTCCCCTATCTTGGGTGGAGATTCTCCAATTATTAAAGACCAATATGGCTTCCCAAACTTGGTTTGAAAACTCCCAATGATGGGGCATCCACTGCTTCATATTTCTCCTCGTTGGGAAATTATTCCTTATTTTAAATTTGGATCGCTCTCTGCAAAGCTTCCATCTGTTGGTTCTTGTTCAACCCGTGGAAACCACGGAGAAAAAAAATCTCCATATCTTTTATCAATGTTCCCCTGTTAAGTACAGACAGTTCTCGACTTATGACCTTTAGTTGAGTGACCAAAGTTACAACAGCACTGAAAAAAGTGTCTTATGACAGTTTTTCACACTTACAACCATTGTAGCATCCCCAGTGTCACATGATCAACATTCGATTCCGTTCTATTCTTCGTTGCTTGCTTCCCTCCTTCCTCTATTCTATTCTATTCTATTCTATTCTATTCTATTCTATTCTATTCTATTCTATTCTATTCTATTCTATTCTACTCTACTCTACTCTACTCTACTCTACTCTACTCTACTCTACTCTATATTCTACTCTACTCTACTCTACTCTATTCTATTCTATTCTATTCTATTCTACCTTGCTTCCTTGCTTGCTTGTTCCTTCCTTTCTTCCTTCCTTCCTCCTATGCTATGCTATGCTATGCTATGCTATGCTATGCTATGCTATATATTCTATTCTATGCTATTCTATGCTATTCTACCATTAAGGTGCATAACTCAGGTTGGCTGCAAAGGTGAAAGGGATTGGTGCAGTTAATTTTCATGTGCTGCATGAAATGTCAGTGGGTTCTTCAGAAGGAATGCCCCAAAATAAAATAAAAAGTTCTTCATTTCAATGTCTTTTTGTCTCTCTGCCCAAGGGCCCTTGGGAGAAAAGGAGGCCCGCCTTTACCTATCACAGGTGGCTGGGTCCTCCAACAATTCCATCTTTCATTTCCTCGACATCTGTTGCATTGTTTCCTCTCCGTCTCTCTTTCTCTCCCCCACCCGCCACTTGTCTTCTCCTCCCCCCACGCCTGTCCCCATTGATCTGCCTGCAAAACAGACCACAAAAAATGCAAAGAGGAAACTACCTTCAACGGGGCAGAAGAGGCCGAGGGAATGAAACTTCTGCTTGACAGACGGCTGAAATTGGGCTTTCCTGACTCGGAGGTAAGCAAGAAAAGGAGAACAACAACAAGGCAGACTCTGTTGAATTGGTGAGAGGTTGGAAGAGGTCGTTCTGTGAGATCACTCAGCCCGGTGCCCTATTGGGCACAAAAACCTCGTATGGAAGCCCACCTGACAGATGGCAGCCTAACCTTGGCTTGATTTTCCACCCCTCCCCCCGTGGGAAGGGAGTCCACCAACAACCAAGTTCAGAGAGCACCAAAGACGCCATAGTCATTCTTCTCCTCTTCCTCCTCCTCTTCCTCTTCCTCCTCCTCTTCTTCCTCCTCCTCCTCTTCCTCAGCCTCCTCCCCCCATAAACCACACTCCCTTCTACCACTGATGATGGAGGAAACCACTGGCCATCCACAAGCTTATGGTGCCATACAACGTGACATGACATGACATGAAATGGTGCAGGGATGGAAAACAATTCATGAAAAGCAAAGCAAGGGAGACTAGAAGGGAAAGTAATGTGGTCCTTCCAATAATTTTTAAAAGGAAGAACAAAAAAAGCAGAATGAAATAAAGAAAGCCAATAAGGTATTACTGTAGGCAGGGGAAGGAAGGAAGGAAGGAAGGAAGGAAGGAAGGAAGGAAGGAAGGAAAAGGGGAGGAGGAAAGGAAAGGAAGATAAAAAGGGAAAGAAAGAAAAGGATGATAAAAAGGAAAGGAAGATAGAAAGGAAAGGAAAGGAAAGGAAAGGAAAGGAAAGGAAAGGAAAGGAAAGGAAAGGAAAGGAAAGGAAAGACTGGATTAGACTGGACTGGACTGGAGAAGATTCTGGAGAATCAAAGGACCAAAAATAATGCAGAAAGAAAGTAGGGAGGAAAGATAACAAGTAGGATTATGTTTAAAAATAAATAAAATGAGATAAAGCCAACTCAAATCTTTTTTCTGAAACTAAAACATGACTGCAATGAGAGAAAAGAAGGAAGCAGAAGAATCCATTATTTTGGGAGGGAAAGCAAGGAAGAAGTATTTAGCAGGAATAAAGGTTAGCAGCAGATGGGTTGCTATTCCAAGATATCTGCAGCTGTACCTTGTTACATGGGCAAAATAATGCAATTCAAATTTTGGCTAAAGGACCGGAGCTCTTAATCCCCCTGCACAACTTTTTCCAGATTGATGCTGTCTTTGCACGTTGCATTACGAATGTGGAATTTAGTCTAATTTGTTTGTCTTTAGCCAATCTTATTTTCAAAAGAACTGCAAATTTGCCAAAAAATTAGTTATTCTTCCCCAAGGACTTGGGATAGGCAGAGGTGGATGTTTGATGGCGTTAAAGGGTTTAGGACAGGGGTCCCCAACCCCCCAGGTCTGTGGACCTGCACTGGGCCATGGTATGCTAGAAACCAGGCCACGCAAAGAAGCAAAGCCCCATCTGTGGGATGCAGGCAGCGCATGACACCAGGCCCCCTCCAGTCCGTGGAAAAATGCCTCTCCATCAGAGGTAGTATTCAGCATGTTCTGACCAGTTCTGGAGAACCTGTGGCAGAAATTTTGAGTAGTTTGGAGAACCGGCAAATACCATCTCTGACTGGCCCCGCCCCCATCTATTCTCCGCCTCCCAAGTCCCAGCTGATTGGTTGGGTCTTCTTTTGTTGCCTTGCACAGGAGAACGGAGCTGGAAAGCAGGTTAGTGGGATGGGGAGGGAATGGGGATTTTGCAGAATCCTTCCCCTGCCACACCCACCAACCCACGCCCACAGAGCCTGTAATTTAAAAAAATTGAATCCCACCACTGCTTTCCACGAAACCGGTCCCTGGTGCCCAAAAGATTGGGGGCAACTGGTTTAGGATGTTTAGGGGCCAACTGTTGGCCGCCCCCACTTCATCCCCAGCCTCAGCCAATTCACAGCCAGCTTTCCTCCTCTACTGGTCCTCCCCCGGCGATTCTCCACAGCCAATGCCCCCCCCCCCCCCCCCCCGGCCTTCTGCTCCCACCCCTTTGTCCTGATGCGGCCACTGGTTGGCATCTAAAGGTCCCATTGCGATGTTAAAGGTGTTGTCGCAGGATGTAAGCCGTCCCAAGTCAAACTGCCTTTTAGCAATTGACCGACGGCAGCGGTGGGATTCAACTTTTTTTTTAAACCACCGGTTCTGTGGGCATGGCTTGGTGGACGCGCATGCGCCAAATATGCACTTTGCATGCGCATGGAGGATTTGCTACTGACCTTCTCCTGCACCCTGCCAGTATAGAGTTTCCAGCAGCTGCTCATATAGGAGTGAACCGGTTCACTCACAGATCATCCTCGGAGCTACCAGTTTGGTGGAACCTGGCTGAACCAGTAAAATACCGCCACTGACCAATGGTGTATTTGTCAATGCTGATGGGGTTTCAGGTGAGGCTCCAGACATTTTGGGAATTGCACCCAAGGCATTTATTATTATTCTGTTTGGCTGCACCATTCGGTACTTAGACTCGATTTGGCATTTTTTAATTCACCTACTAAGTCTTTCCCCCACGGCTTGGATAGGCAGATGTTGTTGTCTCTTCGCAGGATGTAAGCTGTTCCAAAGAAAGCTTCCTTTTGCAATTGACTGATGGTGGTTTTGTCAATGCCGACGGTGTTCCAAGGACACTCCAGATATTCTGGGATTGCACCCCAGGCGCCTATGACTACTAAAGTTCCTTGGATAGAAGCTGATAAAATTACACATGATCTGGAAAAGCAACACACACACACACACACACACACACTTTTCACTTTTGTCCGTTTGCTTGTATACGTAGTCCTTGACTTATGTCTACAATTGAGCCCAAGAGTTTGATTGCTAAGTGAAACATTGGTTAAAGGAGTCTTGTTGCCCCATTTTACAGCCATTGTGGCCACTGTTGTTAAATGAATCTGGCTTCCCCCATTGACCGTGCTTCACCACAGGGGATCACATGACCTTGAGACACTGCAACCGTCGTAAGTGTGAGTCAATTACTGAATTTTGATCACATGACCCTGAGGATGCTGCAAGTGTGAAAAACAGTTAGGGGTCACTTTTTTCAGTGCCATTATAACTTTGAACTAAATGAACTTTTGTAAGTTGACGACTACCTGTATTGGTGGTAATATTCAATACTAATTGTTTACTGCTAGTAACAATGGTATTAGCAATAATTCCCCCTAATAGTAGCAATCACAAAAAGTTCTCCGCAGGCAATCTACTTTCAGAAAAGCTGTTGTCCAAAGAGATTCAGACACACAAAATATTGGACACATTTGAAGTTTAACAGAAGGACTAAATCGTCTGTAGCTGAACAGAGTCCTTAATTGTTCACTTAATTCCACTAGCAGTTCATCCTATTTTGCCCTCTTCCAAATCAAAGGAACTGTGAGGTGGTTACAGGGCCATTCCCTTATATAATTATCCTTTCCAAGTTAATTATAAGATGCTGCAATCAATTATATTTAATGATTAACGTTGAAAATGCTGGAGGAATAAACACAAAGTTTTCCCATAATATAGGTTTAGACAAGTTGGGTTTTTTTTTCTTCAGCTTCTCCTCCTCCTTTTTCTTTCTTCTTCTTCCTCTTTTTCTTCTTCACTGTTTTCATCTTCCTTCTCCACCTCTTTTTCTTTCTTTCCTTCCTTCCTTCTTTTTTTCTTTCTTCTTCTTCCTCTTCTTCTTCATTGTTTTCATCTTCCTCCACCTCTCTCCTCTTCTCCTTCTTTCCTTCTCCTCCTCCTTCTTCCTCCTCCTCCTCCTCTTTTTCTTCCTCCTCCTCCTCTTCTCTTTTTTCTTTCCTTCTTCTTTTTCTTCTTTTCTTCTTCTTCTTCCTCCTCCTCTTCTTCTTCCTCCCCCTCCTCTTCTCCTTTTTCTTTTCTTCTTCTTTTTCTTCAGCTTCTTCTCCTCCTCTTATTTTTCTTTCTTCTTCTTCTTCCTCTTCTTTTGTCTTCCTCTTCTTCTTCCTCCTCCTCCTCCTCCTCCTCCTCCTCTTCTTCTTCTTCTTCTTCTTCTTCTTCTTCTTCTTCTTCTTCTTC
>NW_020716822.1:894849-906556 GCF_900518725.1 Notechis scutatus | reverse complement strand
AGAAGAGAAGAGAAGAGAAGAGAAGGGAAGGGAAGAGAAGAGATGGAAGGAAAGGAAGGGGAAAGGGAAAGAAAGGAAGGAGGAGAGGAGAGGGGAGGAGAGGAGAGAAGAGACAAGAGATCAAGTTGGAACAGCAATCTTAAGACTATGTAACAAGGACTCCTTGTCCAGTGACTTGTGATCCACCTGAAGTTTCTTCACAATGTTATCTCCAGATTCTGCGGGAAGCTTTGAAGGAATAAGTGACACCAGCCAAAAATGTGCCTAATTTCTGGAGGCTTAGCCAGTGTTAAATCAGCTGACAAAACTCCAAACATTGATTTGATTTTAATTCTGGTGCAAATAAAATGTCCCTTCCAGTGACTTGGTCTGATTCCTCCCATGTCTGCAAAGCTTGATAAGGGGGCGAGATTGGCATTCTTGCTCACCCATTAAAAGTCCTTTGTTGGACCAAAGCTGATCTAGTAACAAGTGTTACACTGGAGTGATGTGTGAATTGGAAAAGATTTACGGGGGTGGAAAGTAGTGCAGGGAGAAGGAACTGACTGGGTTGCGAGTGCTTTCATTTGTCTGGTCTTGTTTCATAGTAAATCCACATTTGGGGCTCAAATTGCAGGACATTTAACCTGGTTATTAAAATACCAATTTTTTTTCAGGAAGACATGCTGGGCTAAACCATAACATATTCCAAGGGGTAGAGTTTGCACAACATACTAAACCAGAAAAGAAGTCAAACAAGTTTAATGAAAATAATCCACCTTCGCATTTTGTATGTATGCAAACTACAAAGTGTTCCATTGCATTGTGTGATGTGTGAATTCCCATCAAAATTAATCCAACTGGAATGCATTTTACATTAGGCCTTAAAAGTGAAGCTCCTGCTTCCTGGTATGTCCAGACAAAACCTGATTTATATGTCAGCGTTCCAGAAAACCTCCACTCCAACAAATAACTCCGAGACAGACATTCCTCTCAAAAGTTCTGTTTTATTTGGATAGTAAACTGGCACATCAGGGGAATCCCGAATCTGAAAGTTCCGGGTTTCCTTGCAATAAGTAAAAAATTACAAATCCACCCCCTACACCCATCATTGCATCACATGCCCCAATCACCATCTGTCCCAACTTGAGACTTTGTTGTGGTTAGCTGGCAGCAGGTGAGGATGGCTGAGGAGAGTGAGGACTCAGATGAGGGGCCAGGACCATTAGGGAGTGAACTGCTGCCTTCAGAGATTGTGGAGGCTGGCAGCAGCGATGAGGAGGTTCCCGAGGAGCCTGTGGCAAGTGTGAGTGCACACAGGATTGCTCGCAGGAAAGAGCAGCTGCAACAGCACGGATGACTCGAGAATAAGGCTGCAAGGTAATGGCCCCTCCTTCAGGAAGATAAAAGGCAGCTGTGAAGCAAACAATTTTTGCATGAAGCAAAGACATTTTGAAACTCAGCCTCGCGGACATTACAGTATCTTAAGTTGGTATTTGAAGACTCTTGTGTTGTGAAATATTTCTTATCTGTGATTCTTAGCAGTCTCGTACAGTTTTGACAAGGTTTGTGCTTATCAAAGTTAATTAGTTTGCAGCAGCCTTTTAACTGGGGATTCGTAAGACTCATTAAAAGATTTCTGTTTCCTTTGGTTATTGTTTGTCTTATTGGAAAAGAACAGACTTCCCCTCACCCAGGTGCAGAAATAACATGACCTTGACTTAGAAAAAAATACTATTATGTCTAACCACATACACTCCAAGAAACTCCCCCCCTCCCATTTTCCCAGGCTCAAGAATGTGGCAGCGTGGAAGCTTCTGGTGTCAATATGGCTTCCAAAGCTGACATTATGATAATAGTGTGTTTTAATTTTATTCTACAAAAAAAGAGGAGAAGCTTTCTTCTAGGTGGGGAAAAAAAACCTGTGATACAGGTAATCCTCAATGTACAGCCCCATTAACCCCCCCCCCCCCCATTTCTTCTTTCTAAACAAGACCATTGTTGAGTGAGTTTGCCCCCTTTTTGCAACCTTTCTTGCCACGGTTGTTAAGCGAATCTCTGCAGCTGTTCAGCGGGTCACAAGGTTGTTAAGTGAATCTGGCTTCCCTGTTGACTTTGCTTGTCAGAAGGTCACAAAAGGGGATGCCAAAGGCGTGCTTTGTGAATCATTTGCAACTCACCTTTTGCTGCAAACCCTGTGTGTAAAACAGCTGATGTGCACAATCAGCTGTGCCGCACAAAGCAACTGAGTGTTGTGGTTCACCGGCAGCCTGTGTGGATGGCAGCAGAATCGGACAGTGGGGAAGAATGAGGACCAGTCCGGCAGTCTGGAGAGGACTCAGATGAGGGTCCTGCGTCCGATGCAGAAATGGGGCCAGGACAATCTGGGAGTGGGGTGCTGATTCTGGAGACTCCAGAGTCTGGCAGCAACGAGGCAGAGGAACCAGGGGAGCCTATTCCCAGCTCGTGTGTGCACAGAGCTGCTAGAAGGCAAGAGCAGCTAAGATAAAAGAGGTGACTCAGGCGCAAGGGTTGGAGGTCATTGCCCCACCCATAAGGTATAAAGGACAGGCAAAGATGATGAACCCTTTGCAGGAAGCAAAGTCGTTCATTCTGTTTGGATTAGTCCTTGAAGCTCTGTGTGAACTTTGTACTTCGGTTGGTTTTTTATAGTTCATTGGGCACTTTAGTTGTTGGCAGCACTTCAAAGGAGAGAAAGGTGGGTGCTTATCTCGAGGGTTGCTTGGGTCTTTTACAGGCTGGGAATGAACATAATTCCCAGAGTTGAAATAAAACAAGAGTCGTTTAGACTAAGCGTGTGCTTAATTACAGTCTCAGGAAGCCTTGGTCAGAACACTGGGGTTGAAAAGCAGGAATTAAAGGCCAGTTTAGAGCCTTCCAGCAGCTGATCATCGGAACGAACTTGTTTGACTGAACCGGGCCGAACCGGTAAAATACCACCACTGGATGACATGAGCCCGGGACACAGCAACTGTCATAAATATGAACCACTTGCCAAGTGTCTGAATGTTAATTGTGTAATCGTGGGGATGCAGCAATGGTCGTCAGTGTGAAAAATCTTTTAAGGAAAGATGTTTTATAGGGGGCATCTCCCGCCAGCTAGATTAGCTAAAATGTACGGTAGCCAATCGCCCAATTGCTGGAAATGCTCGAAAGAACGGGGCACTTACTATCATGTAAGGTGGTCGTGTAAAAAAAACACAGGCGTTTTGGTACAAAATTTGGTCACGGTTAGAGAGAATGATGGGGTTAAAAATTATCTATACACCAGAGATGTTCTTACTAGGAATAATGAAAGAGAACTTCAGCAAAGCTGATACCTATTTAATTATACACGTAATCACAGCAGCAAGAATGTTATTCATCCAAAATTGGAAAACAAAAGAAATCCCAAATGACAATGCTATAATAGATAAGATTTTTCAATATGCTGAATTGGACAGATTGACACTAGAATTGAAAGAACAAGATAAATCAGAATACTATCAAATATGGAACAAATTTTATCATTGGAGGGATATGAAAGGGAGTTAACAAAACTGAAATTAGAATTAAAGATTAAATAGAAATGAGGTATAAGAATGAGAATTAAAATGGTACAAAGCTTAAATGTATATATACATATATATGTGTATATATGTATATAAATGTTTATATCTTTTGATCTTTTCTAATGTGAAATGTTTAGTCTGAAATGTATGTCAAAGAAGACCACCACATTCAATATTTTTAATGTTTATTCTCAATAAAAAACTTGTTTACATTGTCAATCTGAACGGACACTAAGCTAACTGTTGTAAGTCAAGGTCTATTGGTGATCCAGAAAGTTTCATGAATTCATTTTTAATTCCATTTCAGACTTGGCCAATGACAAATAAGCACATTTCTCACAAAAGCTTTTTCGATCTTTAAAGAAAAGAGCTGGGTTGAAATCGTTCCTTAACCGTGAAAGTTGCTGGATGACCTTCAAACCTTCAGCTTATTTTGTCTCTGGCTCAGATATCTTGTAAATCAGTTGTCCTGAGCTCTTGAGAAGGAAAGCAAACTGATTCATATCTATCTCCTTCCCGCCCACCCAACTTATCTTCTTGCCTAACTTGCCAAACGTGTCTAATCTGACTCTTTGGTCTGTCATGGACCTCCTGATCCAAGGTCATTCGTGTTCTCCTTCAGCAACCGGTGAGAGAAAACAGCCTATAAACTAAGTGTTAATTTCTCTAAGAGAGATTTCCACCCCAACACCAGAGGCAAAATCGTTACTTTTTTTATTGCTCTTCTCTCTGCCAAGTATCAGCAGGCTGGCAGTAATATTCATAAATTTTAAAAGTCGTAATTCGGAGACGCAGGTGATTTCATAAATAAAGATCCTTTCAAATGCGTAGGCCTTTCCCAACCAGAGGATTCATGGGAACAAAAAAAAATGACAGTAAAAGAGCGAACAACCGTGGAGTTTGTTCTATCTAGGGCAGGAGTCTGCAAACTGGGCCATTTTAAGACTTGTGGACTTCAACTCCCAGAATTCCTCAGCCAGGCTGATGGGGAATTCTGGGAGTTGAAATCCACAAGTCTTAAAGTTTGCCCGGTTTAGAGATCTTTGATTGAGGGTTTCCGTGTTGGAATTCTTGACCTTCCTAGGTGGGAAATTCTGGGCAGAAGAATTTGGGGAAACTCAGATGAAACTTTGACAGTGGGGTGAAACAGATTGCTGGCCAATGCAAGACAACAGCACTTAGACTGAAGGAATACCTCTGCTGTAAACATTGTCAAATATTAGACATTTCCATGAAAATTTACTGAAATGAATGTTTGATAGGGGACTGGGGGCTAAAACATACAAAGAACAGTTGCAGAAATTGGATATGTCAACTTTAATGGAAAGAAGGACTAAGAATGACATGATAGTAGTGGTCCAATATTTGAGGGGCTGCCACAAAGAAGAGGGGGTCAACCTATTCTTCAAAGCACCTGAAGGCAGGACAAGAAGCAACAGATGGAAACGAATCAAGGAGAAAAGCAAGCTAAAATTAGGTGAGAACTTTGTTTTCACAACGAGACGATCAATCAGTGGAACAATTTGCCTCCAGAAATTCTGGGTGCTCCATCTGGGCATCCCAAAGGTGCTTTTTCAAGAGGCCACTGGGCTTTCTGTTTTTTCTTTGAAGATGTTTCACTCCTCAACTAAGATGCTTCTTCAGCTCTGACTGGATGGTGGGGAATGGAAGGATTTATATTCCTTGAAAACAGCTGTTCATATGCATCCTTTTAGTGGGTCATTTAGGCCAGGGGTCCCCAACCACCGGTCCCCGGACCGGGACCGGTCCATGGATCATTTTTTACCAGGCCGCAAAGCTTGGGCGCCGCCATCTTGTTTCGATGGCGCTTCCGGTGCTTTTCGGTTGCTTCCAGGGTTTCGGTTGGAAAGTGGCATTTGGGTGCTCGCGCCTTAGTTTCGTCGAAGGGGGGGGCGGCTTCAAACGAAGAGCCGCCCCGATGGCGGTGGAGTCTTGCATTACTCAGGTACCGGTCCGTGGAAGAATAAATAATCGTTCTTTTTTTGGTTCTTTTTTTTTTTTTTAAACAAGTTTTATTAATTTCAAAAACAAACAAATCATCATCAACCATTACATATTTGAACCTTTTTCCATTATAAATTTTACAAGTCAGATAAAACCTTATCTTATACAATACAATTCTATTTTAAACCATTTCTAAATGAGCATAAAAACATCTCTTGTCCTCTATTTCTTTCTGACTTGATTATCGTCATTCTCTTTCTGTGTTTCTAAAAGGTTTCACCAATACTTCTCAAAAACATAAACAGACACAAACAAACATATAAAAAATCTTTTAGTAAAGTAACTTGGCCCCCGGTACCTCTCTTTATATGGGCTTTAATTATATTCATGCTCATCTTAGAGATCATTACCTATTTTGTTTACCATTCTGTATCTTCTATATATACTTCTCCACACATTTCACTCTACATAATTCTATCTTATTCAATCCTTCTTAATTTAAATCATTATATTTGTATCTTTTGCCCATCCTTTATTATCCCTCTATCTCATTCCTTATAATGAAAAAAAAAAAAAGAATTTCTCCTGAAATCTCTAATCCCTGGTTCTAAAAAGGTTGGGGGCCACTGATTTAGGCCACTTGGAGGTTTATCTGTGTCCTCAGGGTCATCTGAGTAGTACAAATGGGTATGGAGTCTTCTTGGAACTGCTGAACCTCCAAGTAGCCTCAATGACACTAAAAGGATGCAAATGACCAGCTTTCTGTAAGGAGTATAAATCTTTCCATTCCCCACCATCCGGTCAGAGCTGAAGAAGCTTCTTAGATGAGAAGTGAGATGTCTTCAAAGGAAAATCAGAAAGTCCAGTTACCACTTGAAAAAAGCACCTTTGGGACCACCATGACCTGGATGACTGAGAATCTCCATAGACAAGACAGGCTGGCCACCATTTGTCCAAGATAGTATAGGGTCTCGTGATCAAACGGGGTTGGATTAGAAAACCTTTAAGGTATATAAGTATATAAATCCTTCCATCCTCCACTACTCAGTCAAAACCAAAGAAGCTTCTTGGATGAGAAGCAAAACGTCTTCAAGGAAAAAACAAAATCCAGTTGCCTTTTGAAAAAGCATCTTTGGGTGTCCAAGGTATCTCACAGCTGGAAGAACTGAGCATCTGGCAAACCATTCCTTCTGTTGGTACCTGCACAGGTGATCTCCTTTGAAGCACCTCATGCAGAAATTTCCTTCTTCCCTTAATCTGGAAATTGACTCTCACCTAAACAGCATCAGGTCCCTGTCAGATTCGCTGGGGATTTCCTAACAATTTTGTCCATTTTATACAGGTAGTCCTTGACTTACAACCACAGCCGAGCCCAAATTTTATGTTGCAAAGCAAGACAGTTGTCAAATGAATCATGCCCCATTTTTATTTTCACCCTCCCCAAGCTCCGGAAGCTTTCTGTTATGGTTCGCCGGCAGCAGGTGCGGACAGCTGAGGTCTCGGAGAGCGAGGACTCAGATGAGGAGCCTGCGTGTGATGCAGGGATGGGGCCAAGACCATCAGGGAGTGGAATGCAGCCTTCGGAGATTGTGGAGGCTGGCAGCAGTGATGAAGAGGAGCCCGAGGAGCCTGTGCCCAGCACACACGCGTGCAGGGCTGCTTGAAGGAAAGAGCAGCTTGCAGCAGCATAGGCGACTTGGGAGTAAGGCTGCAAGGTAATGGCCCTCCCTGAGGAGATAAAAGTCAGCTGAGAAACCATAGTTTTTTACAGAAGGCAAAGAAGTTTTACACTCGAGCCTGGTGGACGTTAGGATTATCTGAGGTTGGAGACTCTTTGTGTTTCAATTATTGCTTAGTAACTTTATCTGGTGTTCTTGTCAGCCTTGCGAAACCTTGGCAAGGCTCTTTCTTATCAGAGCTTGAAGAGTTTGAAGCCGCCTTTTCCCTGTGAAGGAATGAGATTCGTAAAGAAACATTAAAAGGTTGTGCTGTTACCTTTGTCTTATGTCTGCTTCCTTGGAACCAGGTTTGGGTCAGAACACTTTCCTTGAGCCTCCAGGAGAGAGAAAACAGGCTCCCCCGTGCTCCGGAGGCCCTTTGAGGGCTGGAAACAGGCCCATTTTCCTGCCATTTCCTGAGAGGCCCGTTTTTCAGCCTTCCACAGCCTCTGCACGGACTCTGCACTTACCTGCCATCCCAAATGGGCTGTGTGGAAACTCCTGGGAGGACCAGGGCAGGGTGGGAGGAGCCAGCTGGGGTGGGAGGAGCCAGTTCACTGAACTGGCCATAAAATTAGCTACCAGTTCACCTGAACCGAGGTGAACCGGTAGCAGCCCACCCCCCGGTTACACTACCAACGGGTGGAACTTGCGTCAAACACAGTGCAAGGGACAATTTTATACACTGACTCACATCCTACATTATACTCTTCAGAATACAAAGAGAAGTACAGCTGGTCCTTGACGTACCACCACAACCGTCATAAACATGAGCCAGTTGCCAACCTCTGAATTTTGATCAGGTGACCATGGAGATGCTGCAATGGCCATGTGTCACTTTCCCAGCGCCGTCGTGACTTCGAATGGTCAGTAAAGGAACTGTTGAACGTCAAGGATGACCTGGAAAAATGTTGGAATATAATTAAATTCGGAAGGCTATGGTGAACATCTGCTTTACTGCAGGGCCATGAAAATTATTTTGAATTGCTGGGACCAACTCTTATCTTTTGAAGGGAGAACGGTGCAGGTTGTCTCCCCACAGGCATTTCGAGACGAAACTTTATCCGAAATATTAACCCCTGAAATCAACACACTGATATTTCGTTGAGTAGCCAAAAGGCAATCCCGGAACAGAACAATTGGAATCAAAATCATAGATCTTCATTTCTTCTTGGGTCATAAATTTTGTATTCTCCTTTTATTCGATTCCGTGTCTTTTAGGGAACGTTTTAATGGTTTTAATGATGTTTTGGTACTGAATCAAAAGAACAATCTCGATTTCCAAGCGGTTACAAGGAAGTTGCATTTTGGAACCGTGGAAGGGCAAAGTGTAGGAGTAACAAAAGACCAGTTAATAAAGCTAAATCAATTAAATCCTGTTGAAAAGTTCTCAATAAACTTAGTGCTTTAGAAACCAAGAATTCAGAGGTATGGCTAAATCATACTCCAGCTTTTAATGAAAATGCTAATGATACTTTCCTTTCTAGAATATTTCCTGGCTTCTAGTTCGAACAAGATGTATTTCTAGCCAATCAGTTCTGTGCACCTTTTGCTGGCTGGGTTTTGTGTTTCACTACCTGAGGGAGGAAAAATTAATAAATGATCTCTTTTTTTCCCGCGCCCCTCCCAAAAAAAGAGAGTTGTAGCAGAGAAAATACTTCCAGGAAGAAAGAAGACCTGGAGACGATCAAGAAGCCATTCAAGTCAACCGTTATAAGTTTTGTGGACAAGAAACAGACAAATCCTCAGTTTTTCCTTGATAACGTCACATTTTCAGATCTCCATTTGAACATCCTCTCTGCCAAAACTGGGGATGTATTTATTTATTCATATCCTGCATTCACTGTTTTCAGAAATAACTCATGGCAAGAACATACCCAATACACCTTCGTCCTCCTATTTTCCACACAACAACAAACTTGTGAAGTGAGTTGGGCTGAGAGAGAACAACTGGCCCCAAGTCACCCAGGTGGCTTTCATGCCTGAGGTGGGACTAGAATTCACCGTCTCCTGGTGATTGGCCCAAAGTTATCCAGCCAGCTTTCTGGCCTAAAGGAGGACTAGAATTCACCATCTCCCGGTGATTGGCCCAAATACACCCAGCCAACTTTGGAGGCTAAGGCAAGACCAAGAGTCATCATCTCCTGGTGATTGGCCCAAAGTCATCCAGCCAGCTTTCATGCCTAAGGCGGGACTAGAACTCACCATCTCCAGGTGATTGGCCCAGTGGGCTTTCATGAATAAGGTGGGGCTAGAACTCATGGTCTCCTGGTTTCTAGCCTGGTTCCTTAATCGCTACACCAAATTGGCTGTCTGAATAGTTATCAGTCTTCACTGGTTGAGACAACTGTTGGTCTTAACCAAGGGTCCTCAAACTTAGCAAGTTTAAGACTTGTGGACTTCAACTCCCAGAATTCCTGAGCTAACATGACTGGAGGAGGGAATTCTGGAAGTTGAAGTCCACACGTCTTAAAACTATCAAGTTTGAAGACCCCTGGTCATAACCAAGGGAGAGACTCCTTCACTTCCAACTAACATAGATGGAGACATAGATGGCTGCCGCAAAGAAGAGGCGGTCCACTTATTCTCCAAAGCACCAGAAGACAAGAAACAACGGGTGGAAATTAATCAAGGAGAGAAGCAACCTGGAATTAAGGAGAAATTTCTAACAGTGAGAACAATCAACCCATGGAACAACTTGCCTCCAGAAGCTGTGGGTGCTCCATCACTGGATGGTTTTAAGATGAGATTAGACAGCCATCTATCTGAAATAGGGTTGGACTAGCGGACCTCCAAAGTCCCATCCAGCTCTTTTCTGCTTGATTTTTGACACAGTGGGAAAGTGAGAAAGGGGTAGGGAATATTCTTCCTTAAATTCCTTCCCAATTAATTAATGAAGAAAACGGAATGAGGGAGGAAACCCTTTTAATGCAAACCAACCTGCCTATCCTGTCACTCTTAAAACTTAATGGCTGTCATTTCATCGCCTGGCACTTCCTCCTTCTAGTTTTACAAATTCTACTTATTCCATAACAATAAGGCTATTGAACAGGCCGCTGACAAATTTTGCACATTGGAACTATTCTTTCATGCCCTGTCTCCAAATCTTGGATGTATGTTGGGAAGGTCAGGCACCAAGGAAATCCCCAAGCTTCACATTGTGAAACGGTCTTGCTTTTTCTTTCTTTTTAATTCAAAACCTTAAAATAGGAACTCCAAACAAGAACCAAAAACACACAAAGAAAACAAAGCTAAATAGGATAACATCCCCAAAAAAGGACATGATGAATACTGATAAATATATTTCCAAGATAATAATTCCTCCCCTCGCTTGCGAAGCAGGCACACAATTTGTAAAGTTTTACAATGCTATTTACCCAACCCACTTAGCCTGACACAACTATCTGCTATATAAAAACAGAGTTAATGGGGGAAACCAACAGCTAAATGAAAGTTCCAAATCCAAACTGTTGAAAAAGATTCTGAATAATTCCTTTGGGAAAAACTTTATTATTAAGAATGAGTCACGGATATTTGATCCTGGATGGATATGAGATTGTGGCGACTTTTGATAGACCAGAAGCCACTGTGGACTTTCTTTGAAATACAATGAATAGATGGCGAATGGAAGGTTTTGAAGTTTCATTTGGAAAGTTTAATTTAGACATGGAGTGAAAAGCAGAAATGCATACCTTTTGACCCAGTTCCCTTGTCTGTTCTGAACATATTGCTTCATTCACCTCGTAGAAGAAGAAAAATGAGAGTAGGTGTCATTTAAGGATGAAGCCAATGTCCTAAAAAGGAGATTGACAACACATTCAGATCTGATTTAACAAGAATAACCGATAACAGAGCTGGAGGAGACCTTGGAGGTCTTCTAGTCCAAGAGGAGGCACACACACACACACACCGTATCATTCTCAACAAATGGCCAGTGATGGAGCACCCACAACTTCTGGAGCCAAGCTGCTCCACTGGTTCATTGTCCTTATTGCACTGTGCTGTCCATTTAACCCAGTTTGGTGCACAAATGACAGTGGCTCATGAAAATTAAGCATGGAGGTAACAGCACTAGCAATAGCACTTAGACTTATATCCCGCTTCACAATGCTTTACACCTCCCTCTCTAAGTGCTTTACAAAGTCAGTATATTGCCCCCAAAGGTAAATATATGCAAGTCAGCTTTCTAACACAAACACACAGAGACACACTTTCCTTCCTAGTTTTCGCTGTCTACAGCTGCTTTTTCTGCAAATTAATGAGAATCCCTTCCTCTCCCTCCTGTCTCTCTATCTCTCTATGTGTATATGTGTGTGTGTGTACATATATATGTGTGTGTGTGTGCATGTGTGTGTGTGTATATATGTGTTTGTGTGTGTGTGTGTGTGTGTGTGTGTGTGTGTATGTATTTGTTTTCTTAATTTTTCGCAGGTATTTGTATGTATGGTATTCAGCTTTGTTCGGGTATTTTCC
>NW_020716822.1:840530-864849 GCF_900518725.1 Notechis scutatus | reverse complement strand
GATTTTTCAAGGTCACAATTTCTTAATGTTGTACGGTTATGTGGAGGTTGTCCAGGGAAGAGAAGCTTCTGTCGATAGAAAATTTATAGCCCCACTAGTCTATAAAATGAGAGTCAACTCCACTCCCTACTAGCAACGATGATGTTACCTAGTTCGGTAATGAAATTTCTGAAACAAAGCCACCAAGCTCAGAGACCTCTAAGGACCTCACAAAGCTTATCTTGGCTTTCCGCTCTGAACCCGGGAGCAATTCATGGAAAACACTAATCATTCCAACCTTCCTATAACCATAAGGTTGCTGACCTAGACACTATATGGTTATCCTCTTGACTTGGTGAATCTCGCTATTAATGGGTGTTTTTTTTTTTTAAGCTGTAAGAATGGAACATCAGAATCAAAGAAGAAAGAAGAAATGGGAAGTGGCAGAGAAGGACATCTTTTTTGCATCATTGAACAAGGCCCACAAAACCCACAGAGGAAGACGTTATACACTTCTGTCAACCCGACAGCGAAGTGATGAAATTATGAAGCTTGAAATAAGTTTCACATCCAGCAAAAAAAAAAAAATTTTGGAGCACTGATGTTTATCAATGAGTTAGAATGCAAGGTTAATATATGGCCAGGCTAATATGAAGTCACAGAGGAAGAACTGGAGTTGAGAGGTTGGGGTGTGTTTTAAAAAAAGTGTATGTTTGAGTCCTGGGCTGTAGAATTACTCTTCTATGACTATTTATTATATAGTTATGCTGCCAATTTCCCCTACCAGGTGACTCTGGGAGGTTTGCAAGTAAACGAGTAAAAAGTAATTAAAAAATTAAAATGACGCAGATTAAACTATTATTTAAAAACTGTACTGAAACTGCAACTACGACGGCTAAGAGATGAACGGGAATGAGGTCTTCTTACCCTATCAGCCACCTCCAGAGGTGAACCCTATACAAGAGTCTTCAAACTTGGCAAGTTTAAGACTTGTGGACTTCAACTCCCAGAATCCCTGAGCTAACATGACTGGCAAAGGAATTCTGGGAGTTGAAGTCCACAAGTCTTAAAGCTGTCAAGTTTGAAGAACCCTTCTATATCATTTCAGACAAATAGCTGTTCAATTTCTTCTTAAAAACCTCCTGTGATGGAGCACCCACAATTTCTGGAGGCAAGTCATTCCAGTGGTTAATTGTTCTCACTGTCAGGAAATTCCTCCTTAGTTCTAGGTTGCTTCTCTCCTTGATTAATTTCCATCAGTTGCGTCTTGTCCTGACCTTTGGTACTTTGGAGAACTCCCTCTTTTGTGTGGCAGCCCCTGAGATATTGGAAGACTGCTCTCATGTCTCCCCTGGTCCTTCTTTTCATTAGACTAGACATACCCAGTTCCTGCAACCGTTCATCGTGTATGTTTTAGCCTTCAATCCCCTAATCATCGTTGTTGCTCTTCTCTGCACTCTTTCTAGAGTCTCAACCTCTTTTTCATATTGTGGTGACTTCTGAAGGTGAGTCCTCCCATTGATTTAATTGTTCTGTCAGGAAATTTCTCCTTAGTTCTAATTTGGAATTCTTTTTGATAACCTCCCATCTGTTATTCCTTGTCCTGACTTCTGGTGCTTTGTAGAATAGGTTAACCCCCTTCTCTCTGTGACAGCCCCTCAAATATATTCAGCTACCTTCAGCAGGGATATCTGCTGCTGGTTCCATGCAGAGTGAAGGCAGATGAGGAAGGGGTGAGCTGGATGACCCAAAGGGCCCTTTCTGACTCCATGATTCTAATTTGGTAAATAATTGGCCCATCCACCCCCAAACCACCGATGGCTGATGTGTCTCGGCATTCCTTGATCTTAACCAAATTAAAGTTAATCCTACAGTGTGTTGTCTTCTCTTAAACTTTCCCAAGAAGCCAAATCCGCTAACAAGTGCCTTATTGAGGGCATAAAACAATCCTTAAGATGTTTTGTAGCAGTTTTGGGATTCGTGTTCGTCTTGATGCTGAAAGATCAAAACTCTGCCCTTCTCAGCCAAGGGGGAAATGCCCTAGAAAACTATGTAGCATTGGTCTCTTGAAGAAACCGGTGAAATGGTTTCCTTGAGAGCTTGTTAGCTAGCTAAGATTCAAGACGTTACCAAACAGCTAAGAGCTGGTTTGGAAAGACAAGGCAAAACAGAAGAGTAGTCTATCAGTCACAAAAGGAAGTTAGTGTCCATAGCTGCATGTGTGCATTGGACACCAGATGTTTCCACTTCCTCTTCAGACCTTTGACCTCTTAGATTGGTGCTTCTCAACCTTAACGACTCTATGCTGTGTGGACTTCAACTCCCAGAATACCCCAGCCAGCCTTCTGACTGAAGAATTCTGAGAGTTATAGCCCCCACATGTCTTAAGTTGAGAAGTGCTACCTTAGACTTCCCAGAGATAGAGATGAATGAATGCTAGGAACCTAGAAATTGTCCTTCAATCAAGTCAGGTGGTCAAGGATTGCATGCCCACGTCTCACTTGGGTTTTTCCCCCGCCTTGCAAAATATACACTCTACCTAATCCAGGGCTTCCTCCTCGGTGAAATTCTACATGGGGTTTTATTACAAATCCTTGGCTGTCTAGGAAATAGGAAGAGGGATACTGGAGTTTGTAATTTGCACATGAACTTGTTTTTCAGCACGTCCTCCCTATATGCCCAAAGACAATAAATGGCACTTGTAAGGTGCGGGGATCTGAAAATAAGGAATTTATCATAGTGAGGCATAGTTGGAACACATGGTTGAAATGAAACTTTTGGTCCACAGAAATTAGCGTGCCTCCAATGATTCTGGAGGTGGGAGGTCTTCTACTCCAAAGCCCTACTCAAGACAGGAGCTTTATACCATCCCAGTCAAATGGTTGTCCAGTCTATTTTTGAAAACTCCAGTTATGGAGTGCCCACAACTTCCAGAGGTAAGCCATTCTATTGATTTAATTCTTCTATCAGGAGATTCCGTCTTAGTTCTAGATTGGGACTCTCATTAATGATCTTCCACCCATTGTTTCTTGTCCTGCCCTCAGGTGCTGTGAAGAATAGGTTGACCCCCTCTTCTTCGAGGCAGCCCCTGAGATATGGGAAGACTGCCATCATGTCACTCCTAGTCCTTCTCTTCAATAGGCTAGATTACAGGGGTTTCCAACCTTGGCAACTTTTAAACCTGGAGGACTTCAACTCCCAGAATTCCCCAGTCAGTTTTGCTGGCTGGGGAATTCTGGGAGTTGAAATCCTCCAGGCTTAAAGTTGTCAAGGTTGGAGACCCCTGGCTAGAATACCTAGCTCTGTTCATCATACAGTTTAACCTCCAGACCCTTTATCATCCCAAAGGTGTTTTTCCCCCAAAAAAGGTAAACTGGATTTTGTTTTTTCCTTGAAGACGTTTCACTTCTCATCCAAGAAACTTCTTCAGTTCTGACTGACTGGTGGAGAATGGAAGGATTTATATCCTTTGAAGTCATCTGACCGTTGGCTCTCTGAGAGTTAGATGTTAACCATCTAACTGACCATTTCCTAACAGTCAGTTAGAACTGAAGAAGCTTTTTCAATGAGAAGCGAAACATTTTCAAAGGAAAACAAAAAATAAGAAAGTCCAGTTGTCTTTTGGAAAAAGCACTTTTGGGACAACCATGACCTGGATGACTGAGAATGTCGATCGCCTATCGCAGGGGTCCCCAAACTTGGCAACTTTAAGACTTGGAGACCTCTGGCCAGTGGTGGGGTTCAAATAATTTAACCACCAGTTCTCTGCCCTAATGATTTCTTCCAACAACCAGTTCACCAAATTGCTCAGAAAGTTAACAACCGGTTCTATTGAACCGATGCGAACCAGCTGAGTCCTACTGTTGCCTCTGGACTATCTATCGTCTTCGTGACTCTTCTCTCCACAAATCTTGAAGACCCTTTTGACACGTCACTTCCCATCCCTTCCAAACCACAAGCCGACATCAAATTAACAGAATTTAATCTAGTTTATTCTCCAAAAAAAAAAAAAGAGGAAAAATATGAAAATGGAAAAAAAAAAAACCAAAGCGCAGTTCTTAAACACTAGCAGCAAGTAAAATTTGTACAACCATTCAAATCTGCATCATAGGATGAAATAAATCTACACCTTGTCTTATTTGAGAGCGCTTTTTTTTTTAGTTATACATACAAACGACAATTACAAGAACTGGTTCACAATGTGAATAGGCCTTAAGACAAACTGGCTGTGACAGACAAGCTACTGTGTGTCACACCAGGTCCCCCGTTACCATCCTTTAACCCCTTCTCCGTTGATCAGAGGCCCGTCACCTGGAATGGATGACTTGCTTACAGCTTGGATGTAATTTTATCTTTTTTTAATGCATCAAAATAATTTTCAGCCAGCAGGTGAGGAGAGAGAGCGAGAGCACGCAAAACAGCTAAAAAAGCATTAACTGGCAATTTGTACATTTGCCGGTTTGTCCATTCTCTGCAGACCGTACCATAAAATATTTCTCATGGCACTCGTACTATCCATACCTCCAAAATCTCTTTTCTTTTTTTTTTCTTTTCCCCTCCCTCCCCCGTTTTTGTTTTTACAGCTACCCAGTTGTCAATCTTCATCCAAAAAAACAAAATGTACAATATTTCTTACAATATAAGTTATACAGTGTTCAGCAGTGTTTGCTTTCATTTCGGTGGGAGGGAAAAAGCAAAGGAAAGGGGAGAGAAGGAAGGAGGGAGGGAAGGAAGGAGGGTGGTATGGGTTTTATTATTATTATTTATTATTATTATTATTATTATTTCACAGCACTAAAAACTCAGTTCGACAGTGAAGTTGCGTGGCGATGGTTTATTCACAAATGGCCTCCAGATTTCGGTGGTTTAGAAACACAAAGACGCTCGCAGTCAACTTTCTGTAATTATTCCATCTTTGCTTTGTTTCTTTCGTTCCGAGGATTTCAGCCAATTTTTACCATTTTTCCATCTTCCTTTATTTTCCCGCCAGTCCGTTTTAGCGTCTGCATCGAACAGTTTTTGTTTTTGTTTTTTTTGAAAGGGCCAGGAAAGTTTCCCCCTCATGAGGCAAATATATAAAAGATAACTTTCTCATTCAGAGAAGTCAAAATAAAAAAACAAAAAACAGGAACTTGGTTTCTTCTTTCTTTTTTTTTTTCACTTTTTTCTTTTTCTTTTAAGCAGGAAAGTCTCTATTTTTTTTTATTTTCTTTTTCCCCCTCTCTCTGCCTGAGAATGCACTCTTTTAGCCCATGGCGGTGACCATACTTGAGGGGTGGTGAGGTCCAAAAGACAAGCTGGAAGAAGGGTGCATCGGAGTCGGTGTGGTCAGCATGTGGCCCGAATGGCTGAAGGGAGAGAGGTGACTGATGGACGACATGTGTCTGGAAAGGGTGGCAGGATTGAAGGAGCTGGTCTTGGGGAAATCATCCAGGCTGTCGTGAATCTTTTTGCTCTTCTTCGACTTGCTAGACATCTTCCGGTTTCGGGTCTGGATGCCTTCCTTCTTCATGGTCAGGGGTCTGTTAATCTAAACAAAAATCAATTAACTTTTTTTGTGAGCTGGTCATGTCTCCAGCTTGTCCAAAATCTCTCACGCAAACACGCACGATGGCGAAGACCTAGAGCCGTGACGGCGAACCTATGGCACGCGTGCCAGAGGTGGCACGCAGAGCCATTGGTGCGGGAACATGAGCTCCAGCCAAACTTACCTGCATGGTTCACGCGCGCACCTCCCAGCTGGTTTTCGGCCCATTTGAGGCCTTTTTCAGCCTCCCAGAGGCTCAAGGGAAGCATCTGCAGCCTTTGGAGACCGAAAAACAGGCCCGTTTCATCACTTCTGGTATTTGGAGGCCAAAAAATGGGCCTGTTTTTCAGCCTCCAAAGGCTACAGGGACTTCCCTTGAGCCTCTAGGACAGTGATCCCCAACCTTTTCTACGCCGCGGCCCGGTACCGGCATCAGCTGGGTGCCGCGGCCCGGTACCGGCATCAGCTGGGCGCTGCCATCTTTTTTTGATGAAAAAGTGCTTCCGGTGACCTCACCCGAAGAAAAGCTCACCGGAAGCACTTTTTCATCAAAAAAAGATGGCGGCGCCCAGCAAGCCAGCGGCCCGGTACGAGTTGTTCCGCGGACCGGTACCGGTCCGCGGCCCGGTGGTTGGGGACCCCTGCTCTAGGAGGCCGAAAAAGGCCTCAAACAGGCTGAAAATCAGCTAGGAGGCGCACGCAGTAAGGGGATGGTGGGGGTGGGGGGTGTTGAGCACCCATGCGCAGGGGAGCGGGGTGCATTGCATTGTGGGTGCTGGCACACGCGCCCGCTTTCAACACACCACAACAAAAAGGTTCGCCATGACTGGCCTAGAGCAGTGTTTCTCAAACCGCTTCAAAGAGCATGGACTTCAATACCCAGAATTCCTTTGCTGGCTAGAGAATTCTGGAAGTTGGAAGTCCGCACATCTTAAAAATGGCGGAAGTTGAGAAATGCTATTTGAGAGCAGGGGGTCCCCAACCTTGGCAACTTTAGGGCTTGTGGACTTCAACTCCCAGAATTCCTCAGCTAGTCATGTTGGCTGGGTAATTCTGGGAGTTAAAGTCCACAAGTCTTAAAGTTGCCAAGCTTGCAGATCCCTATTCCAGAGCAAGGACCGACAAAACAGGATGTAATTTTTTAAAAACTGGCTAGCAACATTCATTTACGTACAGGTAGTCCTCGACTTACAACAGTTCGTTCAGTGACCCTTCGAAGGCACTGCAAAAAGTGACTTCTGACTGTTTTTCACACTTACGGCCGTGGTGGCACACACACACACACACACACCCCGGTCTCATGATCAAAATTCAGACGTTTGGCAACTGACTCATATTTATGACGGTTGCAGTGTCCCAGGGTCATGTGATTCCCCTTTTGCGACCTTCTGACAAGCAAAGTCAATAGGGAAGCGAGATTTGTTTAACAACCGTGTGACTCACTTAGCAAACTAAGCAGGGATCCACTTAACAATCCTGGCAAGAAAAGTCGTAAAATGGGACAAAATTCACTTAAAAACTGTCTTGCTTAGCAACCAAAATTTTGGACTCCATTGTGGTCGTACGTCAAGGACAACCTGTGTATAAATTAATTAATGTATATAAAAATGTATATGTATTTGACTCACAACCAACCATTTATTTTGCAACCAATTCAAAGTTAAAACAGTACTATAAAAAAGAGTGACTTATGGCCAGTCCTTGCACTTATGACCATCACAACATCCTCATGGTCGTGTGATCAAAATTTGGCAAGTGACACATATTTACCACATGCTGGGATCCTTTGCAACCTTTCCCGCTGCTTCCAAAAACCTAAGTCAATGAGGGAAGCCAGATTCACTTAACGACTGCATGGTTAGTTGTCTCTCTGCTTCCCGATCAGAGACGATTTATTTTTAGATGGTCGGTGACGATGGGAACTGTAGTCCAGCTCCATATGGAAGGACAGTGCATCCCCATTCTTGAATTAAATCTCATCAGCCCAGCTTGATTTAGGAAGCTTCATGGGTGTTCAAACACGATCAACGTACACCAAAACAGAAGGTAGGGAAGTACGGCCCTTTTACTACTTGTGGACATCAACTCCCAGAATTCCTCAGCCGGCCATTTTGAGTCAGCCACGGCTGGCTGGGGAATGCTGGGAGTTGAAGTCCACAAGTCATAAAGAGGCCATCGTTCCCCATCTCTGCTTTAGATGGTCCACAATCCCTTTCACAGCAAGGTTCGACAAGGGTATTGTGGGAATTTAGATGGAGGATAAATCTGAAATTTGGAGGATAGGATGGAAATTCATGGAATTTCAAGAACTCTGGGAGATGAAGTCCACTGTCGTTCCCCGTTCCCTGGACTAAAATGTCCTGCATTTGATCTCAAGACGGCAAACTAAGGTGAGCACATCAAAAGCAGTTCAATTTAGCTTTGCCATGTAATGCAGCGCCGCCGTTCCACCTTGTCCAAATTACGGACTGTGGACTTCAACTCCCAGAATTCCCTAGCCATCATGGAGCTGAAGTCCACAAGTCTTCACAGTAGACCGGGCTGGATACCCCTGAGGTAACGCAACCGTGTTATCTCTGCTGAGAGGATGACCATCTCACTTACATTGTGGAGCTTGTAGTACAGCCCGCAGGCATTGCACACAGGATCCCCATTGGCATTCCTCCTCCACAGTGTGGTGGTTGTCGTCTGGCAGTTTGCACACGATGTCCCAGCCCGTCTTGCAGCTGACTGTGGGGAGAAGAGAGAAAGCAAAGTCACCTCACCATTGATTCACGTGGTGGTGGTTTTGAAGACCCTAAACTAGTATTTCTCCATCTTGGTGAATTTAAGATGGGTGGACTTTAACTCCCAGAATTCTGGGAGTTGAAGTCCACCCATCTTAAAGTTGTCACTGTTGAGTAACCCTGCCCTAAACCATCACTGTGCATCCTACAAAAGCAAAGCCAGCCCATTACAATAAACCATGCATCGATTCACTGAGTTCTTCAGAGGTTGGATCCAAGTGCAATTGTGTAGTCACCTCTTTGGGTCTTACATTAGCCCAGATCCTGTTGATAATCATGGGTGTTATCTGAGTAGGATTGCATCTTTCCCCAATGATCATGCAGGCAACAACGTCAAGATCAAAGTCTCATGATTGTCGATGGTGAAAGACACAAGATTTTAATCAACAAGAATCTCAATACTTAGTTCAAAGTTGCAAAAGCCAACTCAGAAGCCACCCCAAAAATAATATTTATTCCAAGGCTCAGCATTGGTGTTTCTCTTGGCAACGAACCAGAACCCAATGAAATGGAAAAACTTCGAAAGAACCAAGAGAGAAATATTTTCAACACGCCATTAAACTTTGGAGTGTGCTACCGCAAGAGGTGTTGCTGGCTGATTGGCAGCAACAAGGGTGGGACCCATCCATGAAAGTAGTGGAGACAGACAGCTATTGGCCCTGGTGGCAGTGGGACAGCCTCTGAAGAACATCTATGGGTAGTCCTTGACTTACAACCACTAGTGACCCTACAAAATTACAACAGCACTGAAAAAAGGGACTGATGACCACTTAAAAGCCTTGGTGGCGCAGTGGTTAGAGTGCAGGTACTGCAGGCTAATTCTGTTGATTTCCGATTGCCACCCGCTTCAGCAGTTCGAATCTCACCAGGCTCAAGGTTGACTCAGCCTTCCATCCTTCCGAGGTCAGTAAAATGAGGACCCAGATTGTTGGGGGCAATAGGCTGACTCTGTAAACTGCTTAGAGAGGACTGGAAAGCACTATAAAGCGGTATATAAGTCTAAGTGCTACTGCTGTTGCTATTTTCACACTTACAACTGTGGCAGCATCCCCATGGTCACATGACCAATTTTGGATGCTAGGAAACGGGCTCATATTACGATGGTTGTGGTGTCCGAGGGGCATGTGATCCGCTTTTGTGACCTTCCGACAACCAAAGTCAATGGAGGGAAGCCACATTCTCTTAACAAACATGTCGCTAACGTCACAACTGCAGTGATTCACTTAACAACTGTCTTGCTTAACAACAAAAACATTGGGGTCAATTTTGCTCATAGGATTGGTGGCCCACTGGGAGAAGACTAGGTCTAATCCAGCAGGGCACTGCTTATATTCTTATAATCTCTACCCATAATTTTTCAATGTATTAAACCAGGGGTCCCCAACTTTAAGACTTCAGCTCTCCAGCTGGCCGGAGAATTCTGGTAGTTGAAATCCACAAGTCTTAAAGTTGCCAAGTTTGGAGATCTCTGTATTAAACAATAGAGTTCCCAGCTACGAACAGTCAGAGAAAGAAAAAACACACAGATGAACAACAGTCTTAGATACATTATTCACGGGCTTCCCTAAAACCAGTGGGATCATTCACCATGTGCATCTCCAGATGATATCAAGAATATATCCACCAAGTTCTATCATTAAGGT
This sequence comes from Notechis scutatus, assembly GCF_900518725.1. The sequence goes on along the minus strand of NW_020716822.1, from coordinate 854,914 downwards.
TTAAATGATCAGAGATTAAAAGTCAGGCATACTAGAGTTTAACCGATGAAGCTGCTAGAATTGATCCCTCCAAACTGCCTTACAGCATCCAAGACTTTCTCAAGATCCAAGAGATAGACATCTCCACATAGAGGGCCAATTTTCCATCCTACTGCTCCTTATCAATTGTCTGATGTCCATCCAATGTTCGGTTTTGACACTTAAACCTTAACCAACCTGCGATCACCTCTTGTGACCTTCTGACAAAACAGAGTCAACGGAGAAGCCAGATTCACTTCACAACTATGTGACTAACTAACAACTGCTAACTAACCAACCAACCAACCACTTGTGGCCAGAAAGTTTGTGAAATGGGGTGGGGAATTCAGTTAACAACTCTCTCGCTTAGCAACTGAAATTTTGGGCTCAGTCATGATCATGAAGCATGCCGTGGTGACCCACTTCTCTCCATCGAGGTAGAGCAACTATGAGGCTTCACTCAGTAGACACATCTGTCAGGATTTCGGTGATCGCCCTAATTAAATCATAAGCCTCGAGCCAAGCTTCAAAAAACTTCAAAAGATTTATTAGGAGCAACATGCCAGTATGACCTGTATGAAGCCAACTCTGAGACATGTAACTTACAATCACCTATGACCCTGTCTTCCCCCATCCTGCTGGTGTATAATAATTCGTTCATGGGCTGGGTGTCATCAGTCACTTTCTCCTATAAAGGATTTTCGTGGGCAGAAAACCTGGTTTCCTAAATTACAATCTTTATAAGATAAGCTTGGAATGTGCTTCTGATTTTATTTGCCATATGCTCCTTCGGGTCTTTCCCCCCTCATCCTCGTGGCATCTTGGAAACAGGCATAGGAATGTTTCACAAGTTGACAACATCCGCTTCACTTTCTTGGATCCACAACTTTTGGATGGAATTTGGAGAGCATGGCGCTCTCTCACAAAATGGCTGCCTTCAAGGATGCCATTCCCGATTCATAAAATGGCCACCGAGAGGATGACAGCCAGAGCCAAGACACCCGCTGAGAAGAAGTTAACTAGGAGGCCTGCTCCATGCAACCTTCTCATGGTCCTCCCTAAAACTTCAGCTTAGTTTTGCCTTCCTTCTCCTGGTGGAGACGGGCAAACATCCAAGCAACGAGCCCCCCCCCCCCCCTCGTTCATTATTTCTTTAAAAAGTCTGCAGGACTCAAAAAAAACTATTCTTTTTCTAAAGAGTATCGAGATTGGCCCTTTGATTTCGAGCTTGCCCAGTTTCCATCGTAGTAACAACGCGCTTTGATAAATTTAAAAAATGGGAAACGGATGGACCCGGGGAGGTGACGGATGCCAAGGAAGGCGTCCTTGGACATTTGGATCCCACCATGTGGGCAGTTGGAAGCATTCTCCATCCACCCACCTCCATCTCCTTCAATCTATGTTGCTTCTCTGATGGGCAACCTGGCCCTCATCCCACCAACCACCCTGGGGACTGTGCATTGCCGAAGACGGAGTTAATTAAAGATGCTAGGCATCCAAAATCTTTCTCCTTGACATTCTTCTCTGTGTTCCTCTGAGGCTGGAGTCATATGTTCTGCAGACTGCTTGTAAACAACTCCTCAACCACCGTCCACCTCAAAATGATCAACCGATCTTTTTCGGTTAAAGTTCTTCTCACAGTTCTCCATGACTAATGAACCTCAGCAGTGGCTAACACATTTTAGTCAAGCCATATGCCTATGTTTTATCCCAAAATGTAAAAAGCTTGTTCCCAGTCAACTTGAAGATTTGCGCAGTTGTGTGTGTGTGTGTGTGTTTTAACTACAACGTTCAGGGCTGAACGTGGTACATCCTATCTGTAAAATAATGTCACTGCTCAACAATTTAGTTATGAGAGTCTAAACATCAGGATCAAATTAATTATGATGCTGTGTTTAAACACATTATTTCTCAGACCGGCGAGAGAGGAAACAATACTATAGAGTTATGTATTTCTCTGAGGTTTCTTTGACCAAAAACAGTGCATCGGTCCCAATATTTCTCTTTTGTGATTTGCAAAGTTTCCAAGATCTGGACAGACAGTCCTTGACTCACAACAGTTTGTTTGATGGCTGCTCAAAGTTACGACGGCACTTGCAAAAGTGACTTGCGACCGTTTTTCACACTTATGACCATTGCAGAGTTCCCGTGGTCACGTGATCAAAATTCAGACTCATAGTTGTGACGGTTGCAATATCTGAGGGTCATGTGATCCATTTTTGTGACCGTCTGATGAGCAAAGTCAACTGGGAAGCCAGCTGAATGGATTCCCTTAGCAACGGTGGCAAGAAAGGTTGTAAAACGGAGTCAAATTCACTGGGAGCAAATGTCTCGCTTAGCAACAGACATTTGTGGCTCAATTGTGGGCGTACGTCAAGGACTGTCTGTATTTGTGATTTTCCAAGGCACTGCCCAAATAATATTAAAACCCAGCTTTGTGGCCTTATGGACTAGAAACATACCGTTGTTGTTTTTTGCCCAATAAAATCTGAATGTTTAAAAGCCCTATCACAAAACATCCCTGGCTCTTCTGAAGTAAGTCAGATAACGTAGAAAGGAAACCTACAGGGTCTATTATTTTAAATATTTTTTTATTATTATTTTACTTCCACAAACCATGCCTGAGCTATAAACCAGGGTTAATTTTCTTTGCTGACAGCAGTGGAATCGCAACAAGTTTCACTTTGACTGAACTGAGCCTGCAGTGCCTTTTCAAATGACTGTTGTTGTCAGTTTTACAGTTGATTCATACTGTACTTTGTTTTTTTGTCAATGAATCATGCCGTATTTGGAATTCTCCAATATTGGCGTCTATTCCCCACCACGGGTAGTCCTCAACTTATGAGTAAATCCTTAGCGACGGATCAAAGTTACAGCAAATCTCCCTAGGACTACATATGGCCTGAATTCAAATTTTAAAAAAAAACTTGTAAAAAATCAGGCACAGTGACCTGCTTAAAAACTGGCATGATTTATGACAGACCTAATTCAGGGCTCAATGACAGCCGTAAGTCAAGGACTACCTGTAATATGGTCCAATGCAGCTGATCTGGACAGAAACCCAGGGAATCGTCAAGCCCTACTCAAGATATCCCAGTTGCTCATTTAAAAATTACAGGGAGTCCTGAACTTACAATCATTCATTTAACAAATGTTAGGTCAGTGCTGAAAAAAAAAGGGACTTAAAACCAGTCCAGCCACGTATAGAGCCGTGGTGGCGCAGTGGTTAGAATGCGGTATTGCAGGCTAATTCTGTCGACTGCCAACTGCTGGCAGTTCGATCCTGACCGACTCAGCCTTCCATCCTTCTGAGGTCGGTAAAATGAGGTGCCAGTTTGTTGGGGGTGGGCAATATCCTGACTCTGTAAACTGCTTAGAGAGGGCTGTAAAGCGGTATATAAGTCTAAGTGCTAAGTAAGAAGGAAGGGAGGAAGGAAAGAAGAAAAGGGAATACAGGGAGGAAAGGAAGGATGGAGGGGGAGGGACAGAAGGACGGAGGGAAGGAAAGGAGGGGAATACAGGGAGGGAAGGAAGGAGAGAGGGCGAGGGAGGGAGGGAAGGAAGGAAGGAAGGAAAGGAGGAAAAGAGGAAGGAATGGGAATACAGGGAGGGAAGGGAGTAGGAAGGAAGGAAGGAAGGGACTGTGTTGGCACAGTAGTTAGAATGCAGTATTGCAGCCTACTTCTGCTGACTGCTGATTGCCAGAAGTTCAGCAATTCAATTCTCACCAGGATCAAGGTGGACTCAGCCTTCCGTCCTTCCAAGGTGGGTAAAATGAGGGCCCAGATTGTTGGTGGCAACATCCTGACTCTGTAAACCACTTAGAGAGGGCTGTGAAGCACTGTGAAGCGGTATATAAGTCTAAGGGCTAGATTCATCGAAGGAAGAATTTTAAAACCGTTATAGCCGCTGGATGGAGGAGGGAAGGTTTTAATTCTCAAGGAATCCAGGGGCTTTCTTATTTATTTTGGAAATTTAGCAGGAGTTCTGTGGGCGCCACCAGATCATCATCCAACAGCAAAGGGTCTCAGGTCCGATGTACTGTATATTTGTGCCAAGGAAGACTTAAGAACAACTCTTACGTTTTTTTCAAATTCAAATTCATAATAGAAAGGGAAGGGACCTTGGAGGTCTTCTAGCCAAACCCCTCTGCTCGTGGTTCGTCCCCAACTATCGATTCTCCCAGAGGAGTTAGAACTACCACTTAACATAAGAAAATATGGGAGTTGTAGTTTCAGCGAATCTTGAGTTATGGATGATCAGCAATACCCTTGGTGGCCTCGCCATGACAACTGCATGTCTTCCATTCCCTTTTAAGACCTATTTTCATCCTGTGCATATAATCATGCAAATCAGCACATGCACTCTGTCTTCTTTTGCACATGGGGGCAAAAGGGTATCTTAATTTTTCTTCTGATTCTCATATGTTGGAAACCACATCTAGCACACTACAACCAGGAACTCTCCTGACACATACCAAAGTATTCTTTCCCAGCATTGGATGCAAATTTATTCTAGCAGCTGGTTTGGGGAAAGGAAGAGAGCTGTTAATTATACTACAATCAAACGGAAGAATTTTCATATCTAACTAATGTCTGTGTGCTTGCGTGTATATCTCTGGATCAATCATAAAGTAAAATAATCTAAGAATTCTAACAACTTTTGACGATCAAAGCCCTTCCCCTTTGATCCTGACAGGGCCCAAGGTTAACTCTTATCAATATCTAATATATAAGGGGCTGCCACAAAGAAGAAGGGAGTCAACTTATTCTCCAAGGAACCTGGAGGACAAAAACGAAGAATGGTTGTAGGAATGGGTTATGTCTAGTCTAGTGAAAAGAAGGACCAGGGGAGACATGATAGCAGTGTTCCAGCATCTGAGGGACTGCCACAAAGAAGAGGAAGTCAAGCTATTCTCCAAAGTACCTGAAGGCAGGACAAGAAACAATGGGTGGAAACTAATCAAGGAGAGAAGCAACCCAGAACTAAGGAGAAATTTCCTAAGAGTGAAAACATTTAACATTTTGCCACCAGAAGTTGTGAATGCTCCAATCGCTGGAGGCTTTAAAGAAGAAACTGGAAAACCATTTGTCTGAAATGGTGTAGTGTTTCTTGCTTGAGCAAGGGGTTGGACTAGAAGACCTCCAAGGTCCCTTCCAACTCTGTAATTCTGTTTTGTTTAGCTTCTATTCTGTTCTGACTCAGCCCTTTCATCCTTCCCAGGTTGGTCGAATGAAGACCCGATTGTCGTGGCAAGCAAAGTCATTGGGCAAAGCCAGATTCACTTAACAACTGCAGGGGTTCGTTTAACAACTACGGCAAGAAAGTTGGGGCAAAACTCACTCAACCACTCTCTCGCTTTACAACAGAAATGTTCAGCTCTTTTGTGGTCGTACATCAAGGAACACCTGTATGGGACAGCCCTCCCTCACCTGAAAAAGGGTTTATATATTAAGAAAAGGAGACATGGTGGCTCAGTGGCTAAGATGCTGAGCTTGTCAATCAGAAAAGTCGGCAGTTCGGCAGTTCAAATCCCTAGCACCATGTAACGGTGTGAGCTCCTGTTCCTTGTCCCAGCTTCTACCAACCTAGAAGTTCGAAAGCATGTAAAACATGCAAGTAGAAAAATAGGGACCACCTTTGGTGGGAAGGGAACAGCGTTCCGTGAGCCTTCGGCATTTAGTTCTGCCGGCCACATGACCACGGAGACGTCTTTGGACAGCGCTAGCTCTTCAGCTTTGTAACGGAGATAATGCTGCCCCCTCTACAGCCGGAAATGACTAGCAAGACTAGCATGTATGTGTGAGGGGAACCTTTACCTTTACCTATATTAAGAAAGGGAGGGGGAGAGGCAGGATTTCTACTTAAAGGTCCAGCATTATCCTCTCTACCAGTCCCTGCAAAACGTTCCTCTGCTCCCTCCTCTCCCCCATTTACAATCCAAAGCACCAGCCGATTTATCCAAACAGCCTTGTACGTCTTCCAAAACCTTTAGAGAAACAGATGTAACAAACAAAAACAATGTCCTATTTCCTTAGGGCCAAACGACACGGTACACGCAGGCATATGGAACTTCCCTCCAACTTTTATTTTCCCTAATGAGAAGCAGCTTCGGAAGGACGCTCAGTCGTGGGTCGGGCACTGGGAAGAGGAAGGGGCTGTGTCATTCTCTTCCCTCGGACCCGTTTATAATCCCACTTTGTGTTGTTTGGTTTTTGGGAAAGCGGTGTGTTTTTTTTTTAATCCTCAAAGAGGAGATGGGGTTGTGGGGGGAAATAACCCAAAAAGGTCTTGAAAAAAAAAAAAACCAGGTGGGCTGCAAAAGACTAGGGGAAAAACAACGTCCTAATGAGAGGTGAGGGAGAATGTGCTTCTCCTTATCCAGTCACCTGGCATTCTAACAATCAAACACAGTTAAGCGTGAGAATGGCTCAAATCCAGGATTAGGATAGGATCTCGCTATCTGTGTGCCCGTAAGCATAGTGCCTCCATTTCTCTCTCCATAACCAGAATCTGGTTAGGGCCCTGCTCTGCTGTGGAATTGACAATCCACAGCCTATATCCACGAATGGATAAAAAGAGGACAAACACCACTCCCCTTCTAGCACTGATGCTGTTACCTAGTTGGGTCATGAGACGTCTGAAAAGGAAACAATCTCAAAGAGTGCCCAGAACCCCACAGTTCTCTTCCTCCTCCTCCCTCCTTCCCCTCTTCTTCCTCCTCCTCTTCTCCTCCTCCTTGCCAATTCCACTCCTTTCTAGCACTGATGAAATTACCTAGTTGGGTCATGAACGGTCTGCAAGGAAACAATGAAACTGCCAAGAATTGATCATGATCGAATTTTGATCATGTGACCAAGGGGATGCTACAACGGTCATAAGTGTGAAAAAAAATGGTTATGACTCACTTTTTTCAGTGCCGTTGTAACTTCGAATGGTCACTAAATGAACTGCAGTCTTTCACTGTTGAGTCTCTCACTCATTTTATTACAGAGGAAGTTGAGGTAAAAACATCCTATTCTTTTCAGCTTCTGGAACCTTTCGGTACTCTTAACAAACCCGCCTCAGAAGATAAGGCTGTCCACCATCTTTAAGCTTTCAGGACCTTTTTAATTTTTGCAAACCATCAGGATCAAGGCATTGTATCTCCCCCCACTTCCTTTCCCCCTAATCAATCCTCTCTTTCCCATCTTTTTCTGCATCTTCTCCATCTTCAACCACCATCACCCTCAAAGACAAACCGTTTAAGATCATCCTGACCCTATTTTTCATTTCAAAGCAAAAGCTCCAGAATATTTTTTTTAAAATAAAAGACATAGAGAGAGAGACAGAAATGGTACATAACTTGGCACTCATGGTGAAAAATGGGGAGCGGGGCCCCTCAAAAACTCTCTTCTGTACAGACAAATAAGACTTTGGGCGGATTGGCCCAGTTCTAGTCCCTCCAGAAAGTTCTCCATCTTGGGCTGAGGAAAGAAGGAAGAGGAGGAGGAGGAGGAGGTAGAGGAGGAGGAGGTGGAGGAGGAGTGAGGGAGGAAGGAGGAAGTAGAAGAGAAGGGATGGATGGATGGAGGTAGGGAGGAGGAGGTAGAAGGGAAGGGAGAGAGGAGGTAGAAGAGAAGGGATGGATGGATGGAAGTAGGGAGGAGGAGGTAGAAGGAAGGGAGAGAGGAGGTAGAAGAGAAGGGATGGATGGATGGATGGAGGTAGGGAGGAGAAGGTAGAAGGGAAGGGAGAGAGGAGGTAGAAGAGAAGGGATGGATGGAAGTAGGGAGGAGGAGGTAGAAGGGAAGGGAGAGAGGAGAGGAGGTAGAAGAGAAGGGATTGGATGGATGGATGGATGGATAGATGGATGGATGGATGGATGGAGGTAGAGAGGAGGAGGTAGAAGGGAAGGGAGAGAGGAGGTAGAAGAGAAGGGATGGATGGATGGATGGATGGATGGATGGATGGATGGATGGATGGATGGATGGAAGGAAGGAAGGAAGTAGGGAGGAGGAGGTAGAAGGGAAGGGAGAGAGGAGGTAGAAGAGAAGGGATGGATGAATGGTTGGATGGGTGGAGGTATGGAGGAGGAAGTAGAAAGAAAGGGAGGGAGGGAGGAGGTAGAAGTGAAGGGACGGATGGATGGATGGAGGTAGGGAGGAGGAGGTGGAAGGGAAGAGGGAGGGAAGAGGACGTGATGGTAGAGAAGGGATGGATGGAAGGATGAAGGTAGGGAGGATAAGGAAGAGGAGTGGGAGGAAAGAAAAAAGGAAATAGAAAGAAAGAAAGAGAAGAGAGAGAGAGAGGAGAAAAAGAAGTTAGTGCATTTTTTGAAATCCGAGTTTCACTTACCAGTCTTCTTTTGGGCTTTATCAGCGGCCGATTTTGCCCATTCATTTTGTGGTACAATCCACAGGCGTTACAGAGGTAATGCCCTGTGCCATCTCGCCTCCAAAGTGGGGTTGAGGTAGCTCCACAGTTTACACACTCCCTGCCTTCTGAAAACAAAAGGGGACACAAATCATTGAGGGAGGGGCAGTAAAGGAAGGAAGAGGGGGACACGTCGGGTGGGACAGGGTTTCTCCGCTGCAGAGATGAGGTTTATTACATTTCTACAAGTAGTCCTCGACTTACGGCCACGACCGGAGCCCCAAATAATTTCCCTTGCTAAGCGAGACAGGCGTTCAATGAGTTCTGCCCCGTGTCACCACCTTTCCTGCTACCGGCGTTAAGTGAATCAGTGCAGTTGCTAAGCTAGTCACATGTCGGTTAAGCAAATCTGGGTTCCCTACTGGTTTGGTTTGTCAGAAGGTCGCAAAAGGGGATCACATGACCCTCCTGGGACGCTGCCAGCATCATAAATACAAGTCGGTTGCCAAGCATCTAGATTTTTGTAACTAGGGGGATGCTGCAAGGGTCATAAGTGTGAAAATATGGTCATAAATCACTTTGTAAAGGGAGGGAGTACACCTGAACAAGGGAGTACACCTGAACAGTCGCTACACGGAAGTTTTTAAGTCAAGGACTACCTGAAATACCCCTACATCCAGTGGTGGGATTCAGCTGGTTCGCATCGGTTCATTAAAAACAAGTTGTTAACTTTTTGAGCAGTTTGGTGAACCGGTTGTTAAATTATTTGAATCCCATCACTGCCTGCATCTAGGGGTCCTTGGTAGTCCCCAACCATGAGGGGGGAGAAAAAAAGGCAAAAATGAAATTAAATGACTGCCTTCTGCCCAAATGCACAATTAAAACCATAAATTAACGATATGGATAGGGAAAAACAAGAGCTACGCAGACATTCCAATTGCAAGGAGAATCCCAAGAGATCATCAATATTTCTGGATAATTTGTGTGCAACAGGATATTGAAACACAGTGAAACACATTTTCCCTTTTGCATTCAGATCAGGACACCATGTAGAACAAGGGTCTTCAAACTTGGCAAGTTGAAGAACTTGTGGACTTCCAACTCCCAGAATTCCTGAGTTAACATGACTGGAGGAGGAATTCTGGGAGTTGAAGTCCACAAGTCTTAAAAGCTGTCAAGTTTGAAGACCCCTGATGTAGGACATACAGAAGAAGACAGTCGGAAGGGACCTTGGAGGTCTTCTAGTCAAACCCCTGCTCAAGTAGGAGACCCTATACGATTTCAGACAAGTGGTTGTCCAATCTCCTCTTAAAAGCTTCCAGTGATGGAGTATCCACAACTTCTGGAGGCAAACAGTTCCATTGGCTGTTTTAATCAGTGTCAGGAAATTTCCCTTTAATTCTAGGTGGGAATCACGCCTTGATGGACAGAATAAAATAGAATTGGAAGGGACCTTACAGGTCTCCTAGTCCAACCCCAGGCTCAAGCAGGAAACCCTACACCACTTCAGACAAATTGTTACCCAACCTCTTCTTAAAAACCTCCAGTATTGGAGCATCCACAACTTCTGGTGGCAAGTCGTTCCACTGATTAATTGTTTTCACCATCAGGAAATTTCTCTTTAGTTCTAGGTACCCCCCTCTCTCTTTCTTTAACAGGTAAAAAATTTTTTCCAGGTAAGCGTGCCTAGAAATGTAACAGTATTGAGAAATGCTGAAGTTGACTTCACCTCAGTACAAAGCTACTCGGAAATTTGAGTTCAATGGCTCAGAAAAGATGGTGCATAGGAGTTGAACCCTCAATCAATTATATCATTCATCGGGTTAACACTGTATATACTTACCAATGAATGGAGCACTGGCTCAGATTAAGATTGGATCATTCTCAGAATCAATGTTTATGGAGATTCTCAGTCCTTCGGGTTCTGGTTGTCTCACAGGTGTTTTTTTTTTTTTTTTCAAGAGGCAACTGGACTTTCTGGTTTTTCTTTGAAGACGTTTCACTTCTCATCCAAGAAGCTTCTTCAGCCCTGACAGGATAATCCTTCCATTCCCCCAGAAGCTGAAGAAGCTTCTTGGATGTGAAGTGAAACGTCTTCAAAGAAAAACCAGAAAGTCCAGATCTCAGAATCAATAAACCCACCAACTTTCCAAAGGAACTTGCATCAACCAGGGATCAACTTAATTTTCAGTTTGTTTCACCATGTGATCCGTGCTTTGCTTTTTGAAGTGTCACCTCTGCTCCAACCTTCAAATAATTTAACCTTCTTCCAGTCTGAAACCCTGAAACCTCCAGTCTTGGCAGTAAAAATAATTAACAACAATTTATAAGTATAAATTATGCAGCCAAACAAAGAAGACCTGCTGTTTCATTATTAAGGAACGGTATTTCATCAATTGAGGGATTCTTTGAATTAATTAATCCAACCAATTAAATGCTGCAGCTCCGCAAATGATAAAAACCTTTTGATTTTGTGAAGACAGCGTAAATCTAACAGTAGTGCTTTACTCAGAGGTTCATCTCTTCCAAGTTCAACAAGAGAATCCCTTCATAGAAAGCTTTATTGACATATTTTTCGTACTTTCCACTGAACTGTTCACACAGAAGTAAAAGATTTAAAAACGTGTATAAACAAGAGCAAAAATTGAGCCATTCGGCATAAACCATTAAAATGAACTAGTCATGTGCACACCAGTGGGTTAAGGCTGAAAATTAATCAACCTAAATTCCCTGAATTGATCAAAAGCAGCAAAAATTTAAATGACAATATACGGTGTAGATAGATCTTCTTTCTACAAAGTAAAATCATGCGGTTTGGTGGGCATGTCAGGGGAAGGTTACTGTAAAATCTCCATTCCCTCCCCCACCCCACTAACCTGCTTTCCAGCTCTGTTCTCCTCTGCAGGGCAACCAAAGAAGACCCGGCCAATCAGCTGGGACTCGGGAGGCAGAGAAGAGATGGGGGATGGGGCCAGTCAGAGGTGGGATTTGCTGGTTCTCCGAACTACTTAAAATTTCCGCTACCATTTCTCCAAACTACTCAAAATTTCTGCCACCGGTTCTTCAAACTACTCAACTACCGGTTCTCCGAACTACTCAAAATTTCCACTACCGGTTCTCCAGAACTACTCAAAATTTCTGCCACCGGTTCTCCAAACTACTCAAAATTTCCGCTAGTGGTTCTCCAGAACTGGTCAGAACCTACTGAATGCCACCTCTGATTGAAGCAGATGCAATTTCATAAGAAGTTTGTGTTTACCTTGCTTGAACACCTGTGATTTAACTGTGCCACACAAACTAAGTTTGTTGGTTTAACTTATGGGCCAGTATACAGGCAGTCCTTGACCTACAACAGTTCATTCAGTGACCACAGCACTGAAAAAAAATGACTTACGACCATATTTCTCGTAGCATCCCCATGGTCACGTGATCAAAATCCAGACGTTTGGCAACAAAACTCCGCACTGGCGTCAGGAATGGCATCCGGCCATTAAAACACTCTGCTAGCTCCATTCAGTTGCCCAGACTCCACCCCACAAGGGATTATGGGGTTGTTAAAAGATGATGATGATGATGTTTGACGTTACAACGGCAGTGGGAAAAGTGACTTATGACCATTTCCACACTTATGACACGCAGCATCCCCATGGTCATGCGATCAAAATCCAGGCGCTTGGCAACTGATTCATATTTATGACGGTTGCAGTGTCCGTCCGTCCCCTCCCGGGGGTCATGTGATCCCCTTTTGTGACCTTCTGACAAGCAAAGTCAATAAGGAAGCGAGATTCGTTTCACAACTGCGGGACTAACTTAACTGCCATGATTCACTTACTAACTTGTGGCAAGGAAGGTCGTAAAATGGGACAAAACTCACTTCAGAAATGTCTCCCTTAGCAACAGAAAATTTGGGGCCCAATTGTGGTCATTCGTCGAGGACTACCTGTACTGCTAGGGAATCCAGAAACTGGATTATTTTTAATTCGACGCGTAGGTGGAAAGGAAGACAATGGGGTCTTTCAATGTTCTCTGTTAATTTAGTTAAATCTTTAAAGGTTATTTAAGTTAAGTTATAGGCATTTTATCCAGGTGCATGCTGTTTAAGCATTAAAAAGCTCAGTTCCTACCCATTGTGTTCTTTTTTCCATATCTTTAAACAACAGTATATCACACATCTGTTACTATTTCCTTTGTAAAATAAAAAATACCAGCTGAAAAAGATCTATGTTAGATCTAAAGTGACAAACAGCCATGGCCAGACAAATTTTACTTATTAAAATTAATCCATGCCAGAAAAGTGTCTACTCAGCCCTTAATAATTCTCAGATGAAAAATATTTCCCATTTATACCATTAGAAGTTCCTACTATTGATCCAGAATCTAAACTGAACTGAAGAAGCTTCTCAGATGGGAAGCGAAAGGTTTTCAAGTAAAAAACAAAGGAAGTCCAGTACTTGCGAAACAAGTATATTTGGAACCTTCCTCCATCTTTATCTAAATCCAGAGGTGGTATTCAGCCGGTTCTGACCAGTTCTGGAGAACCGGTAGTGGAAATTTTGAGTAGTTTGGAGAACTGGCAAATCCCACCTCTGACTGGCCCCACCCCCATCTATTCTCCACCTCCCAAGTCCCAGCTGATTGGCTGGGTCTTCTTTGGTTGCCCTGCCCAGGAGAACGGAGCTGGAAAGCAGGTTAGTGGAGTGGGGAGGGAAGGGGGATTTTGCAGTAACCTTCCCCCGCCACGCCCACCAAGCCATGCCACGCCCACAGAACCAGTAGTAAAAAAAAAAAAAAATTGAATCCCAACACTGTCTAAATATGACCTAAATATCTTCCGGCAACCACCATTTTTTTCCTGCCTTTGCATCTTCCCCCAACTTAACAACAAGAATACATTAACCTTACGAATGTGACTGTCAAGGTACCTTTTTTTTTCCCTCTGTTCATTTGACACCATTTGTGGGTAGCCTCAAACTGTGTCAGATCTGCTCCACATTGCTGCCAACAAAGGGCTGCCAACCAAGACAGGCAAAGGGAGGACAACGGGGACAGCAAAACGTCACGCTGGGAAAATTTGCTACCACCAACTCAAAGAAGGTGGAAAAGCAATTTGATTTAACAACAGACATCAGACCTTGGCTTAATTTTTTTCCAAGAGAAAAAAAAAAATTAGCATCCAGAATAACAGAGTTGGAAGGGACCTGGGAGGTCTTCTAGTCCAACCCCTGCTCAGGTAGGAGACCCAATACCAGGTCAGACAAATTGGTTGTCCAATCTCTTCTTGAAATCTTCCAGTGTTGGAGCATTTTACAAGTTCTGGAGGCAAGTTGTTCTACTGGTTCATTGTTCTCCCTGTCAGGAAATTCCTCCTTAGTTATTGTTTCTTTTATATTTTTTTTATTTTTCTTATATATATCCATGTATTTGTAACTATGTTTTTACTTATACCTATTATCTTGTAAGCAACTGACAAATAAAAAATAAATAAATAAAAATAGTTCTAAGTTGCTTCTCTCCTTGATTAGTTTCCACCCATTGCTTCTTGTCTTGCCTTCAGGTGCTTTGGAGAATAGCTTGACTCCCTCTTCTTTGGGGCAGCCCCTGAGATATTGGAACACTGCTATCCTGTCACCCCTAATTCTTCTTTTCTTTAGACTAGACAAATCCAATTCCAGCAACTGTTCTTTATATATATTTAGCCTCCAATCCCCTAATCCTCTTTGTTGCTCTTCTCTGCTCTCTTTGCTAGAGTCTCAACATCTTGTATCGGCTAAGATCTCCTTCCCTTTCTTGAAACCCCACTTTTACTTAACTATCAGCCGTCCTTGCTCTAAAAGAGGGCTATAATTAACACCTCAGTGAATTAAACCATGGGACAATCTTAATAAGGCTCTGTGAACTTTCTAACATGCTTAGCTTTTACCCTGTGGCTGAAATGAGTTATGTGCATTTATATAATGTCATTATTTTCTTCTGTCCCTCTCTTGAAATTCAGATGAGAAACTCTTCCAAAT
>NW_020716822.1:825095-840430 GCF_900518725.1 Notechis scutatus | reverse complement strand
CTCTCCCTCCCTCCCTCTCTCCCTCCCTCTCCCTCTCCCCTTCTCTCACCCTCCCTTTCTCTCTCCCTCTCTCGTTCTCCCTCCCTCCCTCTCTTTCCCCCTCCCTCCCTGTCTTTCCCTTCCTCCCTCTCCCTCTGTCTTCTTCCCTCTCTCATCTCACTCTCTAATCCATTTTTATAGCAATGCTGATATAGAATGAATGCAGTAATGATGGCCTTGTGTTATTACTCCTGTGGGGATGTACTTCAAATGAATCTCACCATTTTCCTGCCTAGGTAGTTTCTGGCAGCGCAACCTCTTATTATGACACTGAGGCCGTTTTTAACTTAAAACGAAACAACGGTAAGGAGGAGAACGGTTGTGACCGCAGACTGAGGTTCAGATACCATTTTTTTCCTACCACGAACACATATTCCAGTCAGAGGAATTATTTTAAAAGCCACTTGCCCGAGATGCAAAACCATCAGGTTTGGGGGATGGCAAATAAGTAACTGCAAAATAATCCTTGACTTACGGCAATTAACTTAGTGACCCTTCAAGGTTGCAAAGACGCTGGGGGGAAAAATGGTCACACGTATGACCGTTGCAAGCATCCCCACAGCCATGTGATCAAAATTCAGCTGCTTGGCAAACTGACTCATATTTATGATGGTCGCAGCATCTCAGGGTCATGTGACACCCCCCCCCTTTTGCGACGTTCAGACAAGACAAGACAATGGGGAAGCCAGATTCACTTAACAATCGTGTTACTCACTTAACAACGGCAGCAATTCACTTAACAAATGTGGCCAAAAAAGGTGGTAAAATGGGCCAAACCTCACCTGTCTGGTGTCAACTCGTAAAGCATTTCTATGCCTGTTTTTGAGTTGCCATAAATAAGGAGGGGGGAATCTGAGGGAGCATTACGACAGTTTAAAACCAGAAGTACACTCCACACTTATCTTACAAAGATTCTCATGCCCTTGTTGGAGTCTTATTGTCATGCCCTTGTTGGAGATTGAGCAGCTGACAGGGAGCGGGAGGGTGGCTCCGGTGACTGTAGAAGACACAGGGGAAGGGTACAGTCCGGCTGGGCATTCAGAGGAAGACCCAAGGCCACCCCCTTTTTATCCTAGGGCATGCAAGGAGGAACGGAGAAGGGAGCAACGTGGCTTACGAGAGAGAAAAAGGCCCTGATCCCTTTCATTAGTTGCAACTGGGAGAACAGGATATAAGAAGGACGTTTGCACACAGCTCCTTGCTGGAAGCAAAGAGTGCATTATCTTTGTCGAGGCTTATCTGGGTTTTGGCATCCTCCTAACTGTGGGTGCTGCATTATCTTTTGGAAGTCTGCAATTTATCATCCTGGCCTGTCGTGTTAATTACTTCAGCGTGGTTTGTGTTGGTTTTTTTTATTTCTAATTATCTTTACTTAGGGTTCAGACTGCATTTCTTCCCTTTCGTAGACTGTTTTTGGAAGACTTTGATCTCCAGCCGAGGATAACTGGACACTGGGGGCCAAATTAGAGGCATTAAAGGGAATTTATTCTACTTTGGTGACTTTGTTATTTTTGTGCCATCCAGGGGGTGGGGTGATGTCATCACAGATTGTAGCTAGGCTACCAGATCTTCTGCCTGGGAAAGTCCTTCATTGGAGAACATGATTGATGACACCCAGCCTATGAACGTGCTTCATTGGAGAATCTGATTTATGATACACCCATGTGGGAGGGGGGGAAACAAGGTCACAGGTGAATGTAAATTACAGAGTTGTAAGAGTTGGATTGTTTAAGTTAATGTTGACGTGTTGCTCCTAATAAATCTTTTGAATTTTTTTGAAGCTTGGCTCAAGGGTCATGATTTAATTAGGGAAATCGCGGGAACCTTGACATCTTGCTTAACAAGCAAAATTTTGGGCTCTGCTATGGTCGTAAGTCCAGGACTATCTATACTGTAACCAGTCTTTCATTTCAATCAGCCCAGCCATCTCTATTTTCCATGGATCAATCCACCTGCTATAGAGGTAGATTATTTGCAGGTTAAAATGTGTATTTTCAATTACTGACATATTTAAAAAGTTATTTTCAACTTATTTACAGATTTAAAAGTGTATTTTCAACTTATTTACAGATTTAATAGTGTATTTTCAACTTATTTACAGATTTAAAAGTGTATTTTCAACTTAATTTATAGATTTAAAAGTGTATTTTTCCTACAGAGCGTTTCACGTTGAGAGAGGACTCTTCCCTCCTCCATGTCTGCTCAAAAGGCAACTTGAAAATAATACAATAACCTAAAACAAACTAGAACAAACCAGAACTTTAATGCAAAGCCTTATCTTCCCTGCATACTAATTAATATAAATAACTTGAACTTTGCAAACTTCAACAGCAGATGTGAAAGGCAGGACCAATAAAACCTAAGCAGTTTTCACATGGAAGATTAAAATAGCCTTTATTGGTGCCACATGTTGGTGTTGCTAATAGATGCAGAAAAATGTATATACATTCTAATGTCAGTTTTATATTTGCATAGCAGGCCAATTGGTATACAAAAATGCCTGCAGTTGATTTATGCCAATAGAAAGTATCTTCCAGGGGGTGGGGTGATGTGTGGTTTTTTTTTTAACATATTTAGGAAGAGAGAAGGCAAAATGTTTTTTTGCAACTGCACGTGCTAGTAATTCTTTTTTCTTTGAATGTGGGTCAAGGGAACAGACAGAGGCTCTAAACTAATCTAATCCTGTGTCATGTTATCTCAAAAATAACTTCATTGTATTCTGGGAAGTGCTATTTTTCCACACTGCATCCTTCGTGGACAAACGTGTGTGTGTGTGCGTGTTTGTGTGTGTGTATACCAATTTTATTAATTTATGATATAGTGTACAAAAAGAATACAAAAGAAAAGAAAAGGAGAAATAGGGAAGATTGGGAAGAAAGTGGAAGGAGAAAATGTGGAGAAGAAGAGGGGAAAGATGGAAAAAAGGCATTGACTTCCAACTTCCTTTGGTGCAATAGAATAGGGTAATAACATCAAACCACAACTTTTTAATTTTACATAGTACTTTAAACTAGCTATTTCCGTTATCTACTGTGTTTCCCCAAAAATAAGACCCAACTGGAAAATAAGTCCTAGCATGTTTTTTTTTCAGGATGCTCGTAATATAAGACCTACCCCCAAAATAAGCCCCATATAAGATTGTCAGCCAGATGGATGCATTTAGCGCTGTATTTCCCCCAAAATAAGACCTACCCGGAAAATAAGCCCTAATGCATCTTTTGGAGCAAAAATTAATATAAGACCCGGTCTTCTTTTCGGGGAAACACGGTATTTAATCGATAAAGCCCAAAATCAAAAATGGACAAACTTCTAATTTGATGGAAACCATCTGAAACAAGGCAAAGTCCCTACGAGATGGGAGCACTTGAAAAATCACAGAGTCTTAAAATACAGTAATTCAAATAAAAGTGTTTCCAGGAAGTGTATGCGATATTCTCCAACTGTATCCCCGTGGAATTCCCACAGTAAGTAGGGAAGTGTTTCTCCACTTGGATATCCTGAAAACGTGTGTGTCAAGTCATAAAATATATGGTCTTTTTAGAGTTGCCAACAGAAAGGGAAGGGGGAATAGTACAGCAGCTTACAAAATGAAATTGCATTCCATAAATGTTTTCAAAGATAGTAACTAGGTGACTGAAGTTTCTCCAATGCAAAATTCTAACTGGAGAGCGTGATTGATGACTCTTGGCTATGGATGTGTCCCATTGGAGAATATGAATTACGATACACCCAGGAGGTGGGGGGAAACCAGGGTCAAAGGTGACAATGAATGATGTGCCTCAGAGTCAGCTACACCCAGGCAGTGTCGGACAGTTTAACTCCCAATAAATCCTTTTTAAGTTTTGGAAGTTTGGCTCAAGACTCATGATTTAAATGGAAGTAGCTGCCGAAATCCTGACAGTGTGGATGTCAATTCCCAGAATTCCCCAGCCAGCATGCATGGACTTCAACTCCCAGAATTCCTGTTGGCTGGGGAATTCTGGACGTTGAAGTCCATCCATCATCAATCTGCCCAGGGGGAGAAACACTTGGAATAATCTCTCCCCACAGAAACAGGGGTAAGTATTATCAGTACTGAACTGCACTGCATTCCAAACACTCTTTAACCATATATTCCATGCTGTGTGGGTAATTTCACTGGCCTCTTGCATTGCCTGCCAGTTTTGTAAAATCCTCTTTAACCAACTGCAACTTTTCCAAGCATAGAACACATATACATAGAATCACAGAACTGGAAAGGGACCTCACACATAACAACACACAACTGGCATTGGGTTAAGCAGCCATGAAAACCTTGGAAAAGATCTTCAAATATTTCGATGTCTTGTACCTACGAACAGGGGTGGGATTCTCTCGGTTTGGACCGGTTCATGCAAAGTGTGCGATCATCAAACCGGTTGTTAAACCGGCAGCATCCCACCATTGCCTACGAAGATCAGAATCATGCAAGCAGAAGAACAGAAGTTGGAAGGTACCTCAGAGGTCTTCTAGTCCAACCTGCTGCTCGAGCAAGAGCCCCTATACATTTCAGACAGATAGCTGTCCAGTCTCTTCTTAAAAGCCTCTAGAAACTGGGACCTACGTTAAGTAAACACACAGGCAGGTTCATTTCTTCCCTGAAACCTTTCATGATCCATCAAGAGCCAATTTCAACCAATGGAGCTTCAAATATGATAGATCTTCTTTCTTAGGTTAGTCATAAGAATGGTTAGATATTTGTAAGAAATGAAAAAGGAAGTATGGTCTTTCTTTTTTCAAACAGTGAATAATTCTCTTGAGGTTAGCCCACTCCACTCATATTCCTTTCAGTTGATTTCTTTCTATTGACAAAACAAATTTGATTGATCCTATGGAAATTCAGCTGTTTTTCTTAAAATCAGCTGGAAGTTTATTGATTTATATATATTTTTTTCTTAACTCATTAATATTTTATTAGATCCTTAATTTAGATTTAAGCATTTAAGAAAGCTTTGCAGTGTTTTGTTATGAATACTTTATTTCTGTTTACTCTTACTTTAAATTTTTTATTTATCTTAAAAATTGTAGCTATATCCTTTGCTTCCACCTACGCATCTATTTCATCTTTGGTTCTTAATTTTCCTTGCATTTCATCATTTTGGTGATGCGGTTGTACTAAGGACTGGTAAACAATTGCAAATTTGATATTTTTAAACAGAAAAACGATGTAAGTTTTCTGAAGGGTTTATTATTATTATTATTATTATTATTATTATTATTATTATTATTGTTGTTGTTGTTGTTGTTGTTGTTGTTGTTATTATTATTCATTGCTTGAGGAAGCAGGTAAAAAATCTAAAGAAAAAGATGGTAATTGGCTAAATGATTTTGACAGATTAAAGAAATGAGCCAAAGAACTAGATTTAACAGAGACAAGTATAAGGTTCTTCAGTTAGGAAACAGAAACTAAATACATGGGACATAGGAATATGAAAACATTAGTGTAATATGTGGTTGCAAAATGTAGTTTTAGATTACATCAATAAATCATATGTAGTCAGTGTTCTAGTTTACTCCTCTAAACCTTGGGACACAGCAACGATCATAAGTATGAACGGATTGCCAAGCATCCGAATTCTAGTCACATGATCATGGGGATGCTACAAAGGTTGTAACTATGAAAAATTGTCATAAACAGAGGTGGGATTCAGCCGGTTCGGACCGGTTTGGGAGGACCAGTAGTTAAGGCGATCCGTTAGTCCCACCCACCTGCCCCTGCGCTAGTCTGTCCTATATTTCCGTGTTTTTCAGCCCAGCTGATTCGCATGGCACACCATATTGCTGCACCTCAGATGATTTACTCACTGGAGCTGCGGCAGAAGGTAAGTTTTAGAGCTGAAATTGGGTGGTTCTCAAACACTGCGCACGAGAAGCACGCACTCACCGAACCGGTTGTTACACCTGTTGAATCCCACCACTGGTCATAAGTAACTTTTTCGGTGCTGTTGTAACTTTCACTAAACGGTCACTAAATGAACTGTTGTTAAGTCAAGGACTGCCTCTACTTAGAGAAGGCTTCAAAAAAAATTGGGACCTGTTCAAATAATCTCATTGAAGATGATCCAGAGTGTAAGAAACGATGTCCTATGAAGAGAGATCCAAGCACGTGGATCGCTTCGCCCCGAGAAGATAACGGAAGAATGGCAGAGTTGGAAGGGACCTGGGAGGTCTTCTAGTCCAACCCTCTGCTCAGGCAGGAAGCCCTATGCCATTCCAGACAAATGGTTGTCCAATCTCTTCTTAAAAACTTCCAGTGTTGGAGCAATTCACAACTTCTAGAGGCAAGTCATTCCATGCCACCTATAAGCAAGGTTGGACTGTTGAAATTCTTCCCAATTCTTTTACCGTCACTAGCCAAAATTTGTTTTCTCAGTAGATGGGAACATGTGTGTCGAAGAAGAAGTGTATGGACAGCAAAATCAAAGTGCAGAACAAAAAAAAAACAACACCATGTCATCAACAGATCATGGACCAGCTGAAGGTCATACAGCAGCCCTCAGTTTATAAATATTCGTTTAGTGACCAAAATTACAATGGCACTGAAAAAATATGACCCTTATGACCATTGCAGCATCCCCCCATAATAAAAAATTCAAGATACTTGGCAACTGGCACATATTTAGGACAATTGCTGTGACCCAGGGTCATGTGGTCACTTTTTGAGACCTTCTGATGACCAAATGGGTCATCCTTGGTTCCCCCTTCAATGGGGAAGCCAGATTCACTTTACAGCTGAGTTACTAACTTCACAACTGCAGTGATTCACTTAACAACTATGGCAAGAAAGGTAGCAAAACTCAGTTTCACTCAGCAATGGAAATGTTGGGCTCCATTGTGATTATAAAGTTGAAGATTATCTGTAGTGCTACCTTCGAGCTCAGCCAAGATGCTGTCAGGAAGGACCTGACCAATTTTGTCTCCTTCTCCGCCTCAACTGAAGAGCGCCACATCCCTTCTCAACAACTCAAAAGAGAAAACTGTTCTACAACTAAGTACCTTCCACTCAACAGGCGACGAAGATGCAAGATAACTCTTTGACCTACATTGTAGTTTCACGTAAGCACCTTGTACACACCAGTTTTATTTATGAGATCATTTCTCCATGTGGTAGAAAGACGGTAGTAAACAAGGCTACAAAAGCAACATACTACACTCCAGATACATAGAATGTAGAATCATAGGGTGGAAAGGACCAGTGGTTGGATTCAAAAAATTTTTACTACCGGTTCTGTGGGCATGGCTTGGTGGGCATGGCAAGGGAAGGATACTACAAAATCTCCATTCCTTCCCCAACCCACTAACCTGCTTTCCAGCTCTGTTCTCCTGTGCAGGGCAACCAAAGAAGACCCAGCCGATCAGCTGGGACTTGGGAGGCAGAGAATAGAGGGGGATGGGGCCAGTCAGAGGTGGGATTTGCCAGTTCTCCGAACCACTCAAAATTTCCACTACGGGTTCTCCAGAACTGGTCAGAACCTGCTGAATACCACCTCTGCTGGAAGATGGATATTATGTCCCACCTCATCCTTCTCTTTGATAGGCTACTTTGATAGGTGCTGGGAAGCGATGGCTCTATCAGAGAAGCCCTCCCTGAAAAAACGAATGCAAACTTGTTTTCTTAGCCTGGGAATTTGTTTTCACTGTCGGCAGCAATGTTCACACCCAACTCTACTCATATTTCCCTTCGGGCTTTCTTTTATTCAACAGCCTGAACTGCAAGGGTGAAAGAAGAGATTTTCCTTGTCACTGTTATTAAACTAACTGAGAGTCTGGAAGCTCTGAGCAATTTGTCACAAGGCGTTTGGGGTGATGTGGGGGCAATTAAGACGACTGGTGTCAACTCCAGGTTTTGAACCTTGGACTCTTGACTTCTCTCTTCTCTTTATCCATATCTCCTTTTGAAGGAGATGCTCTTCTGTAAATATCTTTCCCCCGCCAAAGAGATTTCTCCAGGCAACAACATTTACTGAAAAGGGGAATTAAACAATCTGAAACCCAACCCCGCCAGGCTGTCCAATTGACAATCTGTTAATGGGATGGAATGGGAGAAATATGAAATAATAGAAGAGAATATTTGTAGCTCAGGATTGAGCTGTGGGTTCCTTGGTGTTCTCTGAACTTGGTGGTCAGGCGTTTTATGACCAAACTACATAACATCATCAGTGGGGAGGAAGAGGACTGTCCTGGGTGCTTTCTGTCCTTGGTTGTTTTCTTGCAGACATAACATCATCATCATGAGGAGGAGGAGGAGGAGGACTGTGGGGTCCTTGGTTACTTCCTTTTTCTTCCCTGCTTTAAAGCTAATTCGTGTTGCTATGGCTGACACATCTTGCATGAGAAGATTTAGGAAACCTGTTACACAAACTCCCTTCCTACAAAAAAAAAACATATGCACAGAATAGAACCTTAAAGAGCAGCCAGATTTTTAACTGGGAATTTGTCCTTGAAAAGAGGGAGAGAAAAAAAAAACAGCATGCATTTTCTTCTTCTAAGTGTTTCCAGTATGAGTTCCATCATGGAAATGATTCCAAGAAACATTTCCAAAGAGAAAAAGGATGCTGGACACCATCGCAAGTCTTCTTCCAAATAGGTGTCGTGCCTTCACTTGCTATGCGCTTCCAAGGACACACTTGTAAGCTTCTTTCACATCTGCACCTTCCTTTATCTCTTTTCTTTAACTGTTTTTTTTTTTTTAGGTGTGCTGAAGTGCAAACAACAAATCGGAATTTTAATGGGGCTAATGGAATATTTTCTTATTTGGTTTGGAGCATCAAATTTGTTCTACAATTTGATGGGATCTTTTTTTTAAAAAAAATTAAACACAAGTGATTCGAGGAGGAGGAGGAGGAGGAGGAGGAGGGGGGAGGAGGAGGAGGAAGAGGAAGAATAAGGAGGAGGGAGGAGGAAGAGGGAGAAAGAGGAGGAGGGAGGAGAATAAGAAGAGGAGGGAAAAATAAGAAAATAAGGGAGGAAAGGAGGAAGGAGAAGGAAGAAAAGGAGAAGAAAGAAGAGGAGGAGGGAGAATAAGAATGAGGAGTAGGAGGGAGAATAAGAATGAGGAGTAGGAGGGAGAAGAATAAGAAAAGAAATGAGAAGGAGGAGAAGGAGGAAGGAAGAGGAAGAGGAAGAGGAAGAGGAAGAGGAAGAGGAAGAGGAGAAGAAGGGAGAAGGGAGGAGGGAGGAGGGAGGAGAAGGAGAAGGAGAAGGAGGAGGAGGAGAAGAAGAAGAAGAAGAAGAAGAAGAAGAAGAAGAAGAAGAAGAAGAGCAACAACAACAACAACATAGCAATATTCCAGGATGCTTTCAGAAATCATGGGCGCTCCATCACTGGAGGTTTTTAAGAAGAGACTGGACAGACACTTGTCTGAGATTGCAGAGGTTCTCCTGCTTGAGCAGGGGGCTGGACTAGAAGACCTCCAAGGTCCCTTCCAACTCTATTCTGGAAGGAGGAGGAGAAGACAGAACTTGGAATCTTTCTATGTCATGATACCTGCAATCTGAACCAATAATACCATGGATGAAAGCCATATGTTACAAGCATCTAAAATGTGTTGCGTAAAAGGCTGTACAATCCAAGATCTAAATTACTACTACTAAATTATTACTATTACTAAATTACTACTACTACTAATTACTGAATTACTACTACTACTAAGTAGTAGTAATCTGAAGGCAAGCTGTTCCACTGGTTAATTGTCCTCACTGTTAGGAAGACTCTCCTTGGTTGGTTCTCTCCTTGTTTAGTTTCCATCCATTGTTTAGTTTGTTTAGTTTCTTCCTCCTCCTCCTCCTCCTCCTCCTCCTCCTCCTCCTCCTCTCTCCCTTCTCCTTCTCCTTCTCCCTTCTCCCTTCTCCCTTCTCCTTCTCCTTCTCCTTCTCCTTCTTCTTCTTCTTCCTAAATTCTCCAGTCATTCCTTAAGAACCCATGGGAAGCACTTGATTGGATCAGTTTCCCCACCATACCTAAACATTTATCCTTTCATTGGATTCCTCCAACTTACGGCTACTTTCCCCCTTCCATTGCCCTGAAGAAGGGAAAACGTAGGTCACAAGTTGGTGGTAATGAAAGGTAACAAGGAAAGGACATGACATTGGTGATTCTACCTCTGGTGTTTTTTTTTAAAGATGCCCTTGTGGAATGTATCAGGCTTAGAAAGCAACTGGAAAAAAAGAGAGACACTTAGACACACATTCTTTGGCCCATCTGTGATGGAAGGAATGCAAATAAGGATGGAATGCTAACTTCCTAAGCCTTTACAAGGCTAATCCAACGAACTTTTCAATTAGCTAATTGGCGAGTCTTTATTTTATTCTACTTTTCCACTGGTTGCGAGAAAGATCTCAAAGCTTTTCCAAGGACAATCCCATCATCTCTTTGATCCCCTCCATCCTCATCTGATGTCATCGTCTTCCCGTTCCCTTAAGCTCGCCATGCCTAACTGGGTTTTATTTTAATTTTAATTTTTTCTAGACCACATCCTTTGGAATCCTTTGCCCAAAGTCTGAGAGTTTCCTCTTTGACTTCATCGCCCCACACTAAGCGGGTCTGGAAGACATTAACAATGGAATAAACCTCTGAAGCAAGAGTTGGATTCTGGAAGTGTTCCTACACTCTGGGATGATATGAGTGAAGTCACTTTTGCAGGGGTTTGCCAGTTGTTCGGCCTTGTTCTGGATCGGCCTATCGCAATAGCAATAGCACTAAGACTTATATACTGCTTCACAGTACTTTACAGTCCTCTTTAAGCGGTTTACAGAGACAGCCTCTGACCCCCAACAACCTGGGTCCTCATTTTACCCACCTTGGAAGGATGGAAGGCGGAGTCAACCTTGAGCCAGTCAGAATCGAACTGCCAAACTGCAGCCAGCCAGCAGTCAGCAGAAGTAGCCTGCAGTACTGCGCTCTAACCACTGCACCATCTCAGCCCAATACAGTTCCTTGATTGTGATGGGCCTCATTTCTCACAATCCTCAGTTACTTTAGGTGGAGATGAAATCCAACCAGTGGTGGGATTCAGCCAGTTCGTACCAGTTCACGAGAACCAGTTGTTAACTTTCTGAGCAGTTTGGCGAACTGGCTGTTGGAAGAAATCATTAGGGCGCAGAACCAGTTGTTAAATTATTTGAATCCCATCACTGCCTCCGACCTGTCTGAAGGATTGTTCTGAATCCCTAGCAAAGCTCCAGCTCCCTTCTGATTGACTGTTTTTATCAAACCATAATTGCATGTAGATTGATACGTCCGAACTAGACTGTGTTCTTTCTCGGTGTCATATAATATATGTGGGTGTGTGGCAGAGGTGGTATTCAGCAAGTTCTGACCAGTTCTGGAGAACTGGTAGCGGAAATTTTGAGTAGTTCGGAGAACCGGCAAATCCCACCTTTCACTGGCCCCATCCCTATCTCTTCTCTGCCTCTGGAGTCCCAAGCTGATTGGCTGGGTCTTCTTTGGCTGTCCTGCACAGGAGAATGGAGCTGGAAAGCAGGTTAGAGAGCTGTGGAGGGAATGGAGATTTTGCAGTATCCTGCCCCTGCCACATCCACCAAGCAATAAATAAATAAAAATATTTTTATTTATTTATATTTTTGTTTGTGTGTTTACATGTGTGTGTGGTTTGTGTGTGTGTGTGTGTGTGTTTACATAGTGTATATTGGAGGTGGTGACCCTTCGAGAGCTGTATGCCATGAAATTTCATTTCAACACATGCGTTATTTGTGTACATTTAAAGTGACAATAAAGTTATGCTAAGTTTAGCCAGTACAGTTCGAATTACAGCAATTCATTGCATGAGCATTCCAAGTTACAACAGCTCTGAAAAAAAGCAATTCGTGACTTTATTCCCCACTCTTACAACCTTCGCAGCATCTCCGCAATCACGTGATCTGAATTCAGACACTTGGCAACTGATTCATATGTATGACGGATCACGCGATCCCCTTTTGCAGCCTGCTGACAATTAAAAAGCCAGATTTACTGTTTTACTAACAACTGCAGAGGTCCGCTTCACAGAAAGGTCATAAAAAGGGACAAAGCTCACTTCCCACTTCACTTAGCAATGGAAATGTGTACTACTTTGCGGTCATAAGTCGAGAACCACCTGTCTAGCATACTTGGAAATTGGATAATCAAGTTTTAGGAGAAGGGTGGAGATCAGATCTCCTCTGCCCCGCTGCCTTTGTTAAACCTTATCCTGTTGTGGTTCACCGGAAGCAGGTGCGGACGGCTGAGGTCTCGGAGAGCGAGGAGTGGGATGAGGGGCCTGCGTGTGATGCAGGGATGGGGCCAGGACCATCAGGGAGTGGAGTGCTGCCTTTGTAGATTGTGGAGGCTGGCAGCAGTGATGAAGAGGCCCCCGAGGAGCCTGTACACAGTGCACGTGCGCAACAGGGCTGCTCGAAGGAAAGAGCAGCTGCAGCAGCACGGGCGACTCGGCAGTAAGGCTGCAAGGTGATGGCCCCTAGCTTAAAGGATAAAAGCCAGCCCTCAGAGATGGGATTCTTTGCAGGAAGCAAAGAAGTTCTTGCACTTCAAGTTATCATGGAAGTTTGGTCTATCCTGGTTTGTTTTCGGAGACTTTTGACTTTGAATATTTCCTGGCAATTTCTCTTGTGTTCTTGGCAGCCTTGCACAACCTTGACAGGGCTTGGTCTTATCTGGAACAATTAGTTTTAATAATGTTTTACTGTGAATGAATGGAATTCACAGAGACGCATTAAAAGGGTTTTGCTTTTATCTCGGTTTTTCATTTGTTTGATTTGAACGAGGCTTGGGTCAGAACAGATCAACAGCAGCTATTCTCAATCCAGAAACAATATTGGCAGATTGAATTATTCTCATTAACACAGATACATGTAATCGAGATGTTGGGGAGCTATAAAGCGTGTGGAGAAGAGCAACGAGGATGATCAGAGGTCTGGAGGCCAAATCGTACGGTGAACGGGAAAGGGAACTAGGTATACCTAACCCAGGGGGTCTTCAAACTTGACAGCTTTAAGACTTATGGACTTCAACTCCCAGAGTTCCTCCTCTCAGTCATGTTAGCTCAGGAATTCTGGGAGTTGAAGCCCACAAGTCTTCAACTTGCCAAGTTTGAGGACCCTTGGTCTAACCTAACGAAGAGAAGGATCGGGGTGACATGATAGCAATCTTCCCATAGTTGAAGGGCTCTCAATGAGAAGAATGCATTGATTTATTCTCCAGAGCAGGGGTGTCATTGAGAGTTGCATTTCATTGAAAGTCGCACTAGGGTTGTGTTTGACCTCGGGGGGGGGGGGGGGGGGGGGGGGCGAGGTGACCAGGGTTGGTGCAGCCAAAATGGGGACACTCGTGTCAGGGCTGCCGATGGAGACCGAGCACTCTGCCAGGAAAAGCAGGGCGCAGCCCTCCTGAGCCCCTTTTTTGCTGGCAGATAGGTTGTGGGAGGCCATCTCAGCCCAAAATGGAGTCCCAAGCTCTGTTTTCGCTGGCAGAAGGGTTGCAGGAGGCCCTCGCAGCCAAAAACAGATCTCAGGTGGGCAGCGCGCAGCCCTCCCGAGATCTGTTTTCACTGGCAAAGGCACCATGGGCTGGTCCTTCCCGGCCCACGGGAGTTTAACACCCCTGCTCCAGAACACTGGAGGGCAGGACAAGAAGCCATGGGTGGAAGTTCCTTCGAGGAGATCCAAGGTGGAAATAAGGAGGAATTATTTCCTGCCAGCGGGAACAATTCATCAATGGAACAGTTTGCCACACCGAATTGTGGGTGCTACATCTATGGATGTTCTCAAGAAGAGAATGGACAGTCATTTGTGGAGGGTGATGTAAGGACTGCTGGCTTGGCAGGGGGTGGACTAGCAGACCTCCAAGATCCCTTCCAGCCTTATGATCCTACGATTTCTATATTTTTTAAGAAGATTAACAGTCCTCTGTCCAGCTATAACTCAAACCATTCTTGGTTTTTCATCGTCCTAGAAAAGGAAAGATCTTTCTATTCAAGAGCTGGATAGCTTGCCTCCAGTTTCCACCATCCAGGATATATAAAGACCTAGGCAAAATAACAGGTAGTCCTCAATTTACAACAGTTCATTTAATGACCGTTCGAAGTTACGACGGCACCGAAAAAAAGTGATTTATATGACCGTTCTTCGCACGCTTTTATTTTGAAAGCAGCTTGCCTAAGACAACTGTTGTGCAAAAACCATGAGGTCTGGAGGAGGGGAACAAGCAACTACAAGCAGTCCTCAACTTATAGCAGTTTGTTTAGTGGCCCTTCAAAGTTACAAGGGCACTGGAAAAAGTGACCTACGACCATTTTTCACACCTACAACCATGGCGGCATTCCCCGCCGCGGTCACATGATTCAAATTCGGATGCTTGGCAACCAGTTCCTATTTACAATGGTCGCCGTATCCCAGGCATCACACGTGATCTCCTTTTGTGACCTTCTGACAAGCAAAGTCCAAGGGAGAAAGCCAGGTTCACTTAACAACTGTGTTACTAACTTAACGACTGAGGCGATTCCCTTTTAACCACCGCGGCAGGAATATTCGTAAAAACGGGGGCCAAAAAATTCACCTCACAAAAAATGTTTCACTCGGCAACAGAGAAAGGTGGGGCTCCCTTGTGGCCATAAGTCTAAGACTTCCTGTTGCTCTGTTTACAAGTGAAACTGAAACGCATGTATTAGGAAAGCGCAAAGCGATTGCCACACTTGAGCTCTTCCTTGACCTAAATAAACAGCAGTCGAGATATTAGACTGACACAGCCTCCTATTTATTCTGGCCTCCCTCCGTCCAGCTCCACCGATATTTATTAGTTTTAGGAGGTGATTCAGGTCCTCTCCAGTTAATCTTCTCTCCCTCCCTCCTTTCTTCTGTAAACGAGCCCTTTGGATAAAAGCAAGCCCTTAACCAATGGGCAATTAGCAATAGATCTTCTCAGGTTTTCGTAGCCCCGCGGTCTTGCTTCACTCTTTGAAGGATGCTCAGTTTAATGGCCCACATGCAATGGCATGCTCTCTACAGCTGGGTGTTTTAAGGAGATTAACTGCATCCTTGCCCAGTCAGTTTCTGAGCTTCCGAGAGCTACTCTCTCGAAATCATCTGACCCAAGAAATTTACACGTGATTTAAAGCCAGAACTTCCAGCCCCATCATTCTCAGTCAGAGAGCCCATGATTAGAATAGAATACAATATAGAATACAATATAGGATAGGATAGGATAGGATAGGATAGGATAGGATAGGATAGGATAGGATAGAATAGAATAGAATAGAATAGAATAGAATAGAATAGAATAGAAT